>CM042158.1:13048958-13066458 GCA_023376005.1 Doryteuthis pealeii | reverse complement strand
AGAAATTGACCTTGTGTCGTCCTCTGCTCGTGTGGAGGGGTTGGGTAGATGCATATACCAAGATTCATTTTGAAGAACTGTATAGAATTTGTTGTCGTTTATCACAGCCAGCATACCGCTCGATCTTCCGGCTTTAGTCACGTGTGTGTCGCATTTGTTATCCTTCTAGAAACTTGGAATGAAAATCTTTATTTGATTCACGTATACGTATTGTTCTCAGTGCTTTAACTGTCACGTTGTGCTAATTCCCGGATATCTGAGAAATTTTAGCGCGGTGACACCTCTACCGGACACAGCTCCCAGTTCCTTGTACAGGTCGGAATGAAAAAAATATACTTAGCTCCGTAGAGGCACACGGCAGCATCATATGAAAAGAATCATCATCATCATCATCATCATCATCATCATCATTATGGGGTTGCATTGACAGCATAGATACCCATGACTCTCCTTCACGAACCATCCCTAGCTGCAATCACTCGCGGCAGATCCTCCGCATAGCATCCAGAATCCGCAAATGTTACATAATTGTTAGTACCCTAAAACTTATTTACAATAGTGTAGGAACCAAAATGGCTGTTATAAGTTGCAGCCGACGGCCTTGAAGGATTGAGTGACAAGGCTTGACCTCATCCTGATCCTCATTCCGCTGGATACCGTGAGAATCAGTGGAGAAGACCCTCTTCCGGTTTAGATTAGAAAGAGAGTTTAGTTCAGTACCGGCCAAACCACGAAGGTGGTAAGTCGTGTTAAGCGCACGGCCGACTCAATCTGCGCAGGTAGTCTGGTGGGGATTTCGGAATAAAATATGATCTGAAGCAAATCGAAGTCTTGGGTTATTATCTAAAAACTACCAATGACACAGGGCTTCTGATAAAGAGAAATCCCCAATGGAAGTCCAGACGCTAGAAGAAGAACGTAAGATACCAAAGATGAGCAGAAGAATAATAAAAGTAAAGAGAGTATACAACACAACTGATGTATGTTCTTTTCTTTTCTAACCCTAACCCTAACCCTGTTTTTTTCTTTCTTGTCGTCCTACATTAATGTGTCCATGCGTAGATGTCCATAGGAAAAGTCACTGATTATTTCCTTCTTGTTTTTCCCTAGCTGCAATAACTCGCGACAGATCCTCCACATAGCATCCAGAATCCGCATAAGGCTGACTGTTGTATGTTTTTTCTTCTTCTGGTCGTCCTACATCATTGTGTCCATTGATTATTCCTTCTTGTTTTTCCAGCACTGTCCAGCATATCTTGTTTGTATCACTTGGTGTGTTTGTGTGATAGAGGGCAAGTGGCCTTACAACTGCTTTCTTGTGGGATTGCTTCTTGTTGAGATTTTTGCTATATAAGGTGTGTGCTAAATCGCCGACCATACTTATAGACTAGGCGAGATCATGTGATCCTTTTCTTGGCCAATCACTGGCAGTACTCTTAGGCTGATACAATACATAACCGAACCAACTGGTCATGATTACTCCAGCGTTCTTTGATAACGAACATAGGATTAAATCACTTGAACTTTACCAATACGCAGGATAGGACTTATACGCTTACCAAAGGATCACCAAAGGATTCCATAACATACGACTTTCTTTAAGCCCTTTTCAACTGGCCAAGGATGGCACTTAAAAACTTTACATTTCTTTCAAGATTTGTTCAAGGCAACATCATTGAGTAGTTCCCATCTATATTTCTCACTTCGCTTTTCGTTAGAATCTAAGTGGTGCAGCCATAGAACAGCACTGATACGGCACATTCTTCGAAGGATTGTCGCGTTATCTTATATAAGATAGATCAGATTCCCATATGATCGAAAATCTGTCTATATAATGCATTTAATGTCAAAGACTTCTATTCAATTTAGGTAAGAGGTGACAAAAGGTCGAAAGTAAGGGACATCCAATGAGGACCGAACTCGCTATTCAGTGTCAATCGATCTAGGGGATTGGTTTGCTAATAATTATAACACAATGAGATGCTTATATATATATATGTATGTTTGATGGGGTGTTGGCTAATGTTTAACGTAGTAGGAAATCTATATTTTATTATTTCTATGTACACTATAGTTTTTTCCTGGAATAATTTACAGCGTATATATATATATATATATATATATATATATATATATATATATATATATATATATAGAGAGAGAGAGAGAGAGAGAGAGAGAGAGAGTGAGATAGATAAAGAGATATGAAAACATACAATATGCTGTTAAAGTGAAAATATTTTATATCATATTCATAGCTAATATTGAACAAAATTTTGATTTATAAAAATCAGCTTCAGAAGAAATATTGTTCAATATTAGCTATGAATATGATATAAAATATTTTCACTTTAACATCATATTGTGTGTTTTCATATCCTTTTATCTATACTTATACCGTCGGATTCATTTCCTTTCTCTTAACTTATATATATATATATATATATATATACAATCTCTCTCTCTCTCTCTCTCTCTCTCTCTATATATATATATATATATATATATATATATATATATATATATAGAGAGAGAGAGAGAGAGAGAGAGAGAGATTGTATTTATATTTTATATGTCCCAAGCCAATATTTTCTGTTTTTCTTTCTTTCTTTTCTTTTTTTTTTTTAGATTAATGTGACAAGATAATAAAAAAGGGACATGTCTAACAAATGGTCAGAGGTATAACAAACAAATGATAATAGGTACACCCACTACGGGCTGTTACACAATTCATAGGTAGCTTATGATTTATGGACGTACTGTAGTTAGATACATTTTGAATCAGATTTCTTCAGATTCAAAATAACGTGGGTCGAGTGGAAAATTATCTAGAGTGTTATTGGCAGGTAATAACGCCGGCTTGAGGCCCCGAAAAGCGACCCAGTAGGGCGTGAGACAGTTTTAGTTTAGTTGCTACTATAAATTCAGAGTGAGTGGATGCGAAAGTCTATCTCACCGAGATGTTGCTCCTTGCCGTGCAGTTGAATACTGGGATGGGATTCTTCGAAAAAAGATAAAAGAAAAAAAAACAAAGTTTTGTTAATCCATTGAAACAAAACATGACCAGCCATCAATCTCTTTGGTCTAGCTCTAGTGGAATGGGGATAGAATCCCTCACAGTCTGGCTAGTACCGTCTTTAGGCAACACACACACACGCACACACACACACACATACACACACAATATATATATATATATATATATATATATATGTGTGTTGGTGTGTGGGTGTGTGTGTGTGTAATTAGCAAATATACTTTTTCTGTTATATCTTATATTTTGTAGTATCAATCACCGTTTCTAACCGTTTGGTTCGCATTTTTAACTCACAACTAAGACTGGAAAAGGAGTGATCCAAGTTAAGATCTCCTATCAGGCGTAGACATTTCTTTCAGTTTCAAACAATAATTGATTTTTAAAACGAATACAAATTAATTTAGCTACACAAAGTGATAAAAAGAAAACTAATACAGACGAATCATTAGCTAAAGAAAAATTTTCAAGCCTGTAAAATTCCCACACAAGATGGCGATTTTTTTTGTTTTTTTAATAAATCAATATTTCTTGAATCTTATCGTCTAAAATCAATATATTTGTCGATCGAGTTCATATTCTTGGAATAATATCCTATATTTCACAAAATGAAGTAATTATTATTTCTGGCACGTAGAGTTTTCTTTAATTATTCAGCAGTCTCAAAGGTGTTTCTTCTTAAAGATAGTGTGCTGTCATTTTTATGTTTTTTGTTTAAACTGGTTGAGGATCTGTCAAGGAATGATGATAGTTACGGTTGGTGGGAGAGAATCAATGATGTTGGATTATTTTTCATTATAATCTGTAAAAAAAAATCACCACTTATATTTATAGACTATTCCGAGGAGCAGGTGCTGTATTGACCAATGAAGAAATAACACAAATGTATTCAATGTCGTTGTTAAATTCTCCTAAAATCATTTGTTGGATGAATTCCCGAACCAGCTATGGATTAAGTAGTACCACACATGTTCTTCTACAAGGATGGTTTTGGCATTACATAACCCATTAAACAAAGAGACATAATCAAACACAGTGACCCAAATCCAAATTGCAGCACATCAGTATATATTTACTCAACCCCTCTACTACGAGCAGATTGCGGCACAAGGGTAATTTTTAAGCAGTACAGCTGGTATGAATTCAGACTAATGTGCCTGCCAAGAGTTAAATAATCTAGTCTGACTGAGTATTTACCAATAGCAGAGGAACGCTCAGTTAAACGCAAAGAGTCTCGTCCACTGCATGGCATCATCTCTTTTGAGAAAATCCTATTCGTTCTCACAAATAAATCGATAATATTGGTATTATTAATACAGGAAACGGAAGAGTGATCCTCCCAATTTAAAATTGCCGTCAGAAAGGCGCTAGTCGCGGTGAGTAAGTAAAAGTTAAGTCTTTGAGCAGCAGCCATGCCAGTTCTTTTGACAAGGGTATCAACGGAAGTTCTAAGGAAGATGCTTCTATGGCGCCCTATTTCATTACGTGGTGACATCCCGTAGCCGGTTTGCTCAAAAGGTCTATCCCCATATGATTATTTACTCTGAAGAGGCTCAAGTTTTTAAACTTAGGCCATAGACTAACTGGCAGATTTTATACGTTATTAACCACAGCAATACCGGAAGCAAAGGTTAGGTGCGCCCTACAGAACTTCAAGGTGAGGCTTCATTAATGTATATTTCGTGAGGGCTAGCATTTATTTAAATTAGATGGGTCAGATTTTACGGCATTTTAATTATTGATGGGTTATTTTATGCAGAAGACGTTTTTTTAATTTAATATTGATGGGCATTCAATCTTTTAAAATATTATACTCATTTTCTAGCATTTTGTTTAAAACTCATTTTTTTCTCTTTGGAATACCCCTTCATCGCCATTAGTCACAGGTCTACAATGACCTTGAGGGCCAGTACGTTTTAGGGTCATATCTATGGGTTAAATAGATAAAATGAGTTTAAAAATGTTAATAAAGAATTGATTTTTTTTAAAATTGAATACCTAACAAGAATGAATGAAACAAAAATGTATTCGGTATAAAATAACACAAGGGTTGAAATATCGTAAAATCCAACCAACCAACCAACCAACCAAAATCAAGTGATTTCTATAATCAAATAAAAAAAAAGTGGAATAAAAAATATTGTAACTGGAACGTTGAAATATAATATATATGGTTTTTGGTAGAATTGTTAAACCTGACATTTTTCTGTGCAAATGACTCAGTTACACAGTGTAAAATAAGATTTTCAAATATATTTATCTCCCTTTAGTTAAACTTTACTCAAAGATGTTTTATAACACAATATTCTGTGATTATACTTCTTTGTAATGAGACAAGGAGCTTGACGATGAATTCGTATTTAATCTTATTTTACTATAATGACCGTCCTGTCGGCTGGGGCTGTAGAATACGCCGACTGTACCTCTAAATAGTTGTATGTAAATATTTAAACATTATTGATTTTTGTTGGCATTAAACAACCCATAACGAGTTGATACGCCGTTAAACAAATAAGCTAAACTCAACCTAGCATTACTTTTGTTGGCACAAAGATCCGATCCCCCGTATTTGATTCGGTGGAATATTCAAATCCAGATATCAGATTTTACCGGCTATTTTGTTATTGCCTAGAGTTTTGAGAAAGGTTAACACAAGAATTATTTAGATATTGTTCACACTTCTTCCATTGATACATTTTCCCGCCATTTTTTTTTTCAAGCGTACTATGAAAAAAAAAACGCCATTGCTCTGGCCTCTTTCATTGATTGTGCAAAATAAAAACGGCATCAAATAGATTTTTCGGTCGGGGAATTGTTCTCAGATCTTTTAACAATAGTTTTTCGTCTTGCTTCCCCTGAGGTTGAAATTGAGAATGGCCATCCCTGATTGGTTGAGCAGGACCATACCTACATAGATATAACGGCTCTTGATGCAAGATGAATGAAACTGGAATAATAATAATAATAATAATAATAATAATAATAAGAAGAAGAAGAAGAAGAAGAAGAAGAAGGAGGAGGAAAGAAGAAGAAGAAGAAGAAGAAGAAGAAGAAGAAGAAGAAGAGAAGAGGAGGAGGAAAGAAGAATGAAACAGAAGAAGAAGAAGAAGGAAGAAGAAGAAGAAGAAGAAGAAGAAGAAGAGAAGAAGAAGAAGGAAGAGGAGGAGGAAAGTAAAGGAGGAAGAATGAAACAGAAGAAGAAGAAGAAGAAGGAGGAGGAGGAAAGTAAAGGAGGAAGAATGAAAACGAAGAAGAAGAAGAAGAAGAAGAAGAAGAAGAAGAAGAAGAAGAAGAAAAGAAGAAGAAGAAGAAGAAGAAGAAGAAGAGAAGAAGAAGAAGAAGAAGAAGAAGACGTGAAATAGACAAAAAAGTCGACAGTAAAATGAAATAACTTCTAAATCAATACAAAAAAACTGAGAGAGAAAAAACTTTGTGAAGTGACTGTTCTTTTTTTTGTTAATTTTATTTTATTTTCATTTTTTTTGGAGGGGTTGTGTATATGTTGTACGCCAAGTTCACAATGTAGAGATTGCTGACTAACAGTATATTATCTTCCTTGTCAGGCAGAATATCGAACAAAGAATGAAATGATGAAGAAAAGCAGTCATTCTCTGGGGCATAGAGTCCGAGACGGTAAGGAGGATGGTGGAATATGCAAGGCGTCTTGTTATTCTAAACAGCGCAGCGCGATTGTCTGGCTCCGAATGGACTTATCTTACGTAAAAAAAAGAGTTTAAAAGCAGCAGGAATGTGCCGTTGGAGTTAGTGGCTGTGACCAGTTTAGACGCAATCAGCAAAGATCTACCAACAAAAAATCCAGTTCTTTTTTATAAGTTCAACTTAACAAAACTGGCACAATAGTCTGAGCAAGCTATACAGCTGCCCCAGGGAAAACTTGCAATGGGGTGTCCCGGTAGCGGAGTGGATAATGTGCTGGGTTGTGATGCCGTAGTAAGCGAGTTCGAACTCCACTGACAATAATAGACTTGAGTTTTGTAGATGTCACTACACTACGAGGTCTCAGTCGAGCATGTTAGACATTACGCCTTTGGGACTGGACTTAAAAGAGAGAACCCCTGTGGCGTAGTGTTATATACCATTCTAAAATACCGCCGTCGTCTGGGGCGTTAAAATGCACCAACTGCACCTATGCAGAGCGGTAAGACTCCTCCAATGGGACCGCCTTATGGCCGTGGGTGGCGACCCATGATGCTTAAGGATAGAACCCAGGTGGATGAGCTGTTCATGACTTGTAATACTCCACTTTGGCCATATCTTGGGCTAGACGGGCGGTCGGAGAGGCCCCCTCCGATCAATCGGCTGGTCACGTCAAGCCCTAGCACCTATATGATTTTCCCAACCCTATTGCCCTTATGGCAAGCCCCAACCCCTTTTTATCATATGGGTGCTAGAAGGCGGTGCCTGTGGGTCTACATGTCCTGGGAATGACGTTAAACTCTATCTGATGGTGAGATTCCAGTTTTGGAGGTTTGGGGAATGTGGAGCACCCCTTCCTCACCATTGCTCCCTGGTCCACTCTGACCCGGAGTGGTAGTACCTGTTAAGGTCCCATCTATGGGTTAAATAGAAAAATATATTTATAAAAAAATTGTATTATCCATTAAGAATAGATTTATTTCAAAACATTATCGGCATTAAATGATCCACTGAGGTTGATATGCCGTAAAACAAACCAAACCAAACCAAACCAAACCTTCTAAAATATATCGGGTATATAATGAGCGACAGACAGACAGATAGACAGGTGAAGAGATAGGAGATGAGTTGATGAGGGTTCTTTACTTGTAAAATCTTCTGCTTCTACTGCTACTAACCTGGCCGGCATATTCTTCAGGGCTGATCCAGTGAATTGTTTCTCCGTGTTGAGTCTTCTTTCTTGTTCGGCTGGTCATCTCTTGTTTTAATTAATCAATAAAGCAAAGTTTTACTTTAAGTCTTTATTTAAAACAACCCAGCCCCGGATTCAGCCGCGCGGTGGAGAAACCACTCTCAGAGCGAGTGGACCTATGCCTCAGCTCACTCTGAATTTCTCGTCACATCTAAGCTAAAACTATCTCACGCCCTACTGGCGTACTTTCCAAGGGTAAAGCGGAATGTCATAATGGTTGATAATTTTCTAATTGACCCCCGTTATTTTGAATCTAACGAACTGATTCAATCTATTTTTACTACTGTACGTACATAATTCAAAAGCAAATTATATATACTAGCAGATATATGCACCCTCCGGGTGCAAGTATTTAAGTTTTAATGTAATAAAATATTATATTAAATTAGAAAGGCTAATGAAACTAAATAAGAATACAGATAAAAAGATTTGAAACAGAGGGAGTATAATAAAAATAGAACAACTGAAACTTACTCTTCCATCACTCTCGTCTTTCATTGTTATTTTTTCTAATTTAAGTATTTAGTTAAAAGAGGAAGTAAAGAATAAAATGACAGTTATTTTTTTCTAGTTAATGGATTTCATTTAAGATTCATTGAAGAGATTTTTCATTATATTCATTAGAATAAAATCAAGCAGTTAGAAATCAATAATTCTAAGCACATATTTAATTAAATCACATTTTTAATATCAATATGCAAATTAGCCTTCCCGTTCACACTGTAAACCGCTATTTTGATGTATATATAAATATAATTGCATGTTGTCAGTATGTAGACATGGTTAACAGTATTAATAATGTAAAACAATTTTATTAATAATTGAGGTTTAAATAAAAAATACAGTCATGGAAAATGTGATGTCAATAACTAAGGGAATAGTGATATGAGTAGTAATATAGTTTCGGTTACAGACAGAAAAGCACACAATCTCCATTATAATAAGATATATATATATATATATATAATATTATAATATAATTCTCTCTAGATTTCGTGCTTGTTTCTTTATGTCGGATCCCAATTGATGGATTAGGGGCCTCAGTTTTTGTTGCCAAGCGGTTTCAATTACAATCTTGGGTGAATTATTTTTTATTGTGGGTATTGTTCTTTTTTGTTTATTTTATATATATATATATATATATATATATATATATATATATATATATATATATGTGTGTGTGTGTGTATGTGTGTGTGTGTGTGTGTGTGTATGTGTAAGTTGAAAAATAGAAATGAATCCGACAATATGTTCAAAAGATAGATAAATAAAGGAAAGAAAATGTTGAATGGATGAAAATGTTTAATGAAATCGTTACACGTGTTTCGGCCGAGATTTCGTCCTTGTACACATTGTATTGTATTTATTACTATTCTAAATATAAAATAAAATAATAATAATAGACAAATCTAAAAATTTTAAGTATACAGAGAAATTTGCCTCGACATAATTTTCTAGTCTTTTCACCGATTCCTCTTGCAAGGACATTGTAATGAGAACGGCACACACTGTATTTTGAATGAAGGTTTCTGTTCGGAATTTTAAATGAGATACTGAATGCAACAAGTCCTTGAGATTCCGTGTCGATAACAAGATAGCAGTTGTAGTACATCAATCTATAATAACGACATCTACTTACCTCGAAACCTAGAAATTATCTACTCTTCCTGTCAGGTCCTTTAAAATTATCGACTGTTCATGTCAGGTTAGTGTTGCTCTAATATCCAACGTGTTTTAATAGATTCTAAACAGCAACTATCATTTGTCAATAGAATTTCAATTAGATAATAGAAAATGGTTTAATCCTCTCCAGATATTTGATAATGACATCGCATTAAAATGTCGGACGAGGAGAAACTCCGAGATTTGTTCCTGAAACGTCTTCATCGGAAGCTGGTTTTAGCAGCGGATTCAAGGACACAATTTCTATACGATTCATCTAAATGTACGCTCATAGTCACTCAGAAACACTGGTACACACGTGACCTGGATACGTAATTGAATTGTAATGATTTACGGGATTCTAGTTCTGTTGTTTGGTTGGATTTTACGGCATGTTAACCCTTGAGTAATTTGATGCCAAATAAATTTTTGTTTTATTCATTAGTGTTGGCTATTCAAATATTCAAATTCATTTTAATTCTTTTATTTGACTCATAGATAAGGAGCTAACAGGTAGTAAAACTGCGGATCATCAGCGAATAATGACAATGAAGGGATGATCAGAACTTTTCAGAGATCCAGAACTGAAAAATCCCCGCATACTAGTTGTAGTAGTAGAAGTAGTAAGCGCAAATGACAAAAACAGTTCTTCAGCTGTTGAAGATATATTATATATATATATATATATATATATATATATATATATATATATATATATATATATATATATATATTGAAAAATAGATGGAAATTAATCCGACAGCATGAAATTTAACATTTTTTGCTCTTTTTCCCGTCTTTTGCTCGTGAAGAAGACCAATTCATTGATTTGGTCGAAACAGATTTCTGTCAGCAATTACATAACATCATTTGTTTTTTCAAAAATGTTAAATTTCATATATATATATATATATATAATATATATTATATATATATATATATATATATATATATCCCAAGGAAAGGTATATATATATATATACCTTATTACAAGGAAAGGCTAAGGGAGTAAATCCCGAAAACAAATCCGGGGCTGAATCTCAGTACTTCCCAGCAACACCTGTGGCACTGTCATTGTCAAACCGCATTGGTTCCTACAATTCCTTTGAACCAGAATAGCTGTGTTGAGAGGGAGTAACTGCTGCTTGGGTGATAGCACATCCTTCATAACAACCTGCCCAGGATACGTAGTTTTCCCCTACAAAATGGAGAGGACCGCCTTGCTGATATATATATATATATATATATATATATATATATATATATATATCAGAGTATTCTCCGC
Source organism: Doryteuthis pealeii (assembly GCA_023376005.1). Classification (NCBI taxonomy): domain Eukaryota; kingdom Metazoa; phylum Mollusca; class Cephalopoda; order Myopsida; family Loliginidae; genus Doryteuthis; species Doryteuthis pealeii. Next base: position 13,055,568 of record CM042158.1, on the reverse strand, counting down.
CTCCGACAGTTTAATGCAATGCCATTATCAAATGTCGGGAGAGGATCGAACAAATTGTCTATTACATAATTTAAATTCTATTGACAAATGATCATTGCAGCATAGAATTTAATAACAAACGATGAATATTAGCGAAAGACCTGCCAGACATGTAGAGTCGATAATTTTATATAACCGGACATGAACAGTCGATAATTTCTGAGTTTCCGAGATAAGAAATTGTCGTTATTACAGACTGATTTACTGAAACTGATGTATTCACATGGCTTGTTATTCTCACGATATCTTAAGTACTTGTTGCATTTAGTAACACGTTTGGAATTCCGAACCGATCACTTAGGCCTTCTCCCTGAATATTATCCTTACAATGTATCTTGCTTACTTTAATGGTATGTGATATCTAATATTTGGACCATATTACCTTTAGGTACCCCTTTTTGATCTCGATTACGAAAGGACATGTTTTTCATTTACACCGTCAATATCTGGTTGTTTGTTAGGGGTTAGGGTTAGGGGTTAGTTTTATAATTTAAAATCAATCTGAAAATCGTCCATTAAAACAACCGGATATTGACGGTGTAAATGAAAAACAAGTCCTTTCTTAATCGAGATCAAAAAGGGGTGCCTAAAGGTCATATGGTCCGAATATTTTCCTATATAGTCAAATTCTTCATTTAAAATCTGGTAGTGAAAATCGTAAGAGTTCTAAGTAAAAAAAGAATTTAAAAAAAAAACACAAAGAAAACTATAATTACTATTCCAAATGTTTATTATAGTGTTCTGATGTGAGTAAAATGTAAAATCATGGGGATGACCTAAAGTCGGTATAAGCCTGATACCGAGGGTGTTTATCCACTTTTTACTGGCGCTGGACCAAGGAGAATTGTTTAGGCGTCTGAGGTGGCGCTCCACACCTACCATCAGCTCCCCAACTTACCGCACAGCCCCCTGTTCTACTTATAAGCAGAGTGGATAAAAAGGGCTTGAAGTCGTTTAGTGATGTTTATAGTTATGCCGTATCTGTTCACCACACGGAACAAATAAGTTAATTATCTTTCATATTTCGTTTGTTGGCAAAGCTTTAGTATTTTAAGAAATCTTCATCAAGTAGGAACATTTATAAGACTTGATCTAAATGGTATAATTCACACTTACCTGAAATTTACAGAGGATATGGTTTTCTCAATTAATTCTGGATCTTTGGTTTTATTTTGATAATTTTCTTTTCCAGAAATATCGAATTCACTTACCTAAAAATAGATATAAGAACAATTAGTTAGATTTAAATTACATACATTACAGGCAATGTTTGTTAGGTTTTGTAATTTAGTATTCAATTCATGTATTTAAATACGATTATGTCACAAGTATTGTAATACGATATGTTTCAGCTTAAACTTCAATTCTTCTTTTTTTAAAAAAGCAACATTTTCCTTCATGCAATCATCGTAGCAACAAGTGGTCAATAAATGGCAGCAAAACTGATCTTTCTTTTGAAAAGAAAGACTATTTAGGAAAATACAAATCAAATTCTATATGTTATATTGCGGCTTCAAATTCACGGCCCTACTTCGTGTATCTGTATACGTTGAGGGTATATATGGTCACGTTGCGAAGTATGTACTTGTCGTTTAATGAAATCTACAACATATGCGTATAGTAGGAGTTTTGATTTTATTTCTTCTTCTCGGCTGTACGTGGTGGGTGGCGAACGTTGACAATGAAATGACCGAGGGTTGACAATGACTACTATTATTGAGATGACTGGCGATGGTGAGGTAAATGGGGCTGGTGGGTCCCACAGCCGTTGGCTGCAATGGACTGTGAGCGTCTATCGCTCACTTATTCTCCGTCCGATGTCTCCTGTTGTTATATATTTATTTATCTTCTCCCTGCTTATTTGACCGGAAAGCCTCGCTTCCGTTTTCTAACTTCTTTGTTCGGTTTTTCCGGTGAAAAAGTCCTTTGTCATTTTTTTCGTCTTTTCTTTGTTTAATTTAACCGGAAATTCCTATTTCCGTTTGTATAATATACAACAAAAACACATTTGAAAAGATGTAGTAAACAATGTTTAACTTCAAGAAGAATAAAAATGCTCGAGAAAATTGAAAAGATAGAACAAAAAGTAGATGCAAGAAATAAGTACATTTTTTAAAGAAGAATTGAGAGAGAGAAAGAAAGAAAGTATAGATGAAAAAAAAAAGAAGATTTTACAAAGAAAGTAGAAAAGATAGAAAGAAAGACAGAAAAGAAAGAAAGAAAGAAAGAAAGAAAGACACATAGATGCAAGAAAATAAATAGATTTTCACAAAGAAAGTACAAGACAAAAAAAATGTACGAGGGTGAATAAAAAAAGTAATGCCATTTTCTTTATTTCATGTGAAGTCTTTTATAAAAACTAAAATCTACATTGAGATCCTAACGAGTCTCAGAGAAAGGCCCAACTTGACAATTGACAATATCCTCCTTTTGCATAATAATGTTCGACCACACACAAGCTTCAGGACAAGGCAGAAAATCGCCTCATTCGGGTAGACAGCTTTACCGCATCCTCTATACTCAGCTGATTTAGCGCCTTCAGACTATCATCTCCTCGGCCCCATGAAAGAGGCTTTGAAAGGCAAACATTATTCCAGTGACGACGAAGTGAAATCTGTAGTGAAGAAGTGGCTCAGAGAACATTCAACAGAATCTTACGGGGCAGGGATACATGTTTTCATTCGAAAGTGGAACATTGCTATTAAGAGAAACGTTGGCTATGTGGAGAAGTGGGGATGTGATCCACAGAGGACTAGCTTCATTTTGATATATAATAGATGTTCCTGTGTTGGTTATTATATCTGTCCTAAACAAAATGGCATTACTGTTTGACTCACCCTCGTATTTAGATGATGGATCATTGTAAACGAAATTAAAGATAGAACTAAAAAAAAAAGAAAGAAATGCTAGAACGGGCAAATAAAAATATGTTCCTCTGTTGGTAATTATATCTATCCTAAACAAAAAAAAATCATTACTTTTTGACTCACCCTCGTTCAATGTTGTAACATTGTATTGAGAGAAACGGTGACTATGTAGAGAAGTAGGGGTTGTGATCCACAGAGGACTAGCTTCATTTTTATGTATAATACATGTTCCTGTGTTGGTAATCATATCTGTCCTAAACAAAATGGCATTACTATTTGACTCACCTGTGGAGAAGTAGGGGTTGTGATCCACAGAGGACCAGCTTCATTTTTTATGCATAATACATGTTCCTGTGTTGGTAATTATATATGTCCTAAACAAAATGGCATTACTTTTTGACTCACCTGTGGAGAAGCAGGAATGTGATCCACAGAGGACCAGCTTCATTTTTTATGCATAATACATGTTCCTGTGTTGGTAATTATATATGTCCTAAACAAAATGGCATTACTTTTTGACTCGCCCTCGTATTTAGATGATGGATCATTGTAAACGAAATGAAAGATAGAACGAAAAAACAAATGGCGAAATAAAAAAGAATATTATAAAAGAAAAGAGTCGAAGAAAAAGAATGGAAAAGAAAAGCAGACAATCTTTTTCTGACATTTTTTTTCTCTCCTAAATTGTTGACACCAAACGTGACCCGGGTGTTTCGACGCCGTGGCCTTTGTTCTCTTGTGAAGTCACTTGACATGTTAATGAACCTCCCTACTGTCTGTACACAGACCCCCGGCTACCGTTCATCGACAAATTATATTTGCTTAGCTGGGCGGGCTTTGTTGGTGATGCGAGCGCGCGAAGCCCGGCTGCTAGCGGACAATGTCGACCTGCTGAACCGATACGATAATGCAAGGAGTTTAGATTAATGTTGATTCAGGCAAAGTGTTGATCCTGGAACAGGATAATGTCGAATTAGCCACCGGCGGGAAGCGTTGTCTTGCGAAAATATTGAGATGGATTGGCTTATTGATTAATGGATGGAAAGTTGGATAGAAAGAAATTGGGATATATATATATATATATATATATATATATATATATATATATATGCACGGGATATACATGGGGGAATCTGGCGATAGTTCGATATATTGACCAGTATGGGAAACCGGATAATGAACTGAAGTGATAGTTTAATAAATCTATAGAACAAATCATCTGAAATAGTCTGTAGAAGAAGCTTAGTTTGACACAAGGCTGTTATAAAAGAATATCTTGACAATAAGAACCTAAATTGTTTATCCATTTATCTTCTCTCCATTAAATTACTGATTATATGCTGAGCCAAATAAAAGAATAACTTGAAAATCAAAAATTCCAGGCCAACATTTGATATAATGGAATCAATGAACCAAGTTTAAATTCTGCACGAGGTTGCGTTTCCCTTCATGTTAATAACATTGCGATCTTAGAAACACACGCACACAAACATAATAACACACACATACACACATACACACACACACATACACACACACACACACACATATATATATATATATATATATTACTACTACTACTACAATTACTATTATCTGCATTATTCGGACTATTTGTTCTCATCTCCATTGTTATCTGTGCAACGTTTCGTCCGATATTCCCCCCGGCCTTCTTCAGGTATTTCTTTTCGGACGCGGGAACCTTCTTGTCGTAATCGGGAGCCATCACGGAACTTTGAACCTAACCCTTTATCCAGTCCATGGGGCATCCTCGTCTCATTCCGCTAACTATAGCTGGGATAGAGGCATTAAGCTGTGTTAATTATTATTCTATGTTAATGCTGCCCTTGAGCAGGATTGAACCTGCAATCTAGAGATAACTGTCACTTAGAACTGTCTTAACCTAACTCCTTTATCCACAAGGCCATGTGTCCAATAGTCCGAATGATGCAGATAATATTAATCAACAAGCCTCATCTCAAACATCCAGAGAAATAGTACTACTACAATCTACTATTTTAGCATTCATTCAAGACATCTTCTTCTTATAATAATGGAGATTGTGGGTTTGTCTCTATGTAACCGAAACTATATTACTATACAAGTCACAATTCCCTTTGTTATTTACACCACATTCTCCATGATTTTTTAAATTTATTTAAACCTCAATTATTAGTAAAATTGTTTTACATCATTAAGACTGTTAACAATATCTACATACTAATAACATGCAATTGTATTTATATACACAATAAAATAGCGGTTCACAGAGTGAATGGGAAGGCTAATTTGCATATTGATCTTAAAAATTTGATTTTAATAAATACATGTTTAGTATTATTGATTTCTAAATGTTTGGTTTTATCTTATTGAATATGAGCAAAAAACCTCGGGGATAAATCTTAAAAGAAATCCATTAACAAGAAGAAATAACTGTAATATTATTCTTTACTTCCTATTTTAACGAAATAGTTAAATTAGAAAAATTTACCACTGAAAGTCGGGAGTTATGGAAAATGATGGAAGAGTAGTTTCAAAGTTGTTCTATTTTCCGATTATGCCCCCTCTCTGTTCCAAATATTTTTATCTGAATTCTTATTCAGTTTCATTAGTCTTTCTAATTTAACATGATATTTTTTTATATTAAAACTTAAATACTTGCACCCGGAGGGTGCATATATTTGCTAGTACATAATAAAGAATAGTTATTTAAAACATATTAAACGGACAGACTTTTGAGAAAAAACATCAAAGGTATGTTTGGATTGAAAGAAAATCACAATAACTATTAAAGTGTTGTGAGTATAGCAACATAATTTTATTAAAATCTAAATAAAATAAAATCAGTGAACAAATATGTTGAAATAAAATGTCCTTGTTAAAAAGATACGGGTTTGTTGTTATTACAGGATGTATATTAACATTTTTAAAAATCATTTGATAAATGAAAAAGATAACATTGAATGCATATTATGATCACGCACCATCCCTGTGTAGCTCTCATCTATCTTTTTCTCTAAGCTGTTTGTCCAAGCGGTGCAATCGTATAGTAGTACTGACTCTGACTACAGCTTGGAATAAGTTTCTTTTATATCTCATCCCTTTGTGACGTTATTGTATATTTCCACATTTCTTCTTGCATCAAGTTAACTTCTTGAATATGTCAGAGAAGAAATTATTAAACAGTCATCAACCTTTTTTTCTCGGTGGCATGTCTGCATTGTGTTGATGATCTCCGATTACAAATCAACATGTCTGTGCGAATCTAATAAACGCTGTGCTTTTGTCTAAGACATGTTGGTGAGGTATTCAAACAAGTTGGAAAAAGGCCACCTGCCAAAGATACAATTTCAAGCATTTATTAAATGTTAATAATGCCTATGGTATTATTTGGATTATTCGGATTATTGTGCCCATCTTCATTGCTATCTGTACAACATTTTGGTCGATGTGCCTTCGGCCTTCTTCAGGTATTTCTTGTCGGACTCGGGAGCCTACTGGAACTCGGGAATCTTCTTTTCAAATTCGGAAGCCTTCTCGAATTCGGGAAACTTCTTTTCGAACTCGGAAAAATTATTTTCAAACTCGGAAGCCTTCGCGAATTCGAGAAACTTCTTTTCGAACTTGGAAACATTCTTTTCAAATTCGGGAACCTTCTTATCGTAATCGTGAGCCAGATTGTACCGATAGCAATGAAGATGAGG
>CM042158.1:13036458-13043958 GCA_023376005.1 Doryteuthis pealeii | reverse complement strand
GAACATGTTCTTGTGATTAACTGAAGATGCTGTAGTAATACGGTTGAAATAAATTAGTGTAATGAAGCAAGTCTATAATATATATATATATATATATCTTATTATAATGGAGATTGTGTGTTTTTCTGTCTGTAACCGAAACTATATTCCTACTCAAGTCACAATTCCCTTAGTTATTAACATCACATTCCCCATGATTTTATTTTTATCTAAACCTCAATTATTAATAAAATTGTCTTACATTATTAATACTGTTAACTATGTCTACATACTGACAACATGCAATTATATTCATATATACAACAAAATAGCGGTTTACAGTGTGAACGGGGAGGCTAATTTGCATATTAATATAAAAAAATCGAATTTAATAAATATGTGCTTAGTATTATTGTTTTCTAACTGTTTGGTTTTATTTTAATGAATATAAGCAAAAATCTCTTCAATGAATCTTAAATGAAATCCATTAATAAGATAAAATAACTGTCATTTTATTCTTTACTTCCTCTTATAACTAAATACTTAAATTAGAAAAAATAACAATGAAAGACGAGAGTGATGGAAGAGTAAGTTTCAGTTGTCTGTTTCAAATCTTTTTATCTGTATTATTTAGTTCCGTTAGACTTTCTAATTTAATATAATATTTTATTACATTAAAACTAAATACTTGCACCCGGAGGGTGCATATATTTGCTAGTATATATATATATATATGAGTCACGGTGTGTATGTATTATATTAGTATATATGTTATGCATTTATAAATGTCTATATTTTATATGATTTGGGATTTAATGTGAAGCATTTAGTGTGAAACATAAAAGAAACTCAGTTTGTGAGACGTTAAGTGCCGTTTTATTTCATTCTAATATTTCGGAGATTTGATTCTCGTTCCAAGGAATGTAGACTAACTTATATATATATATATATATATATATATATAATATATATATATATATATATTATGGAAAAGGTGACTTACCGGTGAATATGGTCACAATGGTTAGTTGATGCAAAATTCAGAAAGGTTAGGCAGCGATATAACAAATAAAAAGTGCTCAATACGTTAGTTGAGCAAATTTATTGTAATACAGGTACAAGTGATAACCTACTTGAGTTTCACCATAAGTATCTTCAGGTTAAATCCACTGGATTAATCAAGATATTGATTAATTGCAGTCGATTACACGTGTGTGCTTTTCGCAATAAACGGTTCGTTATTCGGATATTATAGACATTTATATAACGATAACGAACCGTTTATCGTGAAAGACAAACACTTGTAATCGACTGCAATTAATCAATATCTTGATTAATCCAGTGGATTTAACCCTGAAGATACTTATGGTGAAACTCGAGTAGGTTACCACTGTATCTGTATTAAATTATATATATATATATATATATATATATATATATATATTATATATATATATGTAAATGTGTTAAACAATAATATTTCCGGTGTACTAAAATGAATATGTATTAGTAAATTACCCCTTGTGTGCTTTTACACCAGCACTAGCTAATGGTTATTCATTAAAGCCTTTCATTTTTGCTTCTCAGTGATAGTTCCAAGTATTTCTACTGTCACCTTGATATTCCACAACATAAAAACAATCTCTTTGCAAGAGATATTTCTCGAATTTTTGCTTTCCTTTTTAAATCATTGATCTGCTGGAAAGATGACCTTCACTAGCTTATCCATTCGTTTCTTTTTGTTATATATCTATTAATAATGGAGATTCGCCTCCGGTTTTTGTGTGTAACAACAAATACGTCACTGCTTACGTCACATTACCCAAAATCGTCATAACATTTAATAAATACACCAAAATTTGAACATGCAACGTTAGATAGTCCTCATTGTTTTTTTTAAAACAAGTTTTAATAAAATACATGACTGGTATTATATATCTATATATAGTTTGTTTTGTTTAATACATATTTAAAGTTTACATTTCAAATTGTTTTATTTTTTAATCCTTTAATGAATTTGATGATTTTACTTACTTAGTGTTGACATTGAATTTTTTACTCCCACCCCTCAGGCAATATGTTTTAAAAATCTATTTTTACATCGCCCGGAGGGTGTTTTTTATTTTGTACTCGTACTTATAATTTTCCGTTTTCCTGGAGGCACGTAGTGTAATGGTTATCATCGAAAGAAATGCGCTCGGTGACAAATACTTGATGATGAGGATGTGTGTATTTCCTATAATGCTAATACCCTTGGGAAAAGTCTGAATCCAAGAAGTGTAAATATTAGGGCGGATAAGGCTCTTTCACCCTGGTTAAAAATTCAGTCTAAGAAAAATCGAACTCTGTATTTACTCTGTTTAAACACCGCTTAAGAATTTTACCATGCATCGCATCTTGCGCAGGGGTTGGTAAATACATACTTATAATTTACCAGCAACTGTATTTAGCCATAAGATCTTAACAAGTACTTCGGGTCACAGTGGACCTGGGAGTAATTGTATTGATGGGGTGATTTTACACACTCCATATTCCTACAACCGAATGCTGTTTAGTATCCTACTCAGGACAGCAGAGGATATAAATTAATCGGCAAAGTGATCTATTCAGCATCAGTTGGACAGCGAAGGAGCCTATCCCTTTTCACTAGTGCTAGAGCAGGGTCCATAGTGGCTGTATTCTAGGCTCAGTCGACAGAGAAAAGTAAGAGAAGTATGTAAAGTAAAAACCACATGACAGCGAAGGAGTCTACATCAGTGCTAGATCAAGGAGATTATTTTTACGTCCAAAGGGGAGCGACACATCTATCATCAGTGTCCGAATATACCGCACAGATCTAAGCTGTGCTTTATATGCACTTGTTACCGGTGAGAGCCGGTACCGAACCTTGTTGTTTTCGGTCCATGCTCTACCGACTGAAGCTTAAACGGTCCCTAGTTGCCATATTGTAGGCCCAGTCGACAGAGAAAAAATAAAAGAAGTGTGTGAAGTAAAACCCAACATGAAAAGCGAATATTTCGTAAAGAAAAGTATTGCTCTGACGTCTTGATAATGGGATAAAAGAAAAAGAAGAAAAAAAGAAGAAAAAAACAATAATAGAATAAGAAAAAGGTGGGGATACAATAACAAGCTTTAAGGCGAGCATCACTGCCAACTTAATCGATGATGACAGATTCGATGCTGAGCTGACTAAACCAAAGAACGTAACATTAAGAGGTCCGAAATTCTTCGAGAGACTTCAAGAGTCTTCCCCAAAAAACCATGTTGTCGATAGAAATATACAAAATGTATAAAATAAAAGAAAGAGAAAAGAAAAGAAAAAAAAGAGATATTTACTTTTAAAACGATAAAAGAAAAGGGTAGTACAAGCATTTGCCTCACTCTCAAAAAAAAAAAAAAAGAAATGAGAATAGTGTAAAAATCTCAAGTGGCAAGGGAAAGGCCTAAACATCGGTTTCCTAAGCTTAGTACGTACCTTGTTTTGAGATAATTGTATTAGTATTAGGAGCTGTTACGTATGCAGCAAGTCAAGTTTCTGTTTTAGAAACAGAATATTCTCAATAAGTGAAGACAGAAATAACGAAAGGAGAGAAAAATTGAAAAAAAAAAACATAAACAAAAGCAAAACAGTAAGCATTGTTGACAGTTTATAGGCTCTCCACCTGTTAAGTGAAATGAAACATCTTAGTGTAATTATTAAGACTCAAAGAACTACGTCACACACTCTATCATCAAACTCGATATATAATATATATATATATATAATATATGTGTGTGTGTGTGTGTGTGTGTGTGTGTATGTGTTGTGTGTGTGTGTGTGTGAGAGAGAGAGAGAGAGAGAGAGAGAGAGAGAGAGAGTTTGCGTGCGTGTGCGCATGTATATATGTATATACAACTATATGTATATATATATATATATATATATGTATGTATGTATGTGTATATATGTGTATATATGTGCGTATGTATAATCTATATAATATATTTAATATATATATACGTATATATGTTTATATATGTATATATATATGTATATATATTAATATATCTCTATATATATTATATATATATGTATATGTATATATATATATATATATATATATATATATATATATATATATATATATATGTAAATATGTATATATAATATATATATATATATGTAATATATATATATATATATATTGTATATAAATATATATATATGTAAATATATATATATATATATATATATATATGTATATATATATATATATATATATAATATATATATATATTATATATATATATATATATATAGTCACTCAACAATATCTGCATTTTAATAGCCCCCCCCCCAACAAAAGAATTAATAAAATCCATCCCTTACGCACTTGCGCGTAGAATATGCAGCATAATCTCATACAAAAACCTCCGACAAATTCGCCTAAAAAAGCTACACAAAACTCTCCTCTAGAGAGGTTACCCCACAACATTTATTAATAAGGGAATCGAATTAGCAGAAAAATACCACTAAAATAAATACGAAACCCCAAAGACCATAACAACGAACAACACCTAGCTTAAGTCTCAACACATCACAAAAACAACCCAGAATTTTTCACTGATATATTCCACCAACTCAAAAACAATTAAAAATTTAAAAAGATATTAAATACAACAAAAATAATCAAGAGCAAAAGACAACCAAGAAATCTCGAACAAATGGTAACCTCGTCAAATTTGGGGAACACACTTCACAGGGCAGCTCGAAACAAAATATGAGGAGTATGCAACATAATTATAGAAGCAGCAACCTATACTTTAAAAAATCCCGACATGATATTCAAAATAAATAGAGAGCTTGACTGCACTTCCCATAATGTAATTTATGTAATAGAATGTACAAACAGCAAAAATATACAACGGGTACACATCATCATTAAATAAAAGGATTTCCCTACACAAGAGCAACATTAGACTAGCTCTCAACGGAAACCTTTAAGTATCAAACCATCTCTTCGAATGTAGCTCTGGCGATTTTAAGGTGATGCCAATTTACCGATGCCTATATACTATTCCTAATTAAAGAAAAACATTTTGTCGATAAATATAAACCACAACTAAACCAGAATTGACCAAACACACACACACAACAATAGCTTTACTACACAAACATATATGATCTGCATAATAGAATACACAAACTATGTGATGTATGTACATGCATGCATGCATACACATCAATTTTATTAAAAAAAGTATCACTCCCATATACACCCAACACAACCATTAACAGACACAGACACAGACACACACACACACATACACACACACACACATCGACACACACAAACATACCAGAACAAACAGATATACATCGACACATACACACACAGACAAACACACACACACACACACACACACACACACATAATATATATATATATATTATATATTATATATATATATTCGCAACTTTGGTTGATATAGAGTCTAAAGAAAATGAATACAATATTAGATTATGTTAAACTTCAGAAGAATGTGACATAAATGTTTAACAAGTTATCACAGGTTTATGGATGCTAGTTGGATTACATTATTTGTTAAATCTTTGTATAATTCACTAACGAGTCCTGCAAACTTGTATTCATGGGGGAAGAATAAGACGCCATCATTTTCTTTACATACCAGTAAAGGCAATTGGAACACTTATTAAGTACAGTTGGAGACATGACTGTACTTACGACATTAGCCAATACACTGACCTCTGCAATACATGCTTGCTTGCAGTTTCAAGCCTAAAGTGAAATCGATAGAGATTGCCAAACCCGGCAACAATCCTTCCACCTCAGCGAGTAAACTGAAAACTTGCATGATATTTTCCGCCCGAGATTGGCAAGTAAGAGTAAACCCCAGGAAACAATTGAAAATTTCCAGAGTAGATCGCAAACACTTTGGAGCGCCCGGATTTGAAAATCTGGTCAATTGTTTCCAGGCAGGTTGCGATGCTTGAAGTTGCAGTGCCTTGGGAAAAAAGTTTAAGAGGCATTTGTATGAAAGCCCAAAATATCAGGAGCTGATAGGAAATCCTGATCCAACCCAATGGTGGACAGTCTGTCATCCTATTTAGATCGGCTGTGGATCTTCACACAAATCACTGTCGAGGTTAAATAACGGGAGAAAAACTAGTAGAAAGCCCATTGAGTGATTTCAAAATCGGCAGAGAGAGAGAGAGAGAGAGAGAGAGAGAGAGAGAGAGAGAGAGAGAGAGATTGAAATTAGGTGGGCGTTGGCTTCTCACAGTACAAAGATAGGGAGTAGAAAAGGCGAATGTAATGAAGAGGAGAGAGAGAGAGAGAGAGAGAGAGAGAGAGAAGAAAGAAAGAGAGAGAAATTGAAATTGGGTAGTTGTTGACTACTCACAGTACAAAAGTGTGTGTGTGAATGATTTACTGATTGAGTGTGTGTGCGTGCATGTGTGTGTGTGTGTGAAAGAGAGAGAGAGAGAGAGAGAGAGAGAGAGAGAGAGAGAGAGAGAGAGAGAGAGAGAGAGAGAGAGAGAGAGAGAGAGAGAGAGAAAGCATAAAGACAATGACAAAGAAAGTGAGTAGAAAAGGCGAATGGAATAAAAGAGAAAAGAAAGAAAGAGAGAGAGTGTGTGGGGGGGGAGAAGAGAGGGAGTGAGAGATTGAAGTTGGGTGGGGGTGATAAAGTTCGACGACATTAGAAATTCAGGTAATGACAAAATTAGCGGCAAAAAATCCCAAATCTCAAGTTAGATACAACTTCTACCTATTTTTATATAACCTATATGAAAACTTGTGTTATTTTAATAGAACGATGACACGTTAATTTGTACCATATGTATGCTGAACTTGCACAAGGTGTCAAAATTAGGGTGACCCAGAAAAAACAGAATCCAATTTATTTATTTATTTTCCCATTAAACTAAGCTTAAAGCCCAACTCCAACCGTAATCCTAACCCCTAAGCCTAAGCCTAACCCCTAACCCTAACCATAAACCCCATAGTTAAAATTAACAGTTTTATTACAAAATGTGTGGGTTCTGTTTTTTCTGGGTCACCGGTATACAGGGTGACCCAGAAAAAAACAGAACTCAATTATTTATTCATTTTCCCATTAAACTAACCCTAAACCCCAACCCTAACCCTAACCCTAACCCTAAAAACCCTAAACCCTAACCCTAGACCCCCATAGTTAAAATTAACAGTTTTATTACAAAATGTGTGGGTTTTGTTTTTTTCTGGGTCACCCTAATTTTGACAAATTTGTGCAAATTCAGCCCATATGTAGTATACAACATGTCCTAAACAGTCCCCATACACACACACACACACACACACACAGAGAGAGAGAGAGAGAGAGAGAGAGAGAGAGAGAGAGAGAGAGAGAGAGCTCTATTATCTTATCTAGGTTATGAACATTTTAGAAGGCACAAGGCAATTTTGGAACCCCATGAGAATACGAAACTCCATTCATGTTAATCTGATGTATACTCATCTTGTATAGTATACCCGT
>CM042158.1:13021458-13031458 GCA_023376005.1 Doryteuthis pealeii | reverse complement strand
CATATTTCTTTCACCAATAAGTTGCTCTTGAAGGAGACCGTTTTTATAAAAACGGTCTCCTTCAAGAGCAACTTATTGGTGAAAGAAATATGGAGGAATAATTAAACGTAACCGAGAACTTTATTTTCAATTCTCCAATATTACAAAAAATACTAACTATATATATATATATATATATATATATGGTTGTGAAGTGACATAGGAAGATTGTGAGGGTCTTTTGTTGGTCAGTCTATTTACAAATGTTGAATGTCACTTCACAACCGTTTGTCTTAGCATTTATAATTTCAAAATCCAAAGAACGCTAGTTTTTCACACACACACACAACACACACACACACACATATATATATATTATATATATATATAATGAAGCAATATGCATAAAAAATAAAAAAAACTAACATCAATAAAATAGCATTCAACGTCGGACATAAAATATTAACTATCTTTAATAACTAATACGCTTAACTAGCAACCCTCTAAAAAAATAATAGACTCTTCAAATAAAATTAAAAAATCAAACCAAAAAACAACATAGATAAAAAAACCTAAAAAAAAAATTAAACCAACTCATATACCCTATGATGACGACTGAGGAAGCAGTCGAAAGCGCTCGGGATAAAATTATAGGAAATATCCCATTTAGATTCAACCCAAACACCAGAAAAATACATATATCTATAATATATATATATATATATACATATATATATACATATATATATACATATACATTTATATATATATATATACATACACACACACACACACACACACACACACACACACACATATATATAATATATATATATATATATATATATATATATCCTGGAACTGATCAGAATAACAATCAGAAAATCAAAACAATAGATATGAAACCTCATCTAGAAAATTCAGACAAATACTCATACAGTAATATACGTAAAACGTAAGTAGATGCGGATTGATCAGTTTCCCAAGGGTATTAGTTCTACGGGAACTTAAGCTGCCAAAAATCGAAAACTGAATTCGATTTGTCGTTTCTGTTTTACATGCTAAGAAATGTTACATAGTCGTACATCAATGAGAAATGAACGTTGCTTTCGTGTAATTCAGTTTTACTTTAACGCTTCTAGATATTTAATAATTACAGACATTTTTTTCAAAGATATCTGAGATTACAGCGTAGATTGCAGGATAAAAGACTTACCAATGTTTATATACAATCCAAGATAAATTTAAGTGAGTTACAATCTCATTGATTATATTACTTATATCCCGTAATGTTTGCTTTATATAGTTCAATAAATACGCAGTTTAGGAAATACATAGGAAAATGTTTTGGTTTGTTTTGTTTTACGGCATATCAACCTCAGTGGGTCATCTAATGCCGATAAAGTTTTGAAATAAATCAATTCTTAATGGATAATACAATTTTTTTATAAATACATATTTCTACTTAACCCATAGACGGGACCCTAACAGGTACTACCACTCCGGGTCAGAGTGGACCAGGGAGCAATGGTGATGAAGGGGTGCTCTTCACATTACCCAAACATCCAAAACTGGAAACTCACCATCAGATAGAGTTTAACGTCATTCCCAGGACATGTAGACCCTCAGTCACCGCCTTCTAGCACCCATATGATAAAAAGGGGTTGGGGCTTGCCATTAGGGCAACAGGGTTGAGAAAATCATATCGGTGCTAGGGCTTGACGTGACTAGCCGATTGATCGGAGGGGCCTCTCCGACCGCCCGTCTAGCCCAAGATAGGGCCAAAGTGGAGTATTTCATGTCATGAACTGCTCATCCACCTAGGCTCTATACTAAAGCATCACGGGTCGCCACCCACGGCAAACAAGTGGCCCCATTGGGGGAGTCTTACCCCTCTGCAGAGGTGCAGTCGTTGCATTCTAACGCCCCAGCCGACAGGGCGGTAGGAAAATACATAGGATATCAGTAAAAAGTAAAGTTGTCGGAGTGGCCTAAAGTTGGTATCAGCCAATCAGCGAGGGGTCTATCTCCTTTTCATTAGCGCTAGACGAAGGAGATTATTTTTGCATCTGAGGTGGAGCACCACACCTACCATCAGCTCCTTACTTTACCGCACAGATCCCTGTGCTACTCATACGCTGAGCTGGCGAGAGCGGGTATCGAACTAGGAACCTTGTGGTTTCGAGCCGAACGCTCTACCGACTGAGCTAAACCGGCTCTCTTTGAGGATCGAACTCACGACCTTCAGATAACTTTTCACTGAATTTGATTATGAGACTGACGGGCTGCATACTGCGCTACCGAGACTTATCTAGTAATAATGGAGATTCGCTTCGGGTTTTTGTCTGTAACAAAAACTACGTCACTACTTACGTCACATTACCCAAAATCGTCATAACAGAATAAATACACTCAAAATTTGAGGATGCAATGTTAGACAGTCCTCATTGGTTTTTAAACAAGTTTTAATAAATACATACCTGGTATTATCTATCTATGTATAGTTTGTTTTATTTTAATATATATTTGAATTTATCAGAACTAAGTTTCCATTTCAATTTTTTAATTTTTTACTCCTTTAATAAATTTATTTTATTTTTTACTCCTTTAATAAATTTGATGATTTTACTTTACTTAGGATACAAACTCTCTGGTATTAAATTTCCAATCCCATCCCTTCAGGCAACATTTTTTTTACGTCGCCCAGAGGGCGTTTTATCATTTTGCTAGTATATATAATATATATATTACATAATACATATTCAATACATATATATATATATATATATATATATATATATATATATATATATATATATATATATATATATATATAGGAAGATACATAGGAAAATGTATAGGAAAATACATAAGAAATACATTAGGAAAATATGTTTTTTGGTTGCATGGTTGGTTGACTTTTTAAGGCATGTTATCATTGGTTTATATTATGCAGTAGACATTTTTAAACATTTTTAATTCATTTTTATCTGATGAAAACACACATGGTACATATCTGATAAAAAATTTTGGAGGTTTACCCTACAGTCGTGACAATTATATTGGTGCTTGACGAGTCCAGCCTATTGATCGGAGGGAGCCTCTCCGTTCCTCCGTCTATCCTATGTAAGGACAGAATTGGAGTGTTGCATGTCATGGACTGCTTAAACACCAGGATTCAACCCTTAAACCAACGGCCAATATATAACCCCATTGGTGGGTTTGCAGATGTGCAGTCAGCGTATTCTACAGCCCCAGCAATCAGAGCTAATATGAGTTGGATTCTCTTGTATCTGCTATGAAGCAGAGTATGTTTTTTGTTTATTTGTTAATGACAAATAAATCTTTGTGGGTTATCTAATGCTAAAGCCATCCTTGTAAAAGTATAGCAGTGGCCCATTAACAGTGGGTAGGCTGTTGGCTTGTTTCGTCTTACGGCATATCAAACCTTTTGACGTCATTTAATGTCGATTCAAGTCCTTTTGATAGAAGGTTACTTACAGCACTTGCTGTTGCTTAAATAGTCACCCGTCTAAATATTAAACAGGATCATCGCTGCGTAACTACAGTGATCAAGCGGGAACCGGTGATTTCAACGTGACTTCACAGTTAGCCCTATTGCTGTGTGTACCCCCACCCCGCAAAAAAAAAACAGTGCCAAAGTTTTACTAGACAAACTCATTAACTACAGTAATACAGATATTAATGAAATTTAAATAAGAATCACTAATTATTTTTTTAAATTCTGCCTTGACAGTTGGTTTTACGTTCGCGGAGAAATATCAAAAAATGTCAATCATAATTAAGTTTGGGTTTGAGATTTGTTTAACGGCATATCAACTTCTGTGGGTCATTTAATGCCAATCAACCATAATTAAAAATCACATTAATTATTTCGAAATTCTCAATTAGATTGACTCTCGTTCATCTTTCTAGAAATATGTATGATACTAATGTCTCTAATTTCTCCCTGTAGATGTAATTCTTAAGATTCTTGTGACCATTTTAGGCTGCAGGTGAGAGCACTTACAGTGGAAATACGTTTTGAGTGGAATCCTTGTGTTCCTCAGTGTTAAGCAGAATCCCTGTGTTCCTCAGTGTTAAACAGAATCCTTGTGTTCCTCAGTGTTAAGCAGAATCCTTGTGTCCCTCAGTGTTAAGCGGAATCCTTGTGTTGTCGATCCGTTCGTCCGTGTTAAGCACGAGCAACTAAACACTTTTCCATGAAGGCCTTTAAATAGTTAACCAACCACGTATTCGAGCATGTTGATTAGCCGATTGAAATGTTGCAGTCACGAAGAGTCTATAAATTTAAGTGGTGGCCTCTAGGAAAACTTATATAACAATTCTAACAAATAACTAAAACTTATTCTAACAGTAATAATTTGATAATTATATTAGTTTGGTTACTCTTCTTTGTATCCCTTCTAGTCTTAATATTAGTTTCCAATTTCGATGTCTAGACACTGGTACCAAGGCTTGAGTACCATATTCTATATACTGACTTATTAGGGTTTCGCATATTTTGGATTATCACATTCGCCTCTCTTTAAATAATATTTATAAACACCCAGCTAAACATTCAACTTGCCATCTGAAATGAATTAAGAAATAATGTCCATTCATAGAGCAGGTGCTAAAAATTTGTCGTGACCGCTTTTCTTGAATTTAAACAGGTTTATTTTCCACAAGCTTCGAATAATTACAATAGTTTTAAAAAGAATAACGTTTGAATAGAATTTACATTTCGTACATACCCATGTTCAACCGCTTAACTCGTCAATCCGACTGGAACTGTAAAATACGCTGAATGCACCTCTGAAGAGAGATAAGACCACATAATGGGACCATCTCTTAACAGTGGGTTGGGACCCATAATGCTTCTGGACAGGAGGGTGGTGGCTAAGCTGTCTAGAATCTGGGTACTACGTAGTCCTGTGAGATGCAACATTGTAATTCACCCTTTAACTCGGCTTGAAGGGCGGTCGGAAAAAAAACCCTCCGATCAGCCGTTCAGATTATATCGTTGGCCCGCCCATAGTCTTTAAATTGTTCTTATGGCAAACATTCACCTCTTTTTACCATATACATATTAGAAAGCGGGGACTGGGGGCCAACCAACAGTAATTATCAATGCAGATCAAGTTAATGAAAAATATATCTTAAACAAATGATATTCATATAAAAAAATATTTGGTACTAAATAACCCACACGGGTTGATATTCCATGAATTCCAAAAAACTAACCTATCTATCAAATCCTCCGCTAACTTTGGGTACATAAAAAAGTGATAAAAGCGTGTGGAGCAGATTCCATAGAGTGCGTATTACATAGTTCATAGGTGGCTTAAGAATTATATACGTGCCTGTACTAAAAATATTTGAATAAGGTTCGTTACATTCAGAAGAACGGGGGTTCAGTGGAGAGTTATCATGGTCGATGATTTTGCAACCGATGACATTCAGCTTGACCTTTCGGAAGTGCGCGATTACTGGCGTAATAAGTTTAGTTTAGTTTCAGATGCAGCCAGAAATCCAGAGCGAGTGGACTCGAAAGTCACTTGATCTGGGAATCGCTCTCGATCTGCTGCGGAATATGGGCTGGGGTTGAATAAAATACTTGTAAGAAAAACAACCAGTCTTGTTTTATTGATTAAGTAACATAATGCCCAGCCCGACGAGAAAAGGAGGAGAAACAACCAGAAGAGGAATGAGCCTGAAAAATAAGCCGGGAGAAAATGGTCGACGGATTTAGAAGCAGTAGAAGCAGCGAGTAACAAATAAGAGCCCTCATCCCATCTCTACTCTGTCTGTTTCTCTCGTTTATATACTCGATGTGGTATAAGTGATACATAACATATGTTTGGAGGAGGAATTAATCCAAAATTACTTTGCTCCAACAAGAACTATGACCTAGAGGTGGCCCTTATGATAGGGGGAGATACTGTCGACGTATTCTTCAGTCACAACCGACTGCACGGCTTAATCGTTTGAATTTGGTGATGTACGAAAAGTACATTGTATCAGATAATTTTCTTTTTAGAATTCTTGACATTTTTACGTTCACTTTTCGAAAGGTATGAAGCCAACTATTCCCCCCCCCCCCCAGCCATGGTCAAATAGTTGGGCAGACCGGGCTCTCAAAATTTTGTTAGGCAAGCAGTTTAAGAGACGGAAAACTCTGAATTCAAACTTGTTTAACTCCGCTTAAGAAATTAACCATGTAGTCTCAACTTTCCAAGAATAAGACCCATGACCAAGAGGTGGCCCCATTGGGGGTGAGGTGCTACTCCAATGTAGATAGCATCATCATGATCATGTCGGGCAAGTAGCACGGATATCCATGACAATCTCTCGCCAGCCTTCCCTATCATTCATCGCCCCTGGGAGTTCTTCTGCGCAGCATCCAGCATCCTCACATAGTTGGTCAATGTAGGTCCTAGTTGGGCGGCCCACATTAGCATGCCCATGTGTTGGCTTCCACAGGAGAGCGTAGCTTATGAGCTCATAATTGCTTCTCCAACAGTGTCCTGAATGCCTAGTCCGTCTTACACGAATGGTTTGTGAGATGCGGGGCAGGTGGCCATACAGCTGCTTCCTTGTGGGGTGCTGTTTTCACGACTTGTTCAAGACTGCATGCAGCATTTTTGTGCAGCTCCCATCTAGATTATTCTCAAGGCGCTTAACCGCCAGGCGGCTAAATTGTTTGAACATGGCGATGTACGAAAAGTAAATTGTAATAGAGTATATTTTTTTTTATTCTTGACCTTTATCGATGCGGGTGGAAATGATACCGCTGTCTAAATTCAAAAACAGCTGTCTCGACAATTTTTTATCACCTGCTCTATGAAAGACCGGCGTAGCTACATATTCTACCAAAACAAATAATCTTAGACTTGCTTTCGACCAATGGAAAACTCGCTGGAATAATAGAACTGATGGCAAGGAACTGTATTAAAGACGATCAATGCTTCATTCTTTGATGATTTATGTCTTAGTAAATAGAACTTCGTTTTCGATACTTCTGAAAACACATCTATAGGAATATACACAGAACGTAAGAAGAGGCGGATTGATACTTTTCCTAAGGGTATTAGTGCCACGGGAACTTAAGCCGACAAAATCGAAAAACTGATTTCGATTTGCCGGTTCTGTTTTACACGCTAAGAAATGTTACACTGTCATACATCAATGATACGGGAAAATGAAAGTGGTTTTCAGTTTTGCTTTAACGGTCTGAGATATTTGATTATTACACACATTCTTTATTGATTTATACGACTTTCCTCTGCTGAGAACCGTGTATAAAATAACGAGAGTCTACGTGGCGTAGTGGCTAACGTTGTGGACTGATATCGTCAATGCAGGTCCTTGATGGTCGGCCCATATTAGCATGACTATGGGTTGGCTTCCACAGGAGAACGTAGCTTATGAGTTCGTCCTTGCTTCTCCAGCAGTGTCCTGCATGCCTAGTCTGTCTTACTCGAATACAGCTGCTACCTTGTGGGGTGTTGTTTCCACGACTTGTTCAAGACTGCATGCAGCATTCTTGTTTAGCTCCCATCTAGCTTATTGTCAAGGTGCTTAAAAAAGCCAGGCGGCTAAATTACACAAATTCTTTATCAATTTATACGAATTTCGTTTATTGAGAACCATGTATAAAATAACGAGTCTCCGTGGTATATTGGCAACGTAGTGGACTGATATAGTAGGAAACGAGTTCGAACAGGAATCGGCTGTTATGACCCCTTTTCGAAAGGTATGAATCCAACAATTCTCCCTTCAGCTAGAGAGAGAGAGAGAGAGAGAGAGAGAGAGAGAGAGAGAGAGAGAGAGAGAGAGAGAGAGAGAGTGAGAGAGAGAGAGGATAATTATTGTAGGTTACGTTTCATAAACAGCCACCCGAGCCATCATCTTGTGTCTTAATGGATTTAAATAAGATCAAATATTCATTTTCTTAGAAATCTTACAAAATGAGTTTGATATATATATATATATATATATATATATATATATATATATATTCTTCGGTCGTTTTTATTTATTTATTTTTCATTTAATTCGCTTTGCAAACTCACTTTTCCCTAATCCCAATTATCTACTCAGAACTCAATGAGTGACTCAACGGCCTAAGTTTTGTCTAGTATATATATATATATATATATATTATATATATATATATATATATAAGAAAGTTTTATAATTTGCTTGAAGCATTGAGTATATATTGGTTTGGAGGTTGATTTTGAAGGCTATCACAATGCAATTGTAAAGACAAAATAAGGTAACAATGGTGTTGTTTGTTAACCTGTGATTTATTCTTGATATTTCGAGATAAAATCTCTTTTTCAGAAAAACACTGGAACTAAAGTCGTTATATAAATACCATCTGTAACATTTAAAAAAAAAAATCATTTAACTAGAAATGCCATAACAAGATGACAACAACTTCAGTTCCAGTGTTCTTCTGAAAAAGAGATTTTATCTCGAAATATCAAGAATAAATTACAGGTCAACAAACAACACCATTGTTACCTTATTATTTTTCTCTTTACAGTTGCATTGTGATAGCCTTCAAAATCAACCTCCAAACCAATATATATATGGTTGTTGGATGGTTGGTTGATTGATTTTAACGACATATCAACTCGTCTGAGGTTATGTTATGCCGAACGGTTAGGAAGTAATATATGTTGTGTATTTATATTTATCCTTTTTAGTAATTGGTTTTAACAATACGTTAGCACTATTGGGGATCATGTTGTATGGTATTTATCAAGTCCATCTCTACATTCTATGATATAATTTTATTTCCATAAAAAGGACAGAATGTCCTCCATGCTGACATTTTCAAATAGATCTTTTATATTGTTTGCATTAAAATAACGGTTTCTGACGTGAGCAATATGTATATATATATATATATATATATATATATATTATATATATATATATATATATATTGCTCACATCAGAATATTTTTTTCTATCTACCTCTGATTTCGCTTTAAGCAAGAAGCCTTATACTTTTTCTGTACCAATCTTATGAAATGTTAAGATTCTTGTGGCCATTGTTGAGCTGCAGTTTAGAGCCCTTTACATTGGAAATCCGTGTTGTGTAGTTTCCTGTAATGCTTTCTCGATGGTCCGTGCATCTTGAATTCTATTATCCTTGGGTTCCTGAGAGTTAAGCAGAATCCCTGTTTGTTAGTCCTTTCACCCGTGTTAAGCAAGAACAACTGATCGTCTTTCCCCCAAGGCCTTTAAATAGCTAACCAACCACGTGGGAGTTGATTGGCCTTTTGAATCCACGCTGCCAAATGAAGTCTATGAGTTATGACCTCCAATATATCATATATAAAAAAAACATTCCAACATGAAGAATACCTACATATTTGCTGTGCCAGTCTGTTGAAAATACTCATGGATTTATCTATCGATATTTTTTTCATACATAGATACAGGCGTCAGATCCATAATTAGGGTGAATATGCAGAAACACAAATTCAATATTAATACAAAATTTACCCAGACTGTGTATGAAGGTAGTCCACATCTTATCTAGTACAACCTGTTGTTATTTAAAAAGAAAGGGGTTAACTCCATCAAGTCACCTCCATATATTTGATAGATGCAACAAAAAGGAACTACTAAGCAGGGCAAACCGACAACTCGTTAGCTTACGCCAAACATACTGGCAACTCTGCTGCCCCAGTTGAGATGTTTTATACATATATTTATTTCTGTTTTGTTTTAAGCAAGAAGCCTTATACGTTATTTTTTTTTCTGAACCAGTCTTGTAAAACCTGTCGAGAACGTGTAAGGAATTGGTTATGGAAACGGAAATTACAAAGGAAGATTGCTAAGTAAATAAGAAAAAGGAAAGCAACGAAATGACGGACCGGCGTGATATTTTAATATATAAGATATTGCCTTACGGTAGATGCAATAGGTTCAAGCTGACGTGCGTGCAATTTGAGTGATGTTTGCAATATCTATGAGAACGGAGAATGGCAGAGCT
>CM042158.1:12976458-13018958 GCA_023376005.1 Doryteuthis pealeii | reverse complement strand
GATGGTGATTCAATAATTAATGCCATTTTGTTTGGGACAGGTATAATTACCAACACAGGAACACGTATCATACATCAAAATGAAACTGATCCTCTGTGGATCACATCCCTACTTCTCCACATTGTCACCGTCTTTCCCAATAGCAATGTTTCAAGTTCGAATGGGAGCATGTATCCCTACCCAGTAAAATTCTATTGACTGTTCTTTGAGCCAATTCTTCACTACAGATTCCCTTTCCTCGTCACTGGAATAATGTTTGCCTCTCAAGCCCCTTGTAATGGGACCGAAGAGATAATAATCTGAAGGCGCTAAATCTGGTGAGCATGGGGGATACGGTAAAGTTGGGCAGCCGAATGAGGCGATTTTCATCCTGGTCATGGTGTTGGGTGCGGTCGAGCATTGTCATGCAGAAGGAGGACATTGTCGATTGGCAAGTTGGACCTTACTAGTCGGATTCTTGCTCTGGGCCTTTTGGTAGGGTCTCAATGTAGACCCTTTTTATAAAAAAAAACTTCACATGAAATAAAGAAAATGGCATTACCTTTTGACTGACCTTTATATATATATATATATATATATATATATATATATATATATATATATATATTTGTGTGTCTGTGTCTCTGTGTGTGTCTATGATTTACTTGCTAAATCCATATAGAATGTGTCAATATGCAATGTTTATTCAGTGATATCATTTATATATATATATATATATATATATATATATATATATATATATATATATATATATATATATATTGTGACGGAGAAATTTCAACATTTATTGAAACTTGAAATGAAATGATATCCATTTCCGGCAATATTGAATTTTGAAATTGGCATTTCAGAAAGGAATTCTTATTTAATTGTAAAGCACCTGTTAATATAGCAGAGTTTATATTAATCTAAAATATTAGGATTGCGATATCGAATATTTTTATGAGATTTAAGATGGCATAGAATACATTTGTGGCAATAATAAATATTGAAATTGCCAATGCAAAAAGCACTTCATATTTAATTGTCGAACCTCTGTTACAATTACATCATTATTTCCATTAATGTAAAATATTGTGTTCGTGAAATTCAGATATGTATTTGATACATATTTAATTACATACATATACATATTTCATATGTATTTAATAATCGAAATATCTTAACTGTCAACAATTGATTTTCAAATATTGATAAATCATTTCCACGTTTCTTATATACTACATATATCAAGAGCGAGAGAGAGGTGATCAGAGAGAGAGAGAGAGAGAGAGAGAGAGAGAGACAGAGACAGAGACAGAGACAGAGACAGAGACAGAGAGACAGAGAAATTCATGATGATATAAAAGTTGTGTTTATTTTTTGTCGGCTATTTAGTCATCGTTTTTAATGTTTCCCTACTGTAATATCTATTAAGGAATATTACCTAATAATATCCGTTTAATAATGTTTAACAATGCAGAGTATATGTCTATGGAAAATATTTTGAAAATGAAATTATTCTGCTTTTAAAAACTTTCCCCTTTTCACGGAATGATCTTTGTATAATTTTTTTTTTTTTTTGCATTTCATTGAAAATATGATTTGGATCAGGCCAGGGGCTTCTATTAATAAACCGACTTACAGATTGATAAACCCAGGAAAATCAGAATTAGGACTAGTTAGCTAAAAATATATTCAGAAAAATAAACCTAGTAGTTACAAATAAGACTAACTTACTTCAATGGAATAATACCTCATCTGCAATTACTTTGCTCAATAACATCCCTTCTTAAAAAAAGTCACGAATTCACCCAGTTTGATATTGTAGATTCTTACCCTTTAATCATAAAATCACACATATCTAATGCCTTACATTCATACATACCCTCGTAGTTAAATTATTTACTGATTGTCAAATTTTCAATTTTTCGACGCCTTTTAAAACAAACAGTGAGTAATATGAATACATTTAAAGTTCTGGTGCTTGGGTGCCGTCGAGCATTTTCATGCAGATGGAGGATATTGTCGATTGGCAATTTGGGTCTTACTCGTCGGATTCTTACTCTGAACCTCGTTAGGGTGTCAATGTAGGCCTTAGTTTTATTTTTTTAAGCCCACAGGAAATAAAGAAAATAGCATTACCTTTTGACTGACCTTCACGATGAAATTATTGTAAAAAATAACACTAACTTACTTCAATGGAGTAATACCTCATCTACAATTACCTGGTTCAATGACATCCCTTCTAAAAAAGGTTACAAATTCATCCGGTTTCATATTGTAAATTTTTACCCTTTAATCACAAAATCACTCCTATCTAATGCCTTTAATTTGGCAAGTAAGTTCATCTATTAATAATGGAGATTCACTTCCGGTTTTTGTCTGTAACAAAACTTACGTCACTGCTTACGTCACATTACCCAACATCGTCATAACATAGAATAAATACACTCAAAATTTTAATATGCATCATTAGATATTCCTCATTGTTTTTTAAAAACAAGTTTTAATAAGTACATGACTGGTATGATATCTATATATATAGTTTGTTTTATTTTAATACATATTTAAAGTTTACATTTCAAATTGTTTTATTTTTTAATCCTTTAATGAATTTGATGATTTTACTAACTTAGGGTACACACTCGCTGACATTGAATTTTTTACTCCACCTCTCAGGCAATAAGTTTCAAAAATCTATTTTTACATCGCCCGGAGGGTGTTTTTTGAGAGTGTCTCAATCTCTAGTTTTATTATTTTTACTTGTACAAACTAGTGAAAAAAATAATAAAACTAGAGATTGAGATTTATCATGCACGCACGAAGGACATTGCTGTTTAACGGTGAAAATCATGGATTATCTTGGATCAAAAAGTCAAGCCCCGATGATTCCTTCAATGTCACAATGGGTTCTATTGACAATGATGCTATTTAAGCCAGTGCTACTTCATACATGTCAGTGTTAACACAGTTTCTATCCGCCCTGTCGGTTGTGGGGTGAGTTTATAAGGTTTTAATTCAGAGTTTTCTTTCTCTTAGACTAATTGCTATACCAAGGTTAAAGATTCCAGTCACCTCTACTATTTACCTATAGCTCGAGGGAGAATAATTGAGATAAAGGGAGTATTTGTATTTACCCACACCCTCTGTGGATGTGACACAACGTCAATTGGTTAAGTGGAGTTTATCAGGTTTTAATTCAGAATTTTAGACCCGTTGCTATACCTATACTATACCTGGAGGGAGAATAAATATATTCATACCTTTCCCAAAGGTATGAGGAATATGTAAAATGCAAACAGTTAAACTCAGTATTTGAACTCTGATTAGGCATGACATAACCCCAGACGTGTTGATATGTCGTTAAAATCAATCACCCAACAATCAATCAATCAATCAGTGATCTCGTTAAAGTGATTTCATTTAGTTTTCTCTATGCTATATAGAAAGCATTAGGACCATTTTCTTTGTATTTTTCAGATAAAATAAGTGCTATTAGAAGACATTTATATTTTTAAAAAATCATTGCACATTACGAAAAACTAGCATTAAATCGCTTGAAAGTGCCCCCTATCCCTGAGTTTTAGTCTATATTACGTGTTTAATTTTGAAAGTTTATAATGTGTGGTATATATTGCCAACTGTTTTTTCACTTTTACTTGTGTATCAAAAGTCTAATAAATATTAAATTATTTCCAACATATGGCTATTTAAAGGCCATAAATGGTTTCCTGGCGAAATTCTGGCCCATAAACACTGTCCCATTGTTTGGTTTATCCTAACATTTTGACAGATTTTCAATGTTCAATTCAAATGTCCATGAAACTGCCAATTCAGCCCATTATGTAGCAGTCAGAACACTGTGTGATGATGCTGTGGTTTCGTTGTAATTATGTCATAATACAGTATAGTTGTTAACCTACATCAGCTGATTTTGATTTCAGATTTATATTCATTCTCGATTACCAAGACTAAAGAGTCAAGTATGATCTATTCTAACGTAGAATTATAATATGTACTTAAATATTGTGCTTATATATGCTAATGTGTGCGTATATATGGCAATATGTACTTCTAATGTGTACTAATATATGATAATATATACTTATGTATGTTAATGTGTACTTATATATGCTATTGTATACTTATGCCTATATATTTGCTAATATTTACAAAATAACCGCGGGCTTATCTATGCTAATAGTTACTTATAATGTGTACCTATATATATGTTTATGTGTAATGGAGGCGCGTGGTCTAATGATTAGAGTCGTAGGAATTCGACTCGTCTACCCGAGTTCAATTCCTGGACGAATCTGTTGGCATTTCAAACAGCGCTAATACCCTTGGGAAAGGTATGAACCCAATTCTCCCTCCAGCTATGGGAAAATAGCAGGGTAGACTGGGCTTTTTCACCATAGCTAAGTAACCAGTCTAGGAGAAGGAAAACACTGAATTCAAACCTATTAAACTCCGCTTAAGAAATTGACCTTGTGTCACTTCCTGCTCGCGCGGAGGGGTTGGTGAATATATATATGTTTATGTGTAGTTAAAAAGGGCATTTATATATGGTAATGTCTATTTATAAGGTGAACTGGACTCTCTCGTCGATTTCGATGCATGAGTGTTCATCTAATGAACACCTACGCCGAGTTTTGTTTATAGTGGTGAAGGTTTGTGTTGGACATACTTACTTTTTCGCACAGTCGATAGGAAAAAATTGGTGCACAAGACATGCCACAAATTCAATCAACAACTGACCTTAAATTTTTCAAATTCATAGTTTTTCCTTCTCATAGACCGGTTACCTATTCAAGGTTAAGGAACACAGTTTGTACTACTATATATATGGATTCATACCTTTCCCATCGCTATGTGAAATGCGAACAGCCTTGTCTAGGATTTGAACTCGGGTCGACGCGTCCATTTCCTACGATTGTAACCATTATGCCACGCGCCTCTATAGCTACGTATTATGTGTACTTGCATGTAATAATCTGTCTGTAAACATTTTTCTGTATGTTTTTGTTTTTTTAATTTTCCCATATAATTCATCTTATCTTTGCATTACGACAAGCAATGTCATTCTCAAAAAAATTTAGAATCTATAAGCTTGGCTGAATGTGGCGCATTAGAAACAAGGTATAAATTTGAGGTGAAGAATCATGTCAGTCTGTTCTTCTCGGAGGTAAGAACTTGCCAATCCATCTCTTTGCCATCAAAATCACAAGTTGAAACACTGTTTCGACGAGAGGGAGATTTGCCAAACTAGTAATTTAAGTTGGACCATTCCCCCACAGAGAATGATTAATGGCCCTAGCAACATTTGGCTATAGAGATTTCTTATGTGTTTGCTCAAATACATATGTACACAGCTTTTGTATAGTGAGGAGAAAGTAGAATTTTAGATCACTAATATATATATATATATATATATATATATATATATATATATATATATATATATAAGACAGTTGGTGTGTATGTATGTATCTATGAACGGATGAAACTACGAAAAAAATTAACGACAAAGTAAGTTTATATACACATTAAATATCACCGGTTCTTGGTCTTTGTGTAAAATTAGGAAGGTTTGCTTTCTATTCGAAGATATTCAAAAGTCAAAGCATACATAGAAATAGCATTAAAATTCTACTTAAAAAGTTCCAGCATTTGTAAATCTCAAAAGTAAGCAAATCAGTACACCAGGGATTGTTGTTCCCCTCACCCCAGGAGATGCTGTGTAGCCGCTTCTAGTGCTAAAGAATTAAACAAGAATTCAATATACTCGGATCGCGCTAATGATTTCAATAGATATTAAAACAATGATTTTTTTCGTAACTTGGCATCTCTTATTATAATGGAGATTACGTGTCTGTCTGTAACCGAAAATACGTCACCACTAACCTCACAATTCCTTCAGTTATTTACGTTATACTCTTAAGGATTATTAAATACTCCTTATTTAATCTTAATTAGTATCTTATGCATTAACGACATACCTATGAAAATCTATCCACGTTCGATTTAGCTCAAAACAGTTAACGTTATTAAGGCATTTAAAATCCTTGAATGTATGTTATATAACACTAAGAAATAAAGTTTGGTACAGATAATTTGCATACCGGTTGTATCAAATCTGAAATTGATAAATAATAAAAAAATTTGATTTCTGATATTTTAAAAAAAAATTCTCTATGAATCTATGAGTCTATGAAATGCAATACTGTGTATATTTTTCAAACAAGAGTTTTTATCAGTATTTCACGTAATTTACTGCGTTTATACTCAAAATATCACATTCAATAAAAGTATTTATTCCTACTAAACCTTGTAGACATTATGGAATTAGTACATTCAGAAGATGTTCGCCTAGGTTTTGGCATTTTTTTTAGCAGTAAATGAATTAATAACAGATAATACGCCAAAAATATTTAGTAGCTTAACATACTGTTTTCCTAAAATATACCTTAAACAAATTAGATTAAATTATCTAAATTAATGATATAGTTTTGTTTCTAGCCGTGCAAAAGGAAATACTATATGATAAGCCAATTTTAGCGAAATATTATGAACTGAAAGGGAGTTTATTCAAATTAACGTTCCCCTTCGGTCTCTATAAGCGCATCTAAAAGAAAAAAATAATATGATACCAAAATATATAAAAATATAATTTTACTTTGCCTATGAACTTATCCCTCAATGCGATTCCCAATCCATTTAGCAACAAAAAACTACATACAACTTATTTTCCAAATCAGAAAAAAATAAAACATTAAATCCCATCATGATTAACAATGTACTTTCTGGCATGAAATAACTTTATACGATTTGAAGTGCCGTAAAAACTGATTGGAAATTATTTCAGCATGGTAATAAATATTTGCGTTTATATTTTTACTTATTTTATTATTGCGTTTATTTTTATACGGAGTATTATAGATAAATGAATAAATGGATACCTTCTGTCAGGTATGATTCTCAGATATAAATTTATTTCTGCATTTTTGTCATTTTTTACCGAAAGAGGCAAAAAAAGCCAAAATAAATTTATATCTGAAATAAGGTATCTGTTTATTCATTATATATATATATATATATATATTATATATATATATATATATATATTATGATGGATAAATAAAAGGAAGTCTATATTCCTTGGCCGTTGAATTGATACCTTCATTCTTGACACATAGTTAATTGGTTTTCCAAACAAGGATGCTAAGTTGATCGCTATGAAAGGATCATATGAATGCAATATTTTCCTTCTAATATTTATCTATGTTGCAGTTGCTACGATATGTAAACCCGGTGGCTTCTCGTTGCAACTGGACTACACTGATGTATCCCGAGTAATACTATACTTATGTGGATTATAGGGTGTCCCATCGTTGTGTAATAGTTAACTAGCTAGTCTCGCTGATCCATTACAAATAAATAGTGAGATTGGTCTCTCGTTGCATCTGGACTACACTGATAGTTTCGGGGTAATACTTTAATTTTTATTTATCATTAAGTTGCAATGATCAGTGATTGCAATGATGCAATATGCATACAATATATATATAACTTATTTGCATTTCTTGAATTATTATTATTATTACAAGCAAATATATACACTCTCTGGATGCATGTATTTCAGTTTCAATGTAATAAAAATGTATTAAATCGGAAAGGCTAATGAAACTAAATAAGAATGCAGATAAAAAGAGAAACTTACACTTACATCATTCTGGTCTTTCATTGCTAAATTTTCCTAATTTAACTATGTAGATAGAATAGCAAGTATAGAATAAAATTACAGTTATTTCTTCTTGTTAATGGATTTCTTTTAATACTTATCCCCGGGATTTTTACTCATGTTTTTCAAAATAAAACCAAACAATTAGAAATCAATAATACTAAGCACATATTTATTAAAATCAAATTTTTAATATCAATATGCAAATTAGCCTTCCTATAGACAGGGAACTGAGTTCAAAACCTAACCAGACTGTTTTTATTTTACACTGTGCTAATCCCCTTGGGAAAGGTATGTATCCAACTATACTTCATCCAGCTATCGGTATATAGTTGGGCAGAGCGGACCCTTTAACATTTTATGACAACCAGTCTAGAAGAAAGAAAAGTCAGAATACAAATCCGTCAAGTTCCGCTTTATAATGAATTTGTATCACATCCTTCTTGTGCGAAGAGGTTGGGTAAAACATCCAAAACTTATTTAAAAATAAAGCAATTTTTATAGAATTATGTTCCTATAAAACTATATCTCTGATAAAGAAAGTGCAAAGAAAATTCCACGCATCAAATTATTTTCAAATGTGAAATTCCGTAAACAAATGTTCGACATTCATACACAGGCGGATGCCAACCTCCTAGTGTTCTTAAGTTTATCAGTCTGGTAATGTAAACCATCTTGAAATAAATTCCTCTTCGTGATAGCTGGAGGCTGAATTTAGTTGGTATTACTAAATTTTCTAAAATGTATTTTCCAATCCATGTCACATCTAGGTTTTCAATCTCTTTCTCTCTCCCTTTCTCCCTCTCCCCTTCTCTCTCTCTCTCTCTCTCTCCTCTCTCTCTCTCTCTTTTCTCTCTCTCTTGTTTCTCCCTCTTCCTGTGAATCTAATTTACTTTCCCTGTCCCACTTCCTCTGTCACTTTGTCTCTGGTCTTTATCCCTTTCTCTTCTCTCTCTCTCTCTCTCTCTCTCTCTCTCTCTCTCTCTCTCTTTATATATATTATATATATATATATAGAGAGAGAGAGAGAGAGAGATAGAGAGAGAGTAGGAGAAAGAGAGAGATGAAAGACTGAGAAAGCCAGCCAGACAGATAGAGACATACAGAAAGAGACAATGACAGATGGAGAACGTGAGTGTGAGTGAGTGCATGTGTGTGTGTGTGTGTGTGTGTGTGTGTGCGTTCGTGTGTAGTGGGAAGAGCGTATAAATAAAAACATATATGATATAGACGGGGAAATACAATTTGGAAAACATGGTACTACCGACCGGATTCAGCCTCGGGTCATCACTAGCAGGATTTTATTTCAAGATATATATATATATATATATATATATATATATATATATATATATATATATATATATATATATATATATATGTGTGTGTGTGTGTGTGTGTGTGTGTGTGTGCGTGTGTGTGCGTACGTATGTAGATATTCATAAGATTAAGCTAACACAGTCAGAATAGGGACCCACGGTGAGAATCGACTTAATTGTATCAGCAGTAGAGCATAAAGCCTAATATGTTAGCCATCGCCACAAGGCAGTCACCATTTTCATCTGAGTGTTTATGCATGGTTGTATTTCACATCTACTAAATATAGAATAAAATCTAACGCAAAAATAGGTCAACAATACGTGAACATTTATGATGCTAGCAAACTCGTTAGGAAACTGGTAAACAAACAAACAAACAATGTGCAGATAATCCTCGATCTACAATCTAGACGAATTGTGTCCAAAAGACAAACTTGAAGAAAGGCTTCTAGGCGGGAATTGGGGTGAATGGTTCCTCAGCTGAGAGCCAAAACAGCCTCCCCAAAAAGTGAGTGGTAAGTCTCCAGGTCTGTAGGTCTGTGGGTTGTGAAGTACACCGTCATTGTCGTTACTTAGAGGTTCACTCTGACCAGGAGTTCCACCGAAGGGTTAAATAGATCCGTTTATTGTTAGTATTGGATAAGAATACCTGAAACGATATAACCCTTTGAAAACAAATGTTTTTTTTATTATTAAATTATATATATATAAATATATATACTAGAAAACTTGAACCGTTGGATTACCCATTGAGCTCGGGGTAGACCTTTGTGATCAGAAAAGAAGTGAGTTTCCAAAGCGAATTAATTTAAAAAAAGAAATATGACAGGATAATGTTTTTAAAGATCCTTAAAAATCATTTTGTAAGATTTCCTAAGCAAAGTTTGATCAAATTTAAATTTAAATGGTCCTGATTCTTGAAATACTATTAATAATCTTAATAGACAAACAAAACCAAAGTGAAAAAAGTTTTGAAAATAAAGTAAAATGTTCTTATACTTTTTCGGTAGTTACAACAAAAAATACCCTATTAAAAATGTTACCATCCCAGAAGGAAAAGAGGGTGGTAAACAGAGATTTCTCTCTACAGCTGCTTTGGTAGTAGTGGCAGCAGTCAACAGGCAGCAGTCAGGTCTGGATTTGAGAGAGTGACTCTCCAAATTGCTCCCGCAGATATACTAAAATATAATAGAGGGGGTGAAATTGATAGGCCGATGATTAGTGAGAGATGGGATCCTTTATGACTTAATTGCAAATTATTGCTAAATAAACCGATAAAAAAACCATTTTATTCAAACATATGTCAATCCCATAAGTAAGGAATATTTTAGTATTTAA
Source organism: Doryteuthis pealeii (assembly GCA_023376005.1). Lineage (NCBI taxonomy): Eukaryota > Metazoa > Mollusca > Cephalopoda > Myopsida > Loliginidae > Doryteuthis > Doryteuthis pealeii. The sequence goes on along the minus strand of CM042158.1, from coordinate 13,008,575 downwards.
TTCTAGTCATTAAATTAGACAGGAAAAAAGCCTTATGTAAACAATCCTTGATTCGCTCAGATTTAGTATAATAATAGAATAAAAGATATTATAAATACAAGATAATTATCTCCCTTGCTTTGTCCGGCCATCCTATTGCGTGGGTACAAGCACCGTTCGACACCGGTAAAAGTCACATGTGCATGTGGCGCTAGTTTTCAATTTTTTTTAGCAGGGGACAAGAAGGTTAGTGTCAGCGTGGAACTTTACCTCCTTTTTCGATTTATTAGTTGTGTATTAGAGAAACTACATAGTCCTTAGTATTCTATTGTAGTTTCATGTTTAAGACCAGTTGCGAAACAGGAAGACAAGTGACAACTCCCGTATTTTTACAAATAAAAGTGCCTTCACCAGTTGACTCTGTCATTACTCATTCCTTGCCTGGGTGTTGCCGTCACAGATATAGTGGTATCTTGACTTAAAAGTTTAATTCGTTCGGCTCCTAACACAATTTCCTCGTATATCAAATCAATTTTCCTCATTGAAATAAACTGAAATGATATTAATCCTTTCAAGCCCTATTTTTTGTTACCTGTTTTTCATTAGAAAAATAACATTGTATAGTATAGATACATAAGGAAATACAATTTAATGAATTATGTGCTGTAATGTGATTTAATATTTATTTTGTATAAATAATATTTTCTTCGGCGTTATGAATTTGGAAACCAAAAGGTTTTTAGTGAACCTGTAAGCGTACATGAAACTCGCTCGTATAGTTATATACTGGACCCGACAAGGAAGAGGGAACACTTGTATTTATAAAAAATATAAAATTATATCTTTATTCCTCTGTTGTGTGTAGACTGAGAGTCATCAGCAGGGGTTGCACATACATAAGAGTCTTCGGGAGTTTTCTGCAAGCGATCTCGAACCTGATCTCAGTCTGCCCAAGCCAGATTTTCCCGGGCTTTTAATTATTGTTGAACTCACAGGTTTTCGCCTCTTTGATCATGGTACCCACGCAGTTTTTTTCTGCAGACACACCTCCTCGCCCAGGCAGCCTGTTTTCATTTGTTATGTGCAACGCCTACAGACTTTCTGTGCCTACACACTATCAAATGCACACCTGCATTTTTAGGCGCCAAAGGTCAGTTCAATGCCATATCCTGTTTTTGTTTCCAGGTCCATGCTTAACCCACACGCACTTCCTGCGTGCAGCCCGGGTTCCAGGTGCAAACCGATTGACTAGGCAATATATTACAGTATTACAAATTTTAGTTCATAGGAAAAAGCAAGAACTAGACTGATTGACAGCTCGTAACTCGGAAATCTCCTAAGTTAGGTCACTCGCAAGTCAAGTTACCATTGTAAAAACAATTTCCGTTAATTCCCTCCCTTTTTTGCTACGTGTACATTGTCCTTCTTTTTTGACAGTCAACATCTGGGTATCTTTCTCTTGCCTCTTTTTTCCTTCTGAGAGACTGTAAATAAATAAACTATCTATCTATCTATCTCAATCCATTTCTTTCTCGAATGACCACTATCCGTATTCAATTTTACTTACAAATATAAACAAAGACCTTGTATTCACATTCGCAATATATCGATTTTCAATAAATTCCCAGTACAACATACCTACCCCCGATTTCTTTATTCTCCAAGTGCCCGTATATCGATGTCTTGAATTCGCGCGGCCAGCCCCCAACGAACGCCGAAGAATATTAGTCGTTCATTCAACCGTAAAGAAGAAATTTCCAACGCACATGCATATGTCCTTCGGTGTTTCATAAATACTAAATGGGCGCATACCGTGTCTTTACGTGTACTGAGTGGTTCATCCATTTCGTCAAACACAACGAAATAGAGATAGGCGAAGAGAAAGAATAAAATGTACGGACGTTTTAGCTATTACAGTAAAATATATGCAAGTGATTTTTTTTATTAATTTAATAAGTAATTAATTCGTTTTTTATATTTCATTGCTTTCTATCATACATATATATATATATATATATATTATATATATATATATATATATATATATATAAGTTAAAAGAAAGGAAATGAATCCGACAATATGAGTATGAAAAGGTGGAATGAAAACATCACACAATGCAGTTAAAGAGAAAACAATTTATAATATAATCATACCTGATATAGATCAATATTTCGATTTTACAAAAATCATCATCAGAGCTCATTTACTCCGTGGTGTTTGTGATCGGAGATAAATATCAAATCAGTTCAAAAACCTTAATTTTGCAAAAAAGAACGAAAGTTGTTATATTATTCACTAATGTGGGCATTCGCGCCATATTTTTGTCGGTCACGACGATGTGTATAACTTTTTTGTCGGTCAACTCTTTATTGTAGCGGATTTTGATATATATATATATATATATATATATATATATATATATATATATATAGAGAGAGAGAGAGAGAGAGAGAGGGGGTGAGAGAGGGGTTTTCCTAGTTAAGTAACATGATATTACAGGGTGTCCCAGAAAAAAACAGAACCCACATTATTTATTTTTCCATTAAACTAACCCTAAACCCCAACCCTAACCCTAAATCCTAACACTATCCCCCTAGTTGAGTAACATAATATTACAGGGTGACCCAGAAAAAACAGAACCCACACATTTTGTAATAACACTTTTTAATCTAATTTTCTTTTGAAGTTTAAGTCAGCAAGAGTAGGGTTAGGGTTTGGGGTTAGGGTTGGGATTTAGGGTTAGTTTAATGGAAAATAAAATAAACAATTTGGGTTCTGTTTTTTCTGGGTCACTCATGTTTACTCAACTAAGAAATAACTGAGAGAAGAGAAGAGAGAGAGAGAGAGAGAGAGAGAGAGAGAAGAGAGAGAGAGAGAGAGAGAGTCATCCACAGACACCGTATTTCGACGTTTAAGTCTCATCAGTGTGGCTACATATATATCAAGCACAAAATTTAAATATATATCTATATCTATTAATAATGGAGATTTACTTCCGGTTTTTGTCTGTAACAAAAACTACGTCACTGCTTACGTCACTATACCCGAAATCGTCATAACAGAATAAATACACTCAAAATTTGAGCATGCAACATTAGACAGTCTTCATTGTTTTTTAAAACAAGTTTTAATAGATACATCCCCAGTATCATATATTTATATATAGTTTGTTTTATTTTAATAGATATTCAAAGTTAATAGAACTTAGTTTCGATTTCAAATTGTTTTATCTTTTTTTACTCCTTTAATAAATTTGATGATTTCATGATTTATGGTTCAAACTCTCCGACATTTAATTTTTAACTTCCACCTCCTCAAGCAATATCTTTCAAAAATGTATTTTTACATCCCCGGAGGGTGTTTTTTATTTTGCTATGTCTATAATATATATTTTTGGGGATTTAGTATGAAGTAAATGGTAACACTACTGTTCTTCTATAAGGAGTGCTTTGTCATGAAATAACATAGCAAAGATTATATGTCATCAATGAAAGAGACCATACAAAAGCAAATAATCCTTGAAATTTAAACAGGAGTTTTAACAAAACCGAATGACCTGCATTTGTTTTTTGTTTTTTAATTCGGACATACTAATGTTTCTATGGTGTACAGAGGTTAGTGGGTTGGTTGTTTTACTTGTTTGTTGGATTTTACGGCATGCCAACACTTAAGGTATTGTATGCGGAAAATATTTTTATCTATTAATTCTTCTTGGGAATTCTTTTTTTTTTTTAAACTTAATTTTATAAAATTCATTTGTAACCTCTATTTTTTTAACTTTTAAAAATCTTTTTAACACATAGACGAGGCCCTAACAGGTCAGATTAGATCTGGGAAAAAGGGACTGAAGGGGTACACAACTCTCCCCACTGCTGCAGAATAGGAACCTCAACGGTAGATCCAGTTTAACATCATAACAATAAGACCATCAGACGCCGCCTTCTAGCAAATATATGATAAATAGGGTTGGGCTTTGTCATAAAGGGGAATAGGCACAGGACAATCATATAGGAGATAGGGCTTGATGTGACCGGTGGATTATTCGGAGGAGGCCTCTCCAATCGCTCGAGAGTGTTGCATTTCATATACTCCTCTGACACCAGCATTCCGTTGTGGTTGCAGATGGACCCATTAGGGACAGTTAACACTCTGTAGATGTAGTTAGTGCGTATGCGTGTATAAATCTTGCCCAAGACATAAATTTATCAGCCGTTGGTAACTTTCTATTTCGCATCTATCTATGTATCTATATATATATATATATATATATATATATATATATATATATATATATATATATACTAGAAGCGGCTACCCGGCGCCGCATGGGTAGAAGGGGCATAACAAGTTAGTCTCTCAGATCCATTGTTATCAATCGTGAGCTGGAACCTCGCTAGTTGCCCAATTGGTACGTCATGAATCTTTTTCCCAAATGTAAATAAGATCACTTATTTTCGTAGTTACCCCACACATACATACATACACACAACTGTCATTTATATATGTATAGATAGATATCATCATCATCATCATCATCATCATCATCATCATTATCATGTCGTGCAATAAGCACGAATATCAATGACAATCTCTCGCCAACCTTCTCTATCATTCATTGTCCCAGGGAGGTCCTCTGCGCAGCATCTATCATCTTCGCATAGTTGGTCAATGTAGGTCCTTGGTGGGCGGCCAACAATAGCATATCCATGTGTTGGCCTCCACAGGAGAACGTCGCTTATGAGTTCATCGTTGCTTCTCCAGCAGTGTCCAGCATGCCTCGTCCGTCGAACTCGAATGGTGTGTGATAAAAAATAGATAGATATATTACACTACAATTATTTATATATTCAACCAAATCATGCTGTGAACTCTTTATTTATAAATAAGTAGATTATATATACATACACGCATATATAAGTATATTATATTATATATAGTGTGTGTGTGTGTGTGTGTATGCTATATAACTACTATATATATATATATATATATATATGTGTGTGGTGTGTGTGTGTGTGTGTGTGTGTGTGTGTGGCATTCTTGTGGTTGTCCAATGTTCCATTTCCCGGTCTATTGACGATTGACAGGTGGTTGAGTTGACCAAATAACTGATTCTATTATTTGCTGTCGAACACTTAATTGTCTGTCCAAGCATCAATCACTGCCTTGTTAATGCTACGCTATCTGCATCAACGTAAACATTTTGGACCATATATCTGTCAATCTATAAACAGGTGGATTGCTTAAAAATGGCTCAACGGACTGGACAATTTTTATTCTCTCTCTTTCTCTCTCCATATATACATTATATATATATATATATATATATATATATATATATATATATATATATATATATATATATATATATATATAATTTAATATACCAAACTATTTGGTAAATCCTCGTTGTGAGAAAAAACCCAGCAAATAGTTTGATTGAAAAAATACTACCAAACATCACCAGGGAAGAGAAAAAATTGGAAAAAAGAAAAGACCAAGATAATCGTACCAACAAAATAAATCTTTTTTCGTACAATATTTTGCCCAAAGAAAAACAATTTATATGCATATATATATATAAAATATATATTCATACAAAACCGCCAGGATACTAAAGCTAATAAGTAAAAAGTGCTCCATACCTAAGTAGAGCAAATAATAAGATAAATCTAATGAGTCAGACGAACCTACTAAATGTTCGCTTAATGCCTTAAGGGCTAAGAGTCAGATCTTAGCCCTGAAGAGCATTAAGCAAAACTTTTAGTAGGTTCGTCTGACTCATTAGATGTATCTTTAATAATATATATATATATATATATATATATAATATATAATATATATATATATGAGGTTAACAAATGTGTTTATTTTTATATGGCTTTAAGACGACAATCTTTGGAGGATATGTGCTTATTGAAGTCATACCCAATTTTTGAAAATTAATTTAGTTAATGATTAATGAATTTAGGCGGGCATATATATTCAAATGTAAGGCTAAACAATATTTTGACATTTTTCTCGATTTGTTTAGCCTTACATTTGAACATATATGCCCAACTGAATTCATTAATTATTAACTAATTTATTTCAAAATTAGGTATGACTTTAATTAAGTACATATCCCTCAATATATATATATATATAATATATATATATAATATAATATAAATATATATATTAGGCATACCCCCAAAAATCGTCCGCTAGGTTTTGTTAAGTTTCAAATGTTATATTTTTAGATTCTAAAAATAAATATCTATTTAATGCAAACTTTATTCTATTACATCAAAGTATACTTTTTGAAGAAAAACTCGATTGAAAAATTACCCCCCCTCTTTTTAAGCAGAAAAAATAGCGATGTATATTTTTTTCTTTTATAAGATAATAGCCAATTAAATAATTATCGAAATGAGTAAAAAAGTAATCTCAAAAAATTAAATTATTATTATCTTTTTTACATTTAATTTTCGATTTTCGGTACTTATTTTCTCATAGAAAAGCCAAACCGAAATTTGTTTTTGTTTCTATTCATAACATCGGCCTTTTATCTCTGCATTATACTGTAATCAGAAAAACTATAAGACCAACTGAAAAAAGATGTTACGCCCCCAACATAATTAAGTTACCTGAAATAAATCAGAAAGTTTTTAATAAAACAAATAATGCTTATAAAGATGCATTATAAAGATCATTTATTGATAAACTAAACACTGAAAATCTCATTAAATTCCGGATAATTCCCTGATTTTTGGTAAATCATATTCGAGTGGGGGGGGGGGCTAAAGTCATTTTTTTTAAAACATAGTTTAGCTTCACAAATGGGCGTATAACTAATATATATATATCTATATATATATTATATTAATAATAATATATATATATATAAAGTATGTATAATTGGACAGCATCTTATCAATCAAACAATTTTTTAATAATGGAAACCTCATTGTTTTGAATTTTTTCTTTTTCCTTTCATGTTTCCAACATTTTTTTTTTTGTCGCTAGATGCCTCATCCGCAACTTTTTTGTCACATCCTTCTTATGGCAAAAACGGCTTAGGTAAATATCTACTCTGTAAATCCTGAATAGATATATAAACGCTGACATGGGAAATGGACTCGTCGCCCCGAGTTCAAATCCCGGTCGTGGTAAATGCATTTCAATAGCACTAATACCCTTGGGAAAGGTATGAATCCTACTCTGCTTCCAGCTATGGATAAATAGTAGGACAGACTGGGATATTTAACGTTGGTTAGGCAACCGGTCTAGGAGAAGGAAAACTCTTAATTCAAATCTGCTGAATTCCGCTTAAGAAATTGACCTTGTGTCACATCCTGCTCGTGCGGAGGGGTTGGTAAATATATATATAAACGCTGACAATCGAACTAAACAGATGTTGTTTTTCTTTTCATTGTTCTGGGAAGCGATAACATTAATATTTTTTTAAAGGAAAATAAATGAAGTGATGACATTTTTTTAAAAAAAAGTCTATTTATTCATTATTTGAATTTTATTCTTTATTAACTAGGAAATTTTCAAATTCAAATTACATACATTTGAATTATGTACACATTTATGTTTATTGTTTGTTTATTATTTACGAAATGTAAGATAAGTTTCTTCATATAAGTTGTATAACCTCCTCGTATTTTAACTTGTGCCTAGGCTTTTTTAAAAATTCGGTTTTCATCTATTCATTTATTCATTAATTGTTATTATCATTGTTATATATTTACTTGTCATTGTAATTATTATTATTAGTAGTACAAAACAAAAAAACACCCTTGTACAAATACATTTTTGAAAGATATTGCTTAAGGAACTGGAAGCTAAAAATTAAATGTCGGTGAGTTTGAACCATAAATCATAAAATCATCAAATTTATTAAAGGAGTAAAAAAAATAAAAACAATTTGAAATCGAAACTAAGTTTTATTAACTTTGAATATCTATTAAAATAAAACAAACTATATATAAATATATGATACCGGGGATGTATTTATCAAAACTTGTTTTAAAAAACAATGCGGACTGTCTAATGTTGCATGCTCAAATTTTGAGTGTATTTATTCTATGTTATGACGATTTTATGGTATAGTGACGTAAACAGTGACGTAGTATTTGTTACAGACAAAAACCGGAAGCGAATCTCCATTATTAATAGATTATAAACTTTTATATAGAGATGTTTAGCATTTAAACATCGCTACACACATCTCTTTTTATTTTCCTTTTCAAATTTGCACAGCTATTTCGTAACAGTTATATTATATTTCATGTCCTGAATATTGTTTTCTGTCCTGAAATCATGTTATTATATCTGGCTCTCTTATGGAAGCATGTGGTGTAATGGTTAAAAATCATGGGAAATGGACTCGTGGCCCCGAGTTCAAATTCTGGATATGATATTTGCATTTAACTTAGCGCTAATACCCTTGGTAAAGGTATGAATCCTATTCTCCCTCCAGCTATGGATAAACAGTGGGGCAGACTGAGCTCTCTAACCTTGGTTAGTCAAGCTGTCTAGGAGAAGGAAAACTCTAAATTAAAACCTGTTAAACTCCGTTTAAAAATGACCATGTGTCACATCCTGCTAGTGCGGAGGGGTTGGTATATATTATATATATATATATATATATATATATATATATATATAGATATCCTTCTGAGGGTATTAGCGCTATGTGAAATGTAAACAGCCTCATCCAAGATTGCCCTGGACTCTAAACATTACGCCACGCACCTGTGAGCGTCGTTGTAGTTGTTGAGCGGGTCATTTGTTCTTTGAGTATTGCTACTATGTTGTTAAGGAGCTGTATTTTCTGTTGTTCCGGCCGTCCCGTTAGGCTGTTTTTTTATGTTATTTCAAAATGTCTAAGGCTCTGCCCCTGCCATACTTTTACTTCCGAGTTTTAGCCAATTCCGGTTCAGTGTTAGGGGAGGTTTAACCCATATTTTCATAATCAGGACTCATTAAGAGGATTATCACTTCAACAAAACATCTTAAGGAAGAGACCCTGATATAATATATATATATATATATATATATATATATATATATATATATATATATAAAATATAGCTCTTTAACAACAATAGCAGCAATACTCAAAGAACGAATGACCCGCTCAACAACTAAAACGACGCTCACAGTGCATGGTGTAATGGTTAGAGTCATGGGCAATCTTGGACGAGGCTGTTTGTATTTCACATAGCGCTAATAACCTTCGACCAGGTATGAATCCATATCTTCTTCCTCTAGCTATGGGTAAATAGTAGGGCAGATTGGGCTGTTACTTCCTTGGATAGGGTAACCAGTTTTTGGAGAATGAAAACTCTGAATTAAACTTGTTAAATGCCGCTTACGAAATTGACGAAATTGAACCTTTGTGTCGGACAATATATAATACGATGCTGACACGAAAAACTGTTTACCCAACCAGATAAATCTTTTATGCAATCTGCAACTTACCTATATGACATGACTTACAGCGCGCTAAAAGAATTTTTTAGCAAGTTGTTTACGATAAAACCTCCTTGGAATATCAACATTGTTCTCGTCTTTATTTTTAACTATTTGATTCATAATTGAACCCGACAATTCCCATATTATTAACGGCAACGCTAGAGGGTATATCAGAAGATTTTTTATAATCTTAAAACCTGAATTGGTAACGGTTAAAATGGGAAAAGCGAAAACGTGTAAATTTGGATATGTAGATAGTTTTATTTTTTAGTGAATAGGGATGGACACAGGCAATGGGAATGTGATACAATATATACTAGTAGCCTTCTAAGAGAGAGATAGGTTTCTGCCTCGGGCAGCACACTTTACGGAGTGGCACGGTCAAGTTGAGTAGGCAAATGAAAATAAGGGACATTTTCTCGAACTTGTTCAACTGGTTGCAAGATTCGAATCCGTGCTAAATGAACATTTGGTGAAAGAAAATTTACAACTTTCTATCTCTCACAAAATAATTCACACTGTCCTCTCCAGTAACATGCAATTCTAGCAATAGTATTCATAGAGTGCGCACTTGCGGATAAAGTTTATTTTGATGAAGTCATTCAAGATTTGGCGAAGAGGAAGGCAAGTAAAATCCATTTGTAAATCGTTTATTTTTGTAATACATTCATCTGTTCTCAAACATATCTTTCCTATGTTGTTTTTGTGTATAAAATTAAATTGTGAGAGAAAAGAAGGTGGCTGCAGTTTATTTTCTTATTTAGCATACTTGTATAGATTTATTATTCCATTTTCGGTTTTTTGAAGTGTTATTAGAAATTTTAAGGTGCGGTCAAATATACATCCGCCCCGGCACTAGATACGCCACTAATGAGGGTCTCGAGCGGATGTCAAAAGAATGTGTCATTTTCAGAGGTAAAAAGTGTAAAGTTTTTAAATGCTATCCTTGGTCAGTTGAAAAGGGCTTAAAGAAAGTCCTATGTTATGGAATCCTTTGGTGATTGTATGTCCTACCCTGGGTATTGCGTCCAGTGATTTAATCCTATGTCCGTCGTCAAGAGCGCTGCAGCAGTTATGACCAGTAGGGTGGGGGTTAAGTATTGTATCAGCCTAAGAGTACTGTCAGTGATTGGCCAAGAAATAGATCACATGATCTCGCCTAGTCTATAAATAAGAGCAAGGATCTAGCACACACTTTGTATGTCAAAAATCTGGGCACCTCATTTGGTGTAATGGTTAGCAAGCTAGATTAGCAGACCATTGTTAGTGTGTTCGATTCTCACTGGGTGCCCCACACTTCTGGCCTTGTGCCGCATTTGAGCTAAGCTTAGTAAATAACTATATGTCAAAAAATCTGGGCACCTCACGTGGTGTAATGGTTAGCAAGCTAGATTTGCAGACCATTGTTAGTGAGTTTGATTCTCACTGGGCGCCCCACACTTCTGGCCTTGTGTCGTATCAAAACTACGCTCAGTAAATAACTACATGTCAAAAATCTCAACTCATGTTGAATTGCTGTTCATATGAGGACTTGTTTGTCAAAATACCTAGTAACTTTTATGAAGTTGTATCCCGTGTATAAATGTATATTCTTGTCTTCTTATTTCACTTTCTTTCCCGTGTTACACGTGGCTATACAAATCTGTGTCTCCCTGTGAAACTCTTACTTGCTGCCTTATTTCTGTTAATTTTTCCAAGAAACCTGAGGGACAACTTTAAGAATACAAACACTGAACACATTTTAAATTTTCTAAAAAATAGCAACCTTTTCAACAAGATATTACAAAACATGTCTCCATGGAACCACTACTTTAACGTCTGAAATCCAAAATAACCTTTTTGGCATTAAATGACCCACAGAGATTTATATGCCGTTAAACAAAACTCAACCCTCATAAAACCACTACTTTAACGACTGAAATCCAAAATAACCGTTTTGGCATTAAATGACCCACAGAGGTTGATATGCCGTTAAACAAAACTCAACCCCCATAAAACCACTACTTTAACGACTGAAATCCAAAATAACCTTTTTGGCATTAAATGATCCACAGAGGTTGATATGCCGTTAAACAAAACTCAACCCCCATAAAACCACTATTTTAACGACTGAAATCCAAAATAACCTTTTTGGCATTAAATAACACACAGAGGTTGATATACCGTTAATAAAAACTCAAACTCAAACTTAATTTTTCCCTGGGTTTTTCTGTGACCTTGAGTAGGCACTTGTGTTCTTGTAGATTCATAGAACAATTTATTTTGCATTTGGAATAAACAAATAAGTACAAGATGTTTTTCTTGTTGCTAGATTATGTCAAATTGGATTGAGTTGTTTATGATGTCGGTTAGTGTTATACGACTCATCAAGTCTTGTTGGTTATTTAAAGCCAAATCATTTTTTAATTGATTTGATTAACTTCATGCATGTTATTTTTTGGACCTTTTGACCTTTACGCATCCCTTTTTTGATCTCAATTAAAACAGGAAACGTTTTTCATTTACACCATCAATGTCCGGTTGTTTGTTAACAGACAATATTTAGAGTTTATTTTAAATTATGAAACTAACCCCTAACCCTAACGCTAACCTCTAACGCTAACCCCTAACAAACAACCGGATATTGATGGTGTAAATGAAAAACATGTCATTTTTTAATCGAGATCAAAAAGGGGTGCCTAATGGTAATATGGTCCTTTTTCTGTGAGGTTGGCTTTGGTATTAAATACCCCACGACGTTGATATGCCATTTAAAAAGAAAAACACGCAAACCAAACCATACTAAACGGTAATATTTTCGTTAATCCCTACCCGTAGACAACTAATAAGATGTAGTTGTTTGTTTTTGTTTTTTTTTGTCTCTTTTAGTTTTATTTCTAGAAGGAAGTGTGGCCCATTGGGTGTAACACCGTATAAAACGTATGGACCGTTCATCCCCTCAGTTATGGACTAAATAGTACCACTACTCTTTTTCTGCGAGGTTGACTTTGGTATTAAATAACCCATGGTGGTTGATATGCCATTTATAACGACCCCCCCCCTCCAAAAAAAAATAGCAAACCAAACTATACTAATGGGTAACCTTTTCTTCATTCTCTAATCCCCAATAAACAATGAGATGCAGGAGTCTTTTTAAAAAAATTAAATATATTATTTCTAGAATTCATTTTTTAGTCTTGAACAAATCATGGAAACAGCCCCCTACGAGGTATGGTCACCTGCCCCCTATCTCACAAACCATTCCAGGAAGACGGACAACGCATGCTGGACACTGCTGGAGAAGCAACGATGAGCTCATAAGCGACGTTCTCCTGTGGAAGCCAACACACGGACATGCTAATGTGGGCCGCTCACCAAGGACCCACATTGACAAACCATGCAAAGATACTGGATGCTGCGCAGAGGACCTTGCTGAGACAATAAATGATAGGGAGGGTTGGCGAGAGATTGTCATGGATATCCGTGCTAATTGCGCAACATGACGATGATGATGATGATTTCTAGAATGAAGTGCGACTCACAGGGTAGAAAACCGTTATGCCATAAGTTGACAAACGATGCGAATATCAGCTTTTGAAAATCTCGTGTAACGCCATTGCATGAGGCCATGGATTCTCATTTGAGAGAGGACAAATCTTCTAGCTGATGCCAGTCATTATTTTTGTATAAACGCAGCGGTCGATACGACTAAATTGCACAAGGCATAAAGTTTCTACGTGAAATTGGATTACATAACGATCCAGGGGGACATGTGCCGTTAGCATGAGTTTTGATTTGGGTAAAGCGAAGTTACTGTGCGTCTCCGTGTCTACAAGTTAATGTGGACATGGGTTTAGATTTTGTAGCGTCTGCAGTGAGGTAATTGCTTTCAGAATGCATTACTCGGCATTGGTTAATGTGCTACATTTACAAGTTTAGCACCAGGGTAAGATATTTTATATGCTTAGCTTAGTCTGGTATATATATTTACCAACCCCTCCGCACGAGCAGGATGTGACACGAAGTCAATTCCTTAAGCGAGGTTCAACATGTTTTGAATTCCGAGTTTTCTTTCTTCTAGACCGGTTGCCTAACCAAGGTTAAAGAGCCCAGGCTGCCATACTATTTACCTATAGCTGGAGGGAGTGTAGGATTCATACCTTTCCCAAGGGTATTAGCGCAAAGTGAAATGCAATTACTACATGCAGGATTTGAACTCGGGGTGACGAGTCCATTTCCCATGACTTTAACCATTACACCACGCGCTTCCTACTTAGGTTAGTCTGTTATAAGGCACGATATGTGAGATGTATGATGCATATCATACTCATCTTGAGTCGTATCTTACGTATAGTGTTGTATAGTAGAGTATACCTGCATACCCATGGTTGTATACAGATATACTAATATTCTTTGTTCTTATCTTGTGTATCTTCATCCATAGATCTGTTATCTTCTATCTTGCTATCTGGGCTGCTCTGGTCTGGTAGATGTTCCTCTTAATCTAGACTGGATCTTCTATACTTGATATTGGGACGTGTTATGTTGTGGAGTTTTTACTTAACTGTTAGGAAGACCTAACAAAAATAGAGTTACTCCCTTTTGATCAGTAGGGGGCTGATGAGAAACCCAGAAATTGGGTTTTCCGCCGTCTTACTTTTGGGTCGGGTTTGGTTGTGAGTGGACGCAACGCACGCACATAGCACGATTGAGCTGGTTAAGTCACTTTTAGGGTAGAAGCATTCTCTATCCCGTGTTAAATAAAACCTTGTTAGTTTCCCAACGGCCTGGTGTTGCATTATCCTTCAGTCTTCCGTATTTTATATGTACTAGCAACAGAAAACACCCTCCGGGCGTCGTAAAAATAATTTTTGAAAGACATTGCCTGAGAGGGTGGGAGTCAAAAATTCAATATCAGAGGGTTAGTATCATAAGTAAGACAAAATCCTCATATTTATTAAAGGAGTAAACATAAATAAAACAATTTGAAATGAAAACTGAGCCCCGTCCCTCTCAAATAAAATGTTGCGTGCATGTGATAATCAAAAAAAGAAGAAAAAAGGACGAGAGTAAAAAACAATTTTTAAAATTGCTTACTCAAATTTTGGGTGTATATAGCATAAGAATATTGTGACGTAGGCTGTGACGTAAAGCTATGATGTAGTCTTTGTTACAGACAGAAATACAGAAAATCTCCATTATTAATAGATGTAAAAACATAACATTAACAAACATAAGATTTTACTTTGTTTATTATTCTATAAAATCCAGATCAAATCCGCGTGTGAAAATTTATTTTCAACAGACAGATCATCATTGCAACCGTTTAGTTCAACGCTTAATTAAAAATCTGACTTTTCTGGACCATTTTTCACGTTCTTGGCTAATCATTTTTCCTCTATTTTTCCAAAACCGGTAGTTTGAATTTAAGTTGCACTTATCGCATATAATAAATAGGCTACCTATTAATTATGTAACAGGAACAGCAATAAAATCCCATTAACAATGTATTACCAGCCTAACTCGTTAACCATCACACCAGGTGAAACGACCATCCCAGATACAGAATATTCATTTACTCTGCTTGACTTTGTTTGGCACAAGGTCAAAATGGTAAATGTTTTTGACACACCTTGTAGTCTTAAAAAAACGTTCCGTTCATTCTTGTTGTCTATCTTGGTAAATACAGCTTTAAACTTGGTACTTATTTACCAAGATAGAAATTAAGAATGATATGAACGTTATTTTTTTTCAAAATAAAAGGTGTCAAAAAGTACAAAGAAATCTCGATAATTTTTGACACACCTTATATATACTTCAATACATGCAAATATATTATTAAATGATAATGAACATTATTCAAAACGTTACAGCCAAATCACGTTTTAAATCATCGATGAATCTGCTAAGTATTTTGAGCAAGCCGGTACGGTAAGCAATCTGAGGCCTAAGCTTAGTAAATTCTAACACAAGGTATTCCAATTTTAGTTCAATTCTAATTAAAGGTTTTTCAAAGTAAATGTTTACCTTAATAAGCTGACATTTTAAAGTCAGCAAGGATGTCATCATCAACATCAATCATTCATAACTATGAAAGTGTTTGTTTCTTTTTAAATTTATCATCAACCTTCATGTTTTTTCTAATGCCAAATCCATGCTTTTAGAAAAACTGTAGTAGTACTATATATTCCATAGCTGGTGTTGAGTGGGCTCCTACCTTTCCCAGGGGTATTAGTACGACCATGAACGTAATACAACGACTGAACTTCGAACTCGATTACCACGATTTCTCAGTCTATCACGTTAGCCACTACGTCACGGGGACACATAAAGTTAATGAAAATTGTGTCTTCCAATTTATTAATACACGCGAAGCTAAAGTATTTCTACCAATTCATTAGTACATATGAAGTTAAACAAATCTTATATATATATATATATATATATATATATATATATATATATATATATATATATATATATATATATATATATATATATATATATTAGGAAAAATGAAAAAACACAGGTTTAAATGGGTTAAGTGGTGAGTTTAAACCTGTGTTTTTTCATTTTTCCTAATATATTTTCATTTTCCCTAATATACTACATACCGTCGGATTCACTTCTTTCTTCATATATATATATATATATATATATATATATATATATTATATATATATATATAAACCTATTTTAGTTACACCAAAAAGTATCATCAGCGTTAATTATATTTAAATTAAAAAAAAAAAGACAATCGCGGAAGTGAATAATATATATATATATATATATATATATATATATATATAATATATATATATATATATATATGTGTGTGTCTGTTTCGTTGAATTGAACAGACAATTCCTGTCTGACAAGTCTTTCATTGATCCGTTCGAATCTTCGGGCCATCCTTCTGGTGTCAGGGTGGAACTGATATAACAGTCCACCGAATGTTTCAACACTAGCGCTTTCGGCAATACACTTTGCCATCCTCAGGTGGGAAACGATGGAATAGTTTTCATGTCTCGTTTTTACATTACTTCCATTATTCCCCCTCTTATCAAACCTGTGTCCCCCTCCAAAAAAATCACCACTGCTTTGTTCAAACTACTACCATTCCAAAAACCTCCCACTACAAATTGATATTACCTCCCACTAATTCCTTGCTTCTACTCGTTCTCGTTAAAAACGAGACATGAAAACTATTCCATCGTTTCCCACCTGAGGATGGCAAAGTGTATTGCCGAAAGCGCTAGTGTTGAAACATTCGGTGGACTGGTATACCAGTTCCACCCTGACACCAGAAGGATGGCCCGAGGATTAGAACGGATCAATGAAAGACTTGTCAGACAGGAATTGTCTGTTCAATTCAACGAAACCTGTATAAAGAAAAAATGCTGCCTAAATACACTTATATATATATATATATATATATATATATATATATATATATATATATATATATATATATAAGTATTCGGCATTAATCATCTTACAAGTGTTGATATGCCGTTAAACACCAATCACCTAAACAACTAATTAATCAATTATTTACTTAAAAAGTGACAATCACTTTTTAATAAAAATGTGTTTGTCTCCACGTAATTGGTTTTAAATATCCCTATCTAATATTGATAATTTGCACACAGTTATAATTTACCAAATATTTTTGTCTAATACTCATAGTTTATACACGATAAGATTTCAAGAAATTAATGTAATCATATGATTTCAACTATTAGAAGCGAGTATATGGTTTCAAGTAACCAATGATTATCCTTTTAAAAGATAATGAATTTAAGTTATTGAACTATTCCTATTTAATAATAATGATTTATTTGTACATAGTTGTATGGTTTCAATCATTCTTATCTAATACGAATAATTTATATCCAATTATATAGTTTCAAGTGAGTACCCTTATTTAATTATCATTTGTTTGCACAAATTTATATAATATTCTCGTTATTTAACGAGTTAACTAATAATGTGGACATTCCGACGAATCCGTTTGTGTATAATACTTATAAATCTTCTCATCCCTCTATTGTCTGATACATTTTCGCCTTATTATAATTATTTTTTTTTACAGCAGGGTTAGCTGATAGTCTTTCAACGGAGTTTGAGTGACAGCAAGTCTCCTCAGGTCCCAGGAATCACCTGGGTATTCCATCTGATTTCAATAATGTTGTTGTCTGGGTGGTCTCAAGTCTTTCTCTGATTTCTATTTCCTCTAGTCGTTTTTCTAAGCTTTTGGAGACCGTTCCAAGTATTCCACCTACTATTGGTATCACTTTCTCCTTCATATTTGACAGTTTTTTCTGTACTCTTGCACGGTCAAGTTATTTGGTCTATCTTTTGGTTTTCTTTCATATTATTATTATTTACTCCTTTTGAGTTTTCATATCAGCGTTAGCTGATGGTCTTTCACTGGAGTCTGAGTGACAGCAAGTCTCCTCAGGTCTCCAGGACTCTTCTGAGTATTCTGGCAGATTGCAGCAGTGCAGTGTTCTGAATGGTTTCAATCCTTCCTCGGATTTCCAAACGTTCCAAACCCTTTTCTCATCCTTTTGGAAGTGCACCAACTACAATTGGTATCACTTTGACTTTCATATTCAATAACTTTTTCAGTTCTCTAGCAAAGTCCAGATATTTGTCCATTTTTTCATTTTCCTTTAGCTTCACCCTATGATCTGCTGGAACTGCGAAATCCACCAGTTGAGAAGTTTTTTTCTTTTTTGTTTATCAACACTAGTCTTCTTGCTGGGATGAGGTGATCCGTTTTTATTTCAAAGTCCCAGAGAATTTTATATTATTATTATTATTATTATTATTATTATTATTATTATTATTATTATTATTATTATTATTATTATCTATATATTAATACGCTTGTTACTAAATCTTCCGTCCGTTATCATCCTGCAACGCCCCCTGGTTGAAAATGAGACCGTTCAAATTGTTCAAGATGCAATGCAAAATACAAATCCAGATTATCTGGGATCGCTTAATCACAGATTTGTTAGTTGATCCATTTTTATTTCACCCAATTTTAAAGATTAAACATTCCAAATGGAATTGTGTCGTTTCATTTTCATTAACTTCATTGGTATTAATAAATTAGTAGAAATAATGTTCATAAACTTCCTTGTCAACTACAAACAATGGTGGTTGACTCTAAGCCGCCGCTCTCTAGCAAGTATATATTAAAAGGAGTGGGTGTTTACCATAAGATAATTTTGAAGAATAGATTCAGGACAATCATATAGAAACCAGGACTTGACATGACCAGCCGTTAATTGATCAAGTGGGGTTTCTCTGACCAGATGTTTAGCACAAGTAAGGGTTGCAGCGGAGTGTTGCTTATTACATGATCTCTTTGTGCCCCCGGGTCACAGACCACCCAAACACCACAGTTCTATCCTCAGGCATTACGGGTGGCCACCAGCAGCCAACAGCTGTCCCCATTGGGGAGAGGTCTTACCCCTCTGCAGAGGCTCATTCAACAGCTCCAGCAGACAGGGCGACATATAATTGGTTGAATACTTCAAAACATATAAGTCTGGATTAATGATTAGTTCTAGAGAGAACACATATGACAATAGCACCATCATCACCATCACCATCTTCATCATTATCATCATCATCACCGTCTTTAGCATTATCATCATCATAATCATCATCCCCGTCATCATTATTGAAGTCAGTCAGTCAGTCAGTCAACAATTGGTTTGAACGATGTGACTAGCCAAGCACCACTGAACCAGTGTCAAGACAACTGGTACTTATGGGAATTCAGAACAGTCCACTCATGCATTTGGGTGATTCCATTCCCTGAGTCCTGATTGGCTGCTTGGTTTGTAGGATCCTCTGAGGCTCCATAAATCCTGCCACTTTGCAGTGGTCTTTACAGCATACCAGAATCGTATTGGGTTACGACTACTTGCTGCCTTGTCTTGCTAATTCGACGGTAATTGGACTTAGTTTGATTATTCTACAATCATGTTATGCTAGCAGCGTGGATATCTTTAGAAATCTCTCTTCAACCATTCCTATTGTTCATCACCCTCGGGATGTCCTCTGTTAAGCATCCAGAATGTGCGCAGTGCCGATCAATGTAGGTCTTTGTTGGAATATTTTGGCATATATATATTTACCAACCCCTCCGCACGAGCCGGATGCGACACAAGGTCAATTTCTTAAGCGGAGTTCAACAGGTTTGAATTCAGAGTTTTCCTTCTCCTAGACTGGTTACCTAGCCATGGTTAAAGAACCCAGTCTGCCCTGCTATTTACCCATAGATGGAGGGAGAGTAGGATTCATACCTTTCTCAAGGATATTAGCGCTAAGTGAAATGCAATTACCACGTCCAGGATTTGAACTCGGGGCGACGAGTCCATTTCCCATGACTTTAACCATTACACCACGCGCTTCCTACTTTGGTATATAAGGTGTGCTACAATTCCCCACCTGGATTTATAGACTAACCGTGGTCACGTGGTTTATCCCTTCGTCAATCACTAGCCATACTGAGTGGCTGATACACTACTTAAACACTAATACTGGCCATAGTTCTACTAGCACTTATTGAGGAGGGACTTGCAATACTCAGAACATTTTACCAGAAGAACCAAAGGATTCATTATCAGATGACTGCCAAGGTTTCAATTGCACTGGAGAAGCGCTCTTGCTTATAGCCTACATGATGGCCCATTACAACTTAACAGTCTTTGCCGAACGACCTTTACTGGCAAATCGATCAGCAAGCTCTTGCAGCAGAATGTTCCTTATGAGTATCCAAAATGTCTTGTTTGTCTCAACCGGAAGTGTGCAAATGAATAATTACACTGGTTTACCAAAAGAAAAAAGAATTGTCTGAGGCAAGAATGTGATTAGGTGTTTTTTTACTAATTTGGGTGTGTTGAATTCAAATTTATAAACAGGTTTGCTCTATCACCACTAGTTGTAATTTTTGTTACAGACAAAAACCGGAAGCGAATCTCCATTATTAATAGATATTCCAAGGGGAATATTTTGAGGGAGACTAAGACTTATTGCTCTAAGTAGACAGCTACTTCAGCTAGTGTGAGTTTGTGTAATATATATATATATATATATATATATATATATATAATAAAGATAATCTACTGAGTCAGACGAACCTACTATTAGTTTCGCATAAAGCTCTTCAGGGCTAAAATCTGACAAGAAAAGAGTCAGATTTTAGCCCTGAAGAGCTTTATGCGAAACTAATAGTAGGTTCGTCTGACTCAGTAGATTATCTTTATTACTTGGCTCTACTTAGGTATCGAGCACTTTTTACAAATTAGCTTCTCCTAGCGGTTATATGAATATATATATATCTTATATACATATATATACATATAAATTGTTTTTTCTTTTGGCCAAATACTATACCAATAGATTTTTTTTGTTGGTACGAATATCTTGGTCTTTTCTTTTTTTCAAAAATTTTTTTCTTCCTGGTTGATGTTTGGTAGTATATTTTTACAATCAAACTCTCTGCCGGGTTTTTTCTCTCCGCAAGGATCTACCAACACGCTTGGTATATTAAATATATATATATATATATATATATATATATATATATATATATATATAGTGGTGTTTGGTAGAACACATATATTTCAAAATATTCTAACAATCCTAAGCACGATTAAAGAACCCTGTCTGCGCTAGATGGAGGATAGTTGTATGCCTAACTTTCCCAAGAGTAGAGCGTCCCATCCTAGTGTAATGTTAGGCAGCTTGTCGCGCAGATCTATAAGTAGTGAATAGTATGTTAGATTCTTGCTGGATGACCCATGCTTGCAACTCTGTGTCCCATACTACTTGAGGCGAATGGGTAAGTAAAATACCTTTATTTCCCAAGAAAAGCGCTGTTAAAATACAAACAGAGGAAGTGTTGAGATTAGACCACAGCACTGCTATAATAAGCTAGAAAATGTAGAAGAGTACGAGAGACTTTATAAAACCTGCTGTCACTTGATTTCAGTTTGTTTGTTTGTTTGGTTTTATTTTACGGCATATCAACCTCAGTGAGTATTTAATGCCGATAAAGATTTTAAATAAAGTAATTATTAATGGATAATACCATTTTTTTATCAATACATTTTTCTATTTAACCCATAGATGGGACCCTAACAGGTGCTACCACTCCGGGTCAGAGTAGACCAGGGAGCAATGGTGATGAAGGGGTGCTCCACATTCCCCAAACCTCCAAAACTGGAACCTCAACATCAGATAGAGTTTAACGTCATTCCCAGGACATGTAGACCCACAGCCACCACCTTCTAGCACCCATATGATAAAAAGGGGTTGGGGCTTGCCATAAGGGCAATAGGGTTGGGAAAATAATATAGGTGCTAAGGCTTGACGTGACCAGCCGATTGATCGGAGGGGGCCTCTCCGACCGCCCGTCTAGCCCAAGATATGACTAAAGTGGAGTATTGCATGTCATGAAATGCTCATCCACCTGGGCTCTATCCTTAAGCATCACGGGTCGCTACCCACGGCCAACAGGTGGCCCCATTGGGGGAGTCTTACCCCTCTGCAGAGGTGCAGTCGGTGCATTCTAACGCCCCAGCCGACAGGGCGGACATTATTTTAAACTCATCTTTATATTTAAACCTTATTTGGGGCTATAACAGGTACTCTGTATCAATGTGGACCAGGGAAGACTGGCGATGGCGGGATATTTCACATTCCCCAGATCTCCAAAATTGCTGCTTCCCCATGAGATGCAGTTTATCGTAATACCGAGAAGACTAAGACCCTCAGCCGCTGCCTTCTATATTATATATGACATATGATGGAGGCCAGTGATGTAATGGTTAGAGTTGTAGGAAATGGATTCGTTAACACGATTTCAAATCCTGGACGAAGCTGTTTGCATTTCATATAGCACTAATATCCTTGTGAAAGATATGCATCCAAATACCCTCCCTCCAGATATGGTTAAACTGCAGGGTGGAATTGACTCTTAACTTTGGCTAGGTAACCAGACTAGGAGATTGAAAACTCTTAATTCAAACCTGTTAAATTCCGCGTAAGAAATTGACGTTGTGTCGCATTCTGTTCGTGCGCAGGTTTGTTTTTTTTTTGCTCCACATTCCCTAAACCTCCAAAACTGGAACCTTACCATCAGAGAGAGTTTAACGTAATTCCCAGGACATGTAGACCCTCAATCACCGCCTTCTAGCACCCATATGATACAAAGGGGCTGGGGCTTGCCATTAGGGCAATAGGGTTGGGAAAATCCATAGGTGCTAGGGCTTGACCTGACCAGCCGATTGATCGGAAGGGGCCCATTGACTTCAGTGAAAAATCATCAGTTAAAACTGGTGCAAAAAACTCATGTAGAGTTAGATAAATTCTAATGTGAGTAAAAAGTTCTGCAATAGTTTGGTATGTGCTAGTTTACGGTGGGTATATCACATGACATTCTGTGGTTGATGGTATGGTAGGGAATTATGTTCCTTTTACCGGAGGAGTTATCTCCTCGCTGCGTTGCTGTTTGTTCCCACTAGGGGGACCTCTGGTAGTTAAGCACGTTCATTCAAAAACGCTGCTTCCTCTTTTAGCTACATCTCCTGACCGAGCACATGAGTTAGACTACTGTCTACCCCTTTCTTGGTGGGGCTTTTGGCCCCTCCTCTTACATTACTGTAAGTACTTTATACAGCATGGACTATCCTTTTGTTCCATGTCTGTGACGTTTATATGTTAGGTACATTTGGGTATCTTGTTTATACTTAAATATTGTTTATGTATTTACATGTTCTATTCTCCTGTACATTATGTATGTTATCGTTTCCATGTGCTGTTATTTATATAAAATGTTTTGTCTCACAAATGTGTCGGAGTTTGTTATGTTTCAAAGAGTTATGACATTGTTATAACTTTGAATCTTACAGTATCATGTTAATTTCTCTGCTGACACATTGGGCATTGTTTCACCTTGTTTAAATGCTGCACACGTAAATGTGCAACATAGTTTGATACAGAAAATATGTTTTATGGGTTCAAACTGGGCCAAAGCAATAAATTTGAACTCGGGTCACAGAGTCCATTTTCAACTACGATAACCATTACATTACTCGCCTCCATAAATGAAACAATATAACGGTTTGCCAATGATTTGTATTACATAAGAATGCTTAATCAATAAAACACTGCAAATAAAATATTATTGTTGTCACAAATTAATAAATAGATAAATTTAGTTTAGTTACATGAATTCATCATTTTCTACAAAGATGATTATTAGTCACTTGAAAGAATATAATTAACTGAAATACGTCAAATTCCTGTGTAAACTAATTATTTTTAGATAAGCGTAGTCACTTGAAACTATATAATTGAGTATAGAATATTACTACTAGATAGAAATGTTTGAACCAAATAATTGCGTGGAAGTTATTTATATTAATAGTTATTTCAGGTACAATTGTTGGCAAATGTATATCATTAGTTACTTGAAGTTAACTAATAAAAGTATTTGTATATACAATTGAATACTTAAAGGCACATACCTGGATACAAACAAATGATTAATAAATAGAGATAAACACTTGAAATGATATACTTGATTAAGATACTTGAAATCATATAATTATGTATTTCTCCCTGTCGCCTGAGTCAGAAGAATACACCGATTGCACCTCTACTACAGAAGAGTAAATATCATTGCTGCCTTCTTCCTTCGTATATATATATATATATATATATATATATATATATATATATATATATAAGATTTTGGATGTTTGTTTATTTTAGAAGCATTGTTGAATAAAGTATATATTATTATTATTTATATTTTTTGCTTGAAGGCTTGAAACCATACTGCTTCGTCCACGTGCTATATCGTGGCTGAAGCAGTATGGTTTCTGACTATCCTGCTGAAGTCCCGGTTTCGATTTCTGTCGGAGGGAAATCGTTAGTATACATCGCTGATGAGACTTAATAAAGTTGAAACAGTGTGTACGATCTTCTACACACAGAATAATTCTTTACCGAAATTCACTTGTCATTATTATCTTCTATAATTATCGAATTTTATGCGGTATACGCATTGTAATTGCCTTCAAGCAAATATAAATAATAAATAATGTGCATATATATATATATATATATATATATATATATGGGGTGTAGATGGGTGGGGGTTGATGTGGTTGAGAATAGAGGAAATTGTGGATATAAAAACACAGACAGTTCAATTCAGTTGATATTTAACCTCATTGTATAAAGCTTTTTCGAAACTTTATTTTATCCAATAAAGTTTCGAAAAAGCTTTATACAATGATGTTAAATATCAACTGAATCTAGGGCCGGTTTAGTTCAGTGAGTAGAGCGTCCGACTAGGAACCGCAAGGATCCGGGTTCGATACCGATCCTCGCCAACTCAGCGTATGAGTAGTGCAGGGCTTTATGTTGTACGGTGAGGAGCTGATGGTCGGTGTGGCACTCCACCTTTGACATAAAAACAATCTACTTGGTCTAAGGCTTGTGAAAAGGGGATAGACTCTCTCACTGACGGGCTGATACCGATTTTAGGCCAACCCCACAATTTACTTATATATATATATATATATATATAATATATATATATATATATATATATACCCCCACGAGCAGGATGTGACACAATGTCAATTTCTTAAGCGGAGTTCAACCGGTTTTAATTCAGAATTTTCCTTCTCCTAGACCGATTGCCCAACCAAGGTTAAAGAGCCCTGTTTTCCCTACTATTCAGCCATTGCCGGAGGGATAGTAGGATCCATACCTTTCCCTAGGGTATTAGCGCTAAGTGAAATGCAATTACTACGTCCAGGATTTGAACTCAGGGCGACGAGTCCATTTCCAATTACTTTAACCATTACACCACGCACTTTATTTAATATATATATATATATATATATATATATATATATATATATATATAATATATATATGAGAGAGAGAGAGGGAGTGAGGGAGAGAGAGAGAGAGAGAAAATGTCGTTCATTATACACACGTTTGTAGAGAAACACTAATTACACCACGCACTTTTTATATATATATATATATATATATATATATATATATATATATATGAGAGAGAGAGAGGGAGTGAGGGAGAGAGAGAGAGAGAGAGAGAAAATGTCGTTCATTATACACACGTTTGTAGAGAAACACTTGAAGTGTATTATTAAAGCTTTCAGCAGCACCAGATGGCCCATTTTCTGCCTGTGGACCAAAAATTATACAGCTGTTCTGAAGATATTTTTGTTTGAATTAAACAAAATGGATTCCATTTGTTTCATCACCTGTAGAAGGTGATCAGGTACAATAGCGACCATGTACTATAGCCCCGGCGAGAAGGGATAAATAAATCAACAACATTATTGACTATTCTAGCAATGAAAAACTCGTTAGCCACAACACTATAGTAGGTGTCCTTTTTGGGTCACGCATATAAACAGTTACCTCGAGTCTCGCATCACCATGAGGCATACGCTAGGATGACGGCTGGTCAGCTGCACAACCAATACGCCGTTGCTGCTGACCATTCCTATCGTTTATTAATGAATGGTTCAGCGCATGAGTGGTCACTGCTCTCCGGCCTCGACGGTGACTCGACTCTAAGGTCCAACGCAAATTGGTTGAATGAATTATTTGGAAAGTCCACAGTTGAAATTACCGATGACCGTGCATTGATCGGAGCCCGAGTGGACAACACTAGCAGATGGGAATATACGCCTGCCACAACTTGTGTGACTGCTCTGATAGATAACGACTCTGTAATGACTCCACTGCTCTGGGAAGGCCTCTAGTTAACAGGGTGTTTCAATCACGCCCACTCGATTAAATGACTGCTCGGCAAACTTCGATAAACATTTAAGAAACAGTTTAATAAACTCTCGAAACAGATGGCTCGTAAACATGGTTAACCCTTTACCGTCTCTCAACATAACTAGTTTGGCTTGAATTCAGAGTTTTCATTCTCGTAGATTGGTTGCCTAATAAAGTGTAAAACGCCAATTATGCCCTACTTTGTACACCTAGAAGAAAGTGTTGGATGCATAAAATTCTCAATCGTATTAACTTTATGTGAAATGAAAACAGTCTCGTCCAGTATTTGAACCAATAAACAATATATATATATATGTATATATATGTGTGTGTGTGTGTGTGTGTGTGAAAATAAAATGGAAATTAATCCGACAGTATGAATATGATATAATGAAAAAACAAAAGATGTTTACAAATGAATAGGCTCATCAGGAGAGAAGTGTGCAAAACCGTTAAGGGGCCATTCTCTCGACGGATTTACCTATAAAAGGGTACATCGGCTGAACTGTTGTTTATATAACAATAAAGATTACACTCGGAAAAAAACGGAATTATAACGAAATAATTATATTAGTTTTGTTTAACCTTCAAAAAGGCAAATTGTAGGATTACAGCGAAATTATTTTTGAGTTGACAACCCGAGAATGTTTTGGGTTCCAATTGGTACACAGCTCAAGAATTATACTCCTACTTTTATCGAGAAAGGTTTGAAGACTTCTAATTAGGATTTCACAATGATCCCCATTCGACTGAGGATTCGTATTCTTAAAAGATAACATTCCGATCAATCCCAGAGATCCCGATTATCATTTAGTTGGAAATTGGATTGAAGATTCCATTGTTCTCCATGTTAGAGCAGATTAAGTATATTTTCTAATACAAATCTCCTTATGATGTTCCGTTTTATCTAGATTAAACAGAATGAGAATTTTATCATTAGATATATACTTAGAAACAAACAGACTGATATATATATATATATATATATAATATATATATATATATATATTATATATATGTGTGTGTGTGTGTGTGTGTGTGTGTGTGTGTGTGTGTGCATGTTTTGTTGAACTCTAAGGACATTTCTTGTCTGACTAATTTCTTTTACCTTGTTGTTCCTTTTTGTGTCGCCAACACTTGGCAACTCTTTCCAAACAGCCGCCGATAGAACGGAAAACTCACATACTAGATTAATTCATCCTCATCCTGTATTGTGACAAAAGTGTTAGCCAACATTTGGCACCGTGATTCCGAGATACAGCCCAGAGTTATATCCACGGTACCATAGGCGCGAAATATGATCAATTAATCTATAGTGTTAGTGGAAGTGGGATTGGACATTTTGTCCGTTTACTGGTGTACCCACACATACAGAAGTTTGTGAGCACAAACATAAAAACAAACAAAATGTCTCCTTGGTCAGTTAATAATCATTTCAGACGACACTTGTAAAGCGAAAAAATACGAATAAGACAAACATATAACTTCTTTTTTCTGTCAATTCCTTTTAATTTTACTTTGGTATATAAGGAAACGGAAGCACCGTTTCTACCATTGTTTTTGTTATGAAATGGAAGCACCGTTTCAGCCATCTTGTTGAGTTGTGAATAAAAGGCGGAAGTGATCACTTCTCGTGGTTAAACATCAGCTGGACTACCCGTGTTATTATTTCGCTAAGCGCGTTACAACATTTACCTTGGACATTTAAACGACGCAAGACCATTTGAATTGCTTCATTTTTTAAATCGGGTGAAATAAAAATGGACAAATAAGAAATCTGCGAGTAAGCATCACCAGATAATCTGGATTATATTTTTGCCTTGCATCTTGAACAATTTGGACGGTCTCATTTTTAAACAGAGGGTGTGGCATGATGATAACTAACGGAAAATGTAGGAGCAAGCGTATCAAAAACTAATAATGGACTAGGCTACGACAGGAATAGGCGGTTTGAAAGATATTATTTGAACTTCTTTAATGCAATTTAATGGACTCAGCTACCTGAGTTCAAATCTTGGACACAAGGTCATTTTTCTTAAACGGGTTTTGACAGTTTTTAATTTATTGTTTAAATGTGTGGTGAGTCAACTTTCTTACCTATGAAAATCTTACGATGATTTTTTAAAGAAGAAAAAAAGAACTTACATTTTAAGCGTTTAGCAGGTTTGAATTCAGAGTTTTCCTTCTCCTTTTCATATCTAGGTTAAAGAGCCCAGTCTGTCCTTTTATTTACCCGTAGCTGGAAGGAGAGTATTTGGATTCAAACCTTCTCCAAGAATATTAGAACTATATAAAATTCAAACAGCCTCATCAAGGATTTGAAATAAATTCGCCGTGTCCATTGGCTTGCATGATAACCATTTTATGATGAGTACGCGCGTATATATATGTGTGTATGTGTGTGTGTGCGCGTGTGTGTGTGTGTGTGTGAGCATAGAACCCAACAAAATTCAATACATTTGTTGCGAATGGAACGGTAATTCAGCAGAGGATCCGTGTAGTATATATGATTTGCCAAATATTAATGTTTAGATCTACGGATCTTTTTACGATCAGTGTAGAATATTCCCGCTCAGTTTCACGTGATCTGTGTTACGTGAACTGCAATACGCGATATTTAGGCGAGCAAGCGCGCAAAGAGTCAGCCATCATTAAATTCACTGTCAAACTCGATAACTCACGAAGTCATAAAGCATATATATAATATATATATATATATATATATATATATATATATATCTTGAAAAGAAGGAAAATCTCAACACCGTTATTCCGTAATAAATTTATTTCGACCAAAATTGGGGAGCTTTGTTAAATCAACTTAGAATTATAAAGGCCCCAATTTTGGTCGAATTAAATTTATCATGGAATAACGGTGTTGAGTTTTTCCTTCCTTTCAAATATAAATATTGCTCTGTATATAATCTAAAAAGTTTCTTATACATTGAGCTCTCTGTAGTGATTTAAAGATTCACTGTATTTATACATACTGGATCATACAATGATAATATCTTAGAAATCACATATAGAATCATCCCTTACTACCAAGTTTTGGATAACTCACACACACACACACACACACACACACACACACACACACACAGATATATATATATATATGTTGAAAAATAAATAAAGGAAAGAAAGTATAGAATGGATAATATAGGATATTCTAATCAATTTTACTTACATGTGTTTCGGTCAGGATTATCCATTCTATACTTTCTTTCCCTTATTCATTTTTTCAACATACCGTTTGATTCACTTCCAGTTTCATTTTTACACACACACACACACACACACACATTGGAGTTACGGCATATGAACTGTTTTGGGGTTATTTCATGCAGAATACATTTAGGTATATTCCTTTTCGTTGGTTATTCAATCTTTTCAAAACTCAAGTTTCTAAATAAAGGACCGGGTTAGCCCAGTCGGTAGAGCGTTCGGCTAGAAACCACAAGGTTCCTATTTCGATACGCGCCCTCGCCAACTCAGCATATGAGTTGCACTGGGATCTGTGCGGTAAAGTAAGGAGTTGATGATAGGTGCAGCGCTCCACCTCAGATGCTAAAATAATCTCCTTAGTATAGCGCTTGTGAAAAGAGGAGAGACACCCTCGCTGCATGGCTGATACCGACATTAGGCGGTGCCGACGACTTTACTTACTAATACTTGGTTTTGGAGAAGGAAAACTCTGAATTCAAACCCGTTAAACACCGCTTAAGAAATTGACCATGTCACATCCTACTCGTGCGGAGAGGTTGATGTATATATATAATATATGTATATATATATTATATATATATATATATATATATATATATATTATGGACTCTCTCGTCGTTTTTCGACGCATGAGGGTTCACACACACAATGAACACCCACACAGTGATTTGTTTATAGTGGTGAAGGCTTGTGTTGGACCATCCACACTTTTTGCCAAAGTCGATATGAAAGAATTGGTGCTTTAAGGGTTGTCACAAACCCAATCAACGACCGACCTCAGGAATTTTGAATTCAGAGTTATCCCTCTCCTAGACTGGTTACCTACCCAAGGTTGAAGGGACCAGTCTGCCCTATTTAACCAATAGCTGGAGGGAGTTTTGAATTCAGTTATCCCTCTCCTAGACTGGTTACCTACCCAAAGCTGATGGGCCCAGTCTGCCCTACTATTTAACCCATAGCTGGAGGGAGAATATATGGATTCATACCTTTCCCAAGGGTATTAGCGCTATGTGAAATGCCAACAGCTTCGTCTAGGAATTGAACTCGAATCGACGAGTCCATTTCTCACGACACTAAGCATATATATATATATATATATATATATATATATATATATATATATATATATAATATGTGTGTGTGTGTGTGTGTGTGTGTGTGAGAGAGAGAGAGAAGGCACTATCTGAGGGGTTTAGATTCCTGAGTATGACATCAAACTGCTTATATATATATATATATATATATATATATATTATATATATATATATATATATATATATATATATATCAACGGTTAATAACTCCTGGCGTCATAGAAAACCCTGGGTCACATATCATTATATATATATATATATATATATATATATATATAAACACACACACACACACACACATATATATATATATATATATATATATATATACACATATATAAATAATATATATATATATATATATATATATATATATATATATAATGATATGTGACCCGGGGTTTTCTATGACGCCAAGAGTTATTAACCGTTTATATATATATATATAATATATAATATATGTTGTATGTCTGTATATATATATGTGTATATATATATATATATATGTATGTATGTCTGTATATTATATATATATATATATATATATATATATATATCGAAGATGATATGTGACCCTGGGTTTTCTATGTCGCCAAGAGTTTATTAACCGTTGAAATAAACGCTTAGCCCTTTCGAATCAACTGCCGCTAGAGGTTTATTCTCGTAAGCAATTTTATATGCTTTTGTATCTTAAACATATAATAAAGGGTGAGTAAACACATCATATGCTTATGAACTCATTAGAGTAGAGAAATGTTTATTTATTTATGTATAATTTATTGATCTACTAGTATAAAAAGTAATGTAAGGTAATAAGGGTTTTAGGAGTTAGGGTTAGGTAGTTTATTAGGGTTATAGTTTTAATGGGAAAAAATATAAATTAAATAAATATATATTTAATTCAAGAGTGGTTTCCACTTTTTTTAGTAATTATATATTTATGTATTGGAGTTTATATTATATATTATATATATAATAGGAAATAACCCAATAATGAATCTATGCTCAAAAAACAATATGTGCATTTAAAGTTAATACCTACCATCTGTTTAATGACTTACAAGTTGGTTTTTATAAATATAATCAATATATATATATTATGTCTAGATCCTTATCTAACAGGGAGATTATGAAGGATCACTACTAACCTATATATACAAAATAAAGGAGAGGGTTAGTTCATTGGGTATGACAATTACCTACTCATTATATATCAATTTATATAGGGTATACAGTGAGCAAAATAGACTGGGGTATATCAGTTCTGGGGAGTGCATGGGTGTTGGAATCGGAGGCCTTTCATGGGGAAAGCTAATTTGCATTATTTGGAAATTTGAAATTTGATAGTTCTCTACCACTTCTTCAAGAGAGCGTATGGTCGTCGTATTGATTGGGGATTTTAATAATTTAGGGTTTTTATCTAAATGGGGATATGAGCAAAAATTTGGCGATAACTCTTTAAAAAGGAAATTCTTTAACAAGAAGAAATAACTGAATTTTATTCT
>CM042158.1:12953812-12976448 GCA_023376005.1 Doryteuthis pealeii | reverse complement strand
TTACTTCCTATTTTAACTAAATAGTTAAATTAGGAAAATTTAGCAATCACAGACGAAAGTAATGGCAGAGTAAGTTTCAGTTGTTCTATTTCTGGATTATACCCCTCTCTGTTTATTTTTTTAAAATCTGCATTCTTATTTAGTTTCATTATTTTAACTAAATAGTTAAATTAGGCAGATTTAGCAATGACAGACGAGAGCGATGGAAGAGTAAGTTTCGGTTGTTGTATTTTTGGATTATACCTCACTATGTTTCAATTTTTTTTATCTGCATTCTTATTTAGTTTCATTATTTTTACTAAATAGTTAAATTAGGAAAATTTAGCAATGACAGACGGGAGTGATGGAAAGGTAAGTTTCAGTTGTTCTATTTTTGGATTAAACCCACCTCTAAGTAAAGAAATAACAAAAGACTTAGAGATTTAGTGCTATTGTTTATTTCAGGGAGCTTAGACAAATTGTCTAACTCTCATCAGATGCGAATGATAAATTCTTTATTACTTTAAAGGCATTTATTTTTCCTTAAATCAACAAAAGCCCCAAAGAAGATCTACCAAACAGATTGAAACACTGCAGCGTTGGCTGAATAAATATCTCTCATTTTATTCGAACCTGTGTTTTTTCAAATATGTCTTTCTTTTTTCTAATCTGTCAAAAATAATGGATACAGTTAAGAGATACATTTTTTGCTGACCGATTTTTTTGTGGCGGAAGTGAAACTACAATATAATTTTTTTTTTTTTGCAGCATCAAGAATTTCATTTGGAATTCACATCACAGGACTATAAAATAAAAAAAAATAATAATAATAAAAATCAAAATCTGTTTTCAAATGCCTTTAAAGTAATAAAGAATTCATCATTCGCATCTGATGAGTCGGGAGAGTTAGACAATTTGTCTAAGCTCCCTGAAATAGACTATAATGCTAATCTCTAAGTCTTTTGTTATTTCTTTACTTATGTATTTTCTATGTGACTCTAACATTAAGAGCACACATTGAGCTCTCAAACTGCGACAGTTTTTTTTCAATAAAACTCTTGTGTCGTAAGAAAGATTTCTTCTCTGGACTTTTGGATTATATATAATATATATATATATATATATATATATATATATATATATATATGTGTGTGCGTGTGTGTGCGTGTATATATATATATATATATATATATGTGTGTGTGTGTGTGTGTGTGTGTGTGTGTGTGTGTGTGTGTGTGTGCGTTTGTATGTATATATACATGAGTGTGTGCTAATAAATAAACTTCTGAACGTAATTTTCATACAATACACATGACTCTTTATATTAATTTACGCTTCTAAGTATCGCTAAGCTGTTTTAAATATGCGTGAAGAGAAAAGATACACGTGATTGTTTCACGTGGTTTGAAATTGAATAGAAAAGGAAAGTGTTTGTTATCAGTCGTCCATTAATGCTGACTCAAAGAATTCTAAGAAGAGATGATCTGATCAATGTTCGGCAGTTCATTACAACCCTGACCTCTTGACCTCACCCTGAAATGGGCTTTCAGAAGTGAATGCCCCTTTTCATCGGTCGTTTGGAACCTGTCCAACGAGCGGCCACTGAAATAATGGGCCTCGGTGTCGGCTAATGGTCAGCAAAAGGGGGCTGCCGTAAGTCGTACAGTAGACAAGTTTATGAGAAGCGCTATATAGGTCACTCAATAATAGTATCACGTAGATTCCTATGAAATGTTTGTTACACGTGAAGCTGAACAAGATTGTAGGTTTCTGTCCTGGCTAAACATAATCTGCTGTGACCAAATCGGTTGAGATTTCCTCCATACTTCCGGCATGTGAGGTATGTTAAAAAATCGGACCATATGACCTTTAGGCACCCCTTTTGGATCTCGATTAAGAAAGGACATGTTTTTTCATTTACACCGTCAATATCCGGTTGTTTTAACAGACAATTTTTAGATTAAAAAAAAACTTTAAAAAAACTAACCCCTAACAAACAACAGGATATTGACGGTGTAAACGAAAAGCATATCCCCTCTCTCTCTCTCTCTCTCTCTCTCTCTCTCTCTCTCTCTCTCTCTCTCTCTCTCTCTCTCTCTGTGTCTTTCCATATATCGATATCTCTATTCGTGGCATGATTATACACTGCCTGGTCCATCACTTGAACTCACAAATCGAAAGAACCCAATCTCGGTAATTTATGAGGAAGTGCGTCCCGGTTTCTTGTCTCAAAAGTTGCTACCCGGTGACTATTAAAATAACGACCCAGCTCAAGCTATTCAAAACTATCCATCTATCTATCTATCTATCTCAATTTGGTCATATTTATCTATATTACTTTAAATACTAAGATTTTTTCGTTCATGTTTGTTTAATGTCTTGTTTTTAGTTTAGATAAACAAGAATTACGACAAAAAAAGAAGCGACCCCCCCCCCCAAATATATTTACTTGTCGAAAATATCTATCTATCTCTATTTGTTTGTATCTATCTATATTATTTTTTATTTATCTATCTATCTATCTATCTATCTATCTATCTAAGTCTATTCAAAACTATATATCCATCTTCATATATAAACAAGAATTACGACAAATTACAATAAATAAACAAGAATTACGACGAGCTGGGGTTGTTATTTTGATAGTCACCGGGTAGCGGTCTTTGAGGCGGGAGACCGGGACGCACTTCTTCATAAATTACACCAATCACTTTTATTATCACTTTTTATCAAGCCAAGCACAAAAGTTTTAATAATTGGCGCTGAAATATCATGCCTGTCTTTTCTTAATTATTGGTTCCATTTGGTGCCCGTATCTCAACTTTGGTGCACTGACTGGATTCAGTGAGCCTATTTTTACATTTTTTTTTTTTTTGGGGGGGGGGGGAATATGACGAGATATATTGAAATACAGAAATTATATTAAAATTGCAATCAGAAAACCATGTGTAGGGAATTGGTGAATAACAGTTGTTCAGCAGCATTTATTGATATTTTTTTTTTTAAATAGAAAGATATATATCTGCTTTCCCATGATCTGAAATCGTTAATAGGTGATATTGAATTAGATGAAATGAACTCCATTGCTAATGATATGGAAAGATTAAATACAAAAAAATATTTTTAAAGGTTATTCTATGGGCGCCAAGGTTGAGTAGGTAATCGTTGACTTCTATCTTTTCAATATATGGTGATAATCATCTCATTATCATTGGGTTCTAGGTGCGAGCAACTAGTGCAGATATAAAATCTGAATTTAACAATAAAAACTGGTCTTTTTATGTGTAAAGTGAAATATAAAGTGAGCGTTATGTGAAGCTCTCGTGCCAAACGGTAAATTATTCCTCCATATTTCTTTCACCAATAAGTTGCTCTTGGAGGAGACCGTTTTTATAAAAACGGTCTCCTTCAAGAGCAACTTATTGGTGAAAGAAATATGGAGGAATAATTAAACGTAACCGAGAACTTTATTTTCAATTCTCCAATATTACAAAAAACTACTAACTATATATATATATATATATATATATATATATATATATATATATATATATATATATATATATATATATATGGTTGTGAAGTGACATAGGAAGATTGTGAGGGTCTTTTGTTGGTCAGTCTATTTACAAATGTTGAATGTCACTTCACAACCGTTTGTCTTAGCATTTATAATTTCAAAATCCAAAGAACGCTAGTTTTCCTATATATATATATATATAATATATATATATATATATATATATATATATATATGAAGCAATATGAATAAAAATGTAAAAAACCTAACATCAATAAAATAGCATTCAACGTCGGACATAAAATATTAACTATATTTTATAACTTACACACTTAACTTGAAACCCTCTAAAAAAATAATAGACTCTCCAAATAAAATTTAAAAAAACCAAAAAAAAACCAACAAACAAACAATATAGCTAAAAAACCCTAAAAAAACGAACTAAAACCAACTCATATACCCTATGATGACGACTGAGGAAGCAGTCGAAAGCGCTCGGGCTAACAGTATAGGAAATATCCTATTTAGATTCGATCCAAACACCAGAAAAATACATATATCTATATATACAAAAAAGAAGGTTTGCAAAAACGATTATGTTTTAAAAAAATGTTTTATTAACTTACATATGAATGCGACACGTGTTTCTGATCTGTTGTCTTTTCAGGCATTGAATTATTATTTTGACAGAATATGCCTGATATTGGATAGGTTGATATATATATATATATATATATATATATATATATATATATATATATATATATACGCACATATATATATACACACACACACATATATATATATATATATATATATTATTTATATATATATATATACACACATATATATATATATATATATTATATATATATATATATATATATACACTCACACACATATATACATATATATATATATCCTGGAACTGATGAGAATAACAATCCGAAAAATCAAAACAATAGATATGAAACCCCATCTAGAAAATTCAGACAAATACTCATACAGTAATATACGTAAAACGTAAGTAGATGCGGATTGATCAGTTTCCCAAGGGTATTAGTTCTACGGGAACTTAAGCTGCCAAAAATCGAAAACTGAATTCGATTTGTCGTTTCTGTTTTACATGCTAAGAAATGTTACACAGTCGTACATCAATGATACGAGAAATGAACGTTGCTTTCGCGTAATTCAGTTTTACTTTAACGCTTCTAGATATTTAATAATTACAGACATTTTTTTCAAAGATATCTGAGATTACAGCGTAGATTGCAGGATAAAAGACTTACCAATGTTTATATACAATCCAAGATAAATTTAAGTGAGTTACAATCTCATTGATTATATTACTTATATCCCATAATGTTTGCTTTATATAGTTCAATAAATACGCAGTTTAGGAAATACATAGGAAAATGTTTTGGTTTGTTTTGTTTTACGGCATATCAACCTCAGTGGGTCATCTAATGCCGATAAAGTTTTGAAATAAATCAATTCTTAATGGATAATACAATTTTTTTATAAATACATATTTCTACTTAACCCATAGATGGGACCCTAACAGGTACTACCACTCCGGGTCAGAGTGGACCAGGGAGCAATGATGATGAAGGGGTGCTCCACATTCCCCAAACCTCCAAAACTGGAACCTCACCATCAGATAGAGTTTAACGTCATTCCCAGGACATGTAGACCCGCAGCCACCGCCTTCTAGCACCCATATGATAAAAAGGGGTTGGGGCTTGCCATAAGAGCAATAGGGTTGAGGTAATCATATAGGGGCTAGGGCTTGACGTGACCAGCCGATTGATCGGAAGGGGGCCTCTCCGACCGCCCGTCTAGCCCAAGATAGGGCCAACGCGGTGTATTGCAAGTCATGAACTGCTCATCCACTTGGGCTCTATCCTTAAGCATCACGGGTCGCCACCCACGGCCAACAGGTGGCCCCATTGGGGGAGTTTTATCCCTCTGCAGAGGTGCAGTCGGTGCATTCTAACGCCCCAGCCGTCAGGGTGGTAGGAAAATGTATAAGAAAATACATAGGATATAAGTAAAAAGTAAAGTTGTCGGAGTGGCCTAAACTTGGTATCAGCCAATCAGCGAGGGAGTCTATCTCCTTTTCATTAGCGCTAGACGAAGGAGATTATTGTTGCATCTGAGATGGGGCGCAACAACTACCAGCCGCTCCTTACTTTACCGCACAGATCCCTGTGCTACTCATACGCTGAGTTGGAGAGGACTGGTATCGAAATAAGAACCTTGTGGTTTCTAGCCGAACGCTCTACCGACTGAGCTAAACCGGTTCTGTTTGAGAATCGAACTCACGACCTTCAGATAACTTTTCACTGAATTTGATTATAAGACTGACGTGCTGCCTACTGCGCTACCGAGACTTATCTATTAATAATGGAGATTCGCTTCCGGTTTTTGTCTGTAACAAAAACTACGTCACTGCTTATGTCACATTACCCAAAATCGTAATAACAGAATAAATACAATCAAAATTTGAGGATGCAATGTTAGACAGTCCTCATTGGTTTTTAAACAAGTTTTAATAAATACATACCTGGTATTATCTATCTATATATAGTTTGTTTTATTTTGATATATATTTGAATTTATCAGAACTAAGTTTCCATTTCAATTTTTTTTATTTTTTACTCCTTTAATAAATTTATTTTATTTTTTACTCCTTTAATAAATTTGATGATTTTACTTTACTTATGATACAAACTCTCTAATATTAAATTTTCA
Organism: Doryteuthis pealeii; assembly: GCA_023376005.1. NCBI lineage: Eukaryota > Metazoa > Mollusca > Cephalopoda > Myopsida > Loliginidae > Doryteuthis > Doryteuthis pealeii. The sequence goes on along the minus strand of CM042158.1, from coordinate 12,970,195 downwards.
ATCCCATCCCTTCAGGCAATATTTTTTTACGTCGCCCAGAGGGCGTTTTATCATTTTGCTAGTATATATAATATATATATTACATAATACATATTCAATACATATATATATATATATATATATATATATATAATATATATATATATATATATATATATATAGGAATACATAGGAAAATGTATAGGAAAATACATAAGAAATACATTAGGGAAATATGTTTTTTGGTTGCGTGGTTGGTTGATTTTTTAAGGTATGTCATCCTTGGTTTATTTTCTGCTGTAGACATTTTTAAACACATTTTTAATTCATTTGTATCTGATGAAAACACACATGGTACATATCTGATAAAAAGGTTTGGAGATTTACCATAAAGTCGTGAAAATTATATTGGTGTTTGACGTGTCCAGCCGATTGATTGGAGGGAGCCTCTCCGCTCCTCCATCTATCCTCAGTAATGTCAAAATTGGAGTGTTGCATGTCATGGACTGCTTAATCACCAGGAGTCCACCCTTAAACCTACGGCCAATATATAACCATATAACCCCATTGGTGTGTTTGCAGATGTGCAGTCAGCGTATTCTACAGCCCCAGCAATCAGAGCTAATATGAGTTGGATTCTCTTGTATCTGCTATGAAGCATAGTATGTTTTTTTGTTTCTTTGTTAATGACATATAAACCTTTGTGGGTTATCTAATGCTAAAGCCATCCTTGTAGAAGTATAGCAGTGGCCCATTAACAGTGGATAGGCTGGTTGTTTCGTTTTCGGCATATTAACCCTTTTGACGTCATTTAATGTCGATTCAAGTCCTTTTGATAGAAGGTTACTTACAGCACCAGCTGTTGCTTAAATAGTCACTCATCGAAATATTCAACCGGATCATCGCTGCGTTACTACAGTGATCAAGCGGGAACCGGTGCTTTCAACGTCACTTCACAGATAGCCCTATTGCTGTGTGTACCCCCACCCCGCAAAAAAACAGAGCCAATGTTTTACAAGATAAACTCATTAAGTACAGTAATACAGATATTAATGAAATTTACAAATGAAGCACTAATTATTTTTTTAAAATTCTACCTTGACAGTTGGTTTTAAGTTCGCGGAGAAATATAAAAAAATGTCAATCATAATTAAGTTTGGGTTTGAGATTTGTTTAACGGCATATCAACTTCTGTGGGTCATTTAATGCCAATCAACCATAATAAAAAATCCCATTAATTATTTCGAAAATCTCAATTAGATTGACTCTCGTTCATCTTTCTAGTAGTATGTATGATACTAATGTCTCTAATTTCTTCCTGTAGATGTAATTCTTAAGATTATTGTGGCCATTTTAGGCTGCAGGTGAGAGCACTTACAGTGGAAGTCCGTTTTGAGTGGAATCCTTGTGTTCCTCAGTGTTAATCAGAATCCTTGTGTTCCTCGGAGTTAAGCAAAATCCTGTGTTCCTCAGTGTTAAGCAGAATCCTTGTGTTCCTCGGAGTTAAGCAAAATCCTGTGTTCCTCAGTGTTAAGCAGAATCCTGTGTTCCTCAGTGTTAAGCAGAATCCTTGTGTCCCTCAGTGTTAAGCAGAATCCTTGTGTTGTCGATCCGTTCGTCGGTGTTAAGCACGAGCAACTGAACACCTTTCCATGAAGGCCTTTAAACAGTTAACCAACCACGTATTCGAGCAAGTTGATTAGCCGATTGAAATCTTGCGGCCACGAAGAGTCTATTAATTTAAGTTGTGGCCTCCAGGACAACTTATATAACAAAAATTATTCTAACAGTAATAATTTGATAATTATATTAGTTTGGTTACTCTTCTTTGTATCCCTTCTAGTCTTAATATTAGTTTCCAATTTCGATGTCTAGACACTGGTGCCAAGTCTTGAGTACAATATTCTATATAATGACTTATTAGGGTTTTGCATATTTTTGAAATCACATTTACCTCACTTTAAATAATATTTATAAACACCCAGCTAAACATTCAATTTGCCATCTAAAATGAATTAAGAAATAATGTCCATTCATAGAGCAGGTGCTAAAGATTTGTCGTGACCGCTTTTCTTGAATTTAAACAGGTTTATTTTCCACAAGATTCGAATAATTACAATAGTTGTAAAAAGAATAACGTTTTAATAGAATTTACTTTTCGTACATACCCATGTTCAACCGCTTAACTCGTCAATCCGGCTGGAACTGTAACATACGCTGAATGCACCTCTGAAGAGAGATAAGACCACATAATGGGACCATCTCTTAACAGTGGGTTGGGACCCATAATGCTTCTGGACAGGAGGATCGTGGCTAAGCTGTCTAGAATCTGGGTACTACGTAGTCCTATGAGATGCAACATTGTAATTCGCCCTTTAACTCGGCTTGAAGGGCGGTCGGAGAAACCCCCTCCGATCAGCCGTTCAAATTATATCATTGGCCCACCCATAGTCTTTAAATTGTTCTTATGGCAAACACTCACATCTTTTTACCATATACATATTAGAAGGCGGAGACTGGGGGCCAACCAACAGTAATTATCAATGCAAATCAAGCTAATGAAAAATATATCTTAAACAAATGATATTCATATAAAAAATACTTGGTACTAAATAACCCACACGGGTTGATATTCCATGAATTCCAAAAAACTAACCTATCTATCAAATCCTCCGCTAACTTTGGGTACATAAAAAAGTGATAAAAGCGTGTGGAGCAGATTCCATAGAGTGTGGATTGCGTATTACATAGTTCATAGGATGCTTATGAATTATATACGTGCCTGTACTAAAAATATTTGAATAAGGTTCGTTACATTCAGAAGAACGGGGGTTCAGTGAAGAGTTATCATGGTCGATGATTTAGCAACCGATGACATTCAGCTTGACCCATCGGAAGTGCGCGATTACAGGTGCGATATGTTTAGTTTCAGATGCAGCCAGAAATTCAGAACGAGTGGATACGAAAATCACTTGGTCTGGGAGTCGCTCTCGATATGCTGCGGAATATGGGCTGGGGTTGAATAAAATACTTATAAGAAAAACAACCAGTCTTGCTTTATTGATTAAGTAACATGATGCCCAGCCCGACGAGAAAAGGAGGAGAAACAACCAGAAGAGGAATGAGCCTGAAAAATAAGCCGGGAGAAAATGGTCGACGGATTTAGAAGCAGTAGAAGCAGCGAGTAACAAATAAGAGCCCTCATCCTACCTCTACTCTCTCTGTTTCTTTCGTTTATACACCTGTGGTATAGTTATTTACTAAGCTTAGCTCAGACACGGCACAAGGCCAGAAGTGTGGGGCACCCAGTGAGAATCGAACTCACTAACAATGGTCTGCTAATCTAGCTTGCTAACCATTACACCACATGAGGTGACCTTTACACCTGTGGTATAAGGGGTACATAACATATGTTTGGAGGAGGAATTAATCAACAATTACTTTGTCCCAACAAGCCCCATGACATAGAGGTGGCCCTTATGGTGGGGGAGATCTTACTCCACTGTAGAGATACAGTCAACGTATTCCTCAGTCACTGCCGACTGCACGGCTTAATCGTTTGAATTTGGTGATGTACGAAAAGTACATTGTATCAGATAATTTTTCTTTTTAGAATTCTTGACATTTTTACGTTCACTTTTCGAAAGGTATGAAGCCAACTATCCCCCCCCCCCAGCCATGGTCAAATAGTTGGGCAGACCGGGCTCTCAAAATTGTGTTAGGCAAGCAGTTTAAGAGACGGAAAACTCTGAATTCAAACTTGATTAACTCCGCTTAAGAAATTAACCATGTAGTCTCATCTTTCCAAGAATAAGACCCATGACCAAGAGGTGGCCCCATTGGGGGTGAGGTCCTACTCCACTGTAGATAGCATCATCACGATCATGTCGTGCAAGTAGCACGGATATCCATGACAATCTCTCGCCAGCCTTCCCTATCATTCATCGCCCCTGGGAGTTCTGCGCAGCATCCAGCATCATCACTGTAGGTCCTATGTCAATGTAGGTCCTAGTTGGGCGGCCCACATTAGCATGCACATGTGTTGGCTTCCACAGGAGAGCGTAGCTTATGAGCTCATAATTGCTTCTCCAACAGTGTCCTGAATGCCTAGTCCGTCTTACACGAATGGTTTGTGAGATGCGGGGCAGGTGGCCATACAGCTACTTCCTTGTGGGGTGCTGTTTCCACGACTTGTTCAAGACTGCATGCAGCATTCTTGTGCAGCTCCCATCTAGATTATTCTCAAGGCGCTTAACCGCCAGGCGGCTAAATTGTTTGAACATGGCGATGTACGAAAAGTAAATTGTAATAGAGTATATTTTTTTTTATTCTTGACCTTTATCGATGCGGGTGGAAATGATACCGCTGTCTAAATTCAAAAACAGCTGTCTCGACAATTTTTTATCACCTGCTCTATGAAAGACCCGGTGTAGCTACATATTCTACCAAAACAAATAATCTTAGACTTGCTTCGACCAATGGAAAACTCGCTGGAATAATAGAACTGATGGCAAGGGAACTGTATTAAAGACGATCAATGCTTCATTCTTTGATGATTTATGTCTTAGTAAATAGAGCTTCGTTTTCGATACTTCTGAAAACACATCTATAGGAATATACAGAGAACGTAAGAAGAGGCGGATTGATACTTTTCCCAAGGGTATTAGTGCCACGGGAACTTAAGCCGACAAAATCGAAAACTGATTTCGATTTGCCGGTTCTGTTTTACACGCTAAGAAATGTTACACTGTCATACATCAATGATACGGGAAAATGAAAGTGGTTTTCAGTTTTGCTTTAACGGTCTGAGATATTTGATTATTACACACATTCTTTATTGATTTATACGACTTTCCTCTGTTGAGAACCATGTATAATATAACGGGTGTCTACGTGGCGTAATGGCTAACGTAGTGGACTGATATCGTCAATGCAGGTCGTTACTGGTCGGCCCACATTAGCATGCCTATGTGTTGGTTTCCACTGGAGAACGTAGATTATAAGTTCGTCCTTGCTTCTCCAGCAGTGTCCTGCATGCCTAGTCCGTCTTACTCGGATGGTCTATGAGATGGGGAGGGACAGGCGGCCATAGAGCTGCTTCCTTGTGGGGTGCTGTTTCCACGACTTGTTCAAGACTGCATGCAGCATTCTTGTGCAGCTCCCATCTAGATTATTTTCAAGGTGCTTAAAAGCCAGGCGGCTAAATTACACACATTCTTTATTGATTTATATGACTTTCCTCTGTTGAGAACCATATATAATATAGCGGGAGTCTCCATGGTATATTGGCAACGTAGTGGACTGATATCGTAGAAAGCGAGTTCAAACAGGTGTCGCGCTGTTATGTTCCCTTTTTGAAAGGTATGAATCCAACAATTCTCAACTAGAGAGAGATAAATAATTATTTGTAGGTTACGTTTCATAAACAACCACCCGGGCCAACATCTTGTCTCTTAATGAATTTAAATAAGATCGAATATTCATTTTCTTAAAAATCTTACAAAATGATTTTAATATATATATTTTTTTATTATCCGGTCATTTTTATTTGTTTATTTTTCATTTAATTCGCTTTGCAAACTCACTTTTCCCTAATCCCAATTATCTACCCAGAGCTCAATGAGTAACGCAACGGCCTACGTTTTTTCTAGTATATATATATATATATATATATATATATAATATTATATATATATATATATATATATATATTATGCTGGTTGGTTGGTTGGTTGGTTGGTTTGTTGGTTGGATGATTGATTTTAACTGCATATCAACTCGTCTGAGTTTATGTCATGCCTAATGGTTAGGAAGTAATATATGTTGTGTATTGATATTTTTTAGTAATCGGTTTTAACAATACGTTATCACTATTAGTGATCATGTTTTATGGTATTTATCAAGTTCATGTCTATATTCTGTGGTATAATTTTATTTCCCTAAAAAAGGACAGAATGTCCTCCATGCTGCCATTTTCAAATAGATCTTTCATATTGTTTGCATTAAAATAACGGTTTCTTACGTAAGCAAAAACTATATACATATTTATATATATATATATATATATCTATATATATATATATATATATATATATTGCTCACATCAGAATATTTTTTTCTATCTACCTCTGATTTCGCTTTAAGCAAGAAGCCTTATACTTTTTCTGTACCAATCTTATGAAATGTTAAGATTCTTGTGGCCATTGTTGAGCTGCAGTTTAGAGCCCTTTGCATTGGAAATCCGTGTTGTGTAGTTTCCTGTAATGCTTTCTCGATGGTCCGTGCATCTTGAATTCTATTATCCTTGGGTTCCTGAGAGTTAAGCAGAATCCCTGTTTGTTAGTCCTTTCACCCGTGTTAAGCAAGAACAACTGATCGTCTTTCCCCCCAAGGCCTTTAAATAGCTAACCAACCACGTGGGAGTTGATTGGCCTTTTGAATCCACGCTGCCAAATGAAGTCTATGAGTTATGACCTCCAATATATCATATATAAAAAACCATTCCAACATGAAGAATACCTACATATTTGCTGTGCCAGTCTGTTGAAAATACTCATGGATTTATCTATCGATATTTTTTTCATACATAGATACAGGCGTCAGATCCATAATTAGGGTGAATATGCAGAAACACAAATTCAATATTAATACAAAATTTACCCAGACTGTGTATGAAGGTAGTCCACATCTTATCTAGTACAACCTGTTGTTATTTAAAAAGAAAGGGGTTAACTCCATCAAGTAACCTCCATATATTTGATAGATGCAACAAAAAGGAACTACTAAGCAGGGCAAACAGACAACTCGTTAGCTTACGCCAAACATACTGGCAACTCTGCTGCCCCAGTTGAGATGTTTTATACATATATAATATATTTCTGTTTTGTTTTAAGCAAGAAGCCTTATACGTTATTTTTTTTTCTGAACCAGTCTTGTAAAAACCTGTCGAGAACGTGTAAGGAATTGGTTATGGAAACGGAAATTACAAAGGAAGATTGCTAAGTAAATAAGAAAAAGGAAAGCAACGAAATGACGGACCGGCGTGATATTTGTAATATATAAGATATTGCCTTACGGTAGATGCAATAGGTTCAAGCTGACGTGCGTGCAATTTGAGTGATGTTTGCAATATCTATGAGAACGGAGAATGGCAGAGCTTAACACATCATATGTCAACTTGTGTCCGAAAAAGGCGCAGATAATTATTCAACAGCACACACACACACACACACACACAAATATATATATATATATATATATATATATATATATTATATTATAGGTGTGAGTGTGTGAGTGTATGAGAGTGTGTATGTGTATGTTGTGTGAGTGTGTGTGTGTATAAAGTAGGTTTCGTAATAAACCACGGAAAAGGTTCGTATTGGCAATTTTTCCTGCTTTTTTTTCTCCTGACGTGGTTCTTTTCTTGGTTCAATCTTATATAAACATTGAATGTTTCTTCCCTAGCGAATTTTTTAACCATTATTGGTCATATTGAATAATAATCTTATATTTTGTCTTATCAATGTCAAACTTCAAAGTTATCGTTAATAATACTAAAATCCAGCTAAATAAGACTACATATTAATTAAAATTAATTCAGTAACTTGGTCAATTACTGATAAATTCATATATTAAGATGCACAGTTTAAATATGCTATGTTATTCAACTTTGTGCATAGAATAATTGGACACAGTTTGTTTTTAAGATAGATAAAAATCTTATTCGTCAAATAGTCGAACAGTCTGACGTGGGCATAAAGATACCACCACGGTACCTACAAAGATGCATCAATCGAAATGAATATTATGTTGGAAAATAGAAATAAGTGCAAACAATAAAAATTACTGTGATTTCTAAATATTTTGAGACCTTACCTTTGGGATTACCCTCGTAGTTTAATTATTTACTGATAGTCAAATTTTCAATTTTTTGACGCCTTTTAAGACAAACAGTGAGTAATATGAATACATTTAAAGTTCTGGTGCTTGGGTGCCGTCGAGCTTTTTCATGCAGAACGAGGACATTGTCGATTGGCAAGCTGGGTCTTACTCGTCGGATTCTTACTGTGGGCTTTGTTAGGCTGTCAATGTAGGCCTTAGTTTTATAAATAATTTTAAAAAATCCACATGAAATAAAGAAAATAGCATTACCTTTTGACTGACCTTCACGATGAATATTCTGTAATTCTTTTGCAAATAGTTCTGCACTAACAATAGAGATTTTTCTTTAGCTAGACTAGCAAATATATGCACCCTCCAGATACAAGTATTTAAGTTTTAATGTAAGGAAATGTTGTATTAAATTAGAAAGACTAATAAAACTAAATAAGAATGCAGATTTAAAAAAAATTGAAACAGGGGTTATAATAATAAAAAAAATAGAAAAACTGAAACTTACTCTGCCATCACTCCCGTCTTTCATTGCTAGATTTTCCTAATTTAACTATTTAGATAAAATATGAAGTAAAGAATAAAAATACAGTTATTTCTTCTTGTTAATGGATTTCTTTGAAGATGTATCACCGAGATTTTTGCTCATATTCATTAAGATAAACTCAGACACTTAGAAATCAATAATACTAAGCACATATTTAATCAAATCAAATTTCTAATATCAATATTAAAATTAGCCATTCCGTTCACACTGTAAACAGTTATTTTGTTGAATATATATAAATACAATTGCATGTTATTAGTATGTAGACATGGTCATCATTATTAATAATGTAAAACAATTTTATTAATAATTGAGTTTTAAATCAAATCAAATCATGCAGAATCTGATCTAAATAACTAAGGGAATTGTGACTTGGTTACAGATAGAAAAGGTAAATCTCCATTATAAGATGTGCTTTTGATTATTTTATTCATATAAACCACTGTGTATCCCCTAATCCAACCTGTCGACTTGTTGAGTGCCCTACCTATGAATATGAATGGGTATGTTCCAATCCTCATAAATACGGGAGTATTATGCTGACTGAGTAGACTTATACCACTAACAGCGGTTTACCTTCTTCACGCCAGTGGCGAGTATGGTATTTTGTTAATGTTATAAAGATTCCATTTCATTTCCAACTGACGTTTGATTATTTCTCATTTGATAACCTTCGTGAGGTCACAACACGACTACATCTCTGAAGATGAGTAATATCCTCCCATTATGTAAGCGAAAATCTGTCTTGCCTGCTCTGAATATGGTAATACCCCTTACCTCAAAAATGTTTGTGTGAACGAAATATACATGTGAAAAAATATATAACAAAACAAAATATCATTAACACAGCTATATATGAAGAAAAACAACAACAGAAAAAAAACACCCCGGAAGAATAGGTGGTATATATTTTGCTTTGAGTGTGATGCTGTTGTTGTGAGTTAAGCTTGTTGTAGCTGAAATAAATTGTTGCATGAAGTAAATTTAAAGTATTTTCCTTCATTTATCTATTTATATTTTGATTTTTCCGTTCACACAACTGAAACAATATACATCACGCTTTCACTACAAATGACCTTTAGATGGAACGATCATCATCAGTAATCATATACGATGGTGATTCAATAATTAATGCCATTTTGTTGGCAACAGGTATAATTACCAACACAGGAACACGTATCATATATCAAAATGAAGGTGATCCTCTGTGGATCACATCCCTACTTCTCCACATTGTCACCGTCTTTCCCAATACCAATGTTCCAAGTTCGAATGGGAGCATGTATCCCTGCCCAGTAAAATTCTGTTGACTGTTCTTTGAGCCAATTCTTCACTACAGATTCCCTTTCCTCGTCACTGGAATAATGTTTGCCTCTCAAGCCCCCTATAATGAGGCCGAAGAGATTATAGTCTGAACGCGTTAAACCTGGTGAGCATGGGGGATGGTAAAGTTGGGCAGCCGAATGAGGCGATTTTCATCCTGCTCATGGTGTTGGGTGCGGTCGAGCACTGTCATGCAGAAGGAGGACATTGTCGATTGGCAAGTTGGGCCTTATTAGTCGGATTCTTGCTCTGGGCCTTGGTAGGGTCTCAATGTAGACCTTAGTTTTATAAAAAAAACTTCACATGAAATAAAGAAAATGGCATTACCTTTTGACTGACCTTCATATATATATATATATATATATATATATATATAATATATATATATATATATATATATATATTTGTGTGTCTGTGTCTCTGTGTGTGTCTGTGATTTACTTGCTAAATCCATATAGAATGTGTCAATATGCAATGTTTATTCAGTGATATCATTTATAATATATATATATATATATATATATATATATATATATATATATATATATATATATATATATATATTGTGACGGAGAAAAATTTTTGAAACTTGAAATGAAATGATATCCATTTCCGGCAATATTGAATTTTGAAATTGGCATTTCAGAAGGAATTCTTATTTAATTGTAAAGCAACCTGTTAATATAGCAGAGTTTATATTAATCTAAAATATTAGGATTGCGATATCGAATATTTTTATGAGATTTAAGAATACATTTGTGGCAATAATAAATATTGAAATTGCCAATGCAAAAAGCACTTCATATTTAATTGTCGAACCTCTGTTACAATTACATCATTATTTCCATTAATGTAAATATTGTGTTCGTGAAATTCAGATATGTATTTGATACATATTTAATTACATACATATACATATTTCATATGTATTTAATAATCGAAATATCTTAACTGTCAACAATTGATTTTCAAATATTGATAAATCATTTCCACGTTTCTTATATTCTACATATATCAAGAGGGAGAGTGAGAGGATAAGAGAGAGAGAGAGAGAGAGAGAGAGAGAGAGAGAGAGAGAGAGAGAGAGATACAAAGAAATTAATGATGATATAAAACCAGCAAAATCAGAATTAGGACTAGTTAGCAAAAATATTTTCAGAAAAATAAACCTAGTAATTAAAAATAACACTAAGTTACTTCTATGGAATAATACCTCATCTGTAATTACTTTGCTCAATAACATCCCTTCTTAAAAAAAGTCACGAATTCACCCAGGTTTATATTGTAGATTCTTACCCTTTAATCATAAAATCACACATATCTAATGCCTTACATTCATACATACCCTCGTAGTTTAATTATTTACTGATTGTCAAATTTTCAATTTTTCGACGCCTTTTAAAAGAAACAGTGAGTAATATGAATACATTTAAAGTTCTGGTGCTTGGGTGCCGTCGAGCTTTTTCATGCAGAACGAGGACATTGTCGATTAGCAAGTTGGGTCTTACTCGTCGGATTCTTACTCTGAGCCTCGTTAGGGTGTCAATGTAGACCTTAGTTTTATTTTTTTTTTAACCCACAGGAAATAAAGAAAATAGCATTACCTTTTGACTGACCTTTACGATGAATTTTCTGTAAAAAATAACACTAACTTACTTCAATGGAGTAATACCTCATCTACAATTACCTGGTTCAATGACATCCCTTCTAAAAAAAGGTTACAAATTCATCCGGTTTGATATAGTAAATTTTTACCCTTTAATCACAAAATCACTCCTATCTAATGCCTTAAATTTGGCAAGTAAGTTCATCTATTAATAATGGAGATTCACTTCCGGGTTTTGTCTGTAACAAAACTTACGTCACTGCTTACGTCACATTACCCAACATCGCCATAACATAGAATAAATACACTCAAAATTTTAATATGCATCATTAGATATTCCTCATTGTTTTTTAAAAACAAGTTTTAATAAGTACATGACTGGTATGATATATCTATATATAGTTTGTTTTATTTTAATACATATTTAAAGTTTACATTTCAAATTGTTTTATTTTTTAATCCTTTCATGAATTTGATGATTTTACTTACTTAGGGTACACACTCGCTGACATTGAATTTTTTAGCTCCCACCCCTCAGGCAATATGTTTCAAAAATCTATTTTTACATCGCCCTGAGGGTGTTTTTTGAGGGTGTCTCAATCTCTAGTTTTATTATTTTTTACTTGTACAAACTAGTAAAAAATAATAAAACTAGAGATTGAGATTTATCATGCACGCACGAAGGACATTGCTGTTTAACGGTGAAAATCATGGATTATCTTGGATCAAAAAGTCAAGCCCCGATGACTCCTTCAATGTCACAATGGGTTCTATTGACAATGATGCTATTTAAGCCAGTGCTACTTGATACGTGTCAGCGTTAACACAGTTTCTATCCGCCCTGTCGGTTGTGGGGTGAGTTTATAAGGTTTTAATTCAGAGTTTTCCTTCTCTTGGAATAGTTGCTATACCAAGGTTAAATATTCCAGTCACCTCTACTATTTACCTATAGATGGAAGGAGAATAATTGCGATAAAGGGAGTATTTGTATTTACCCACACCCTCTGTGGATGTGACACAACGTCAATTGGTTAAGTTGAGTTTATCAGGTTTTAATTCAAAATTTTAGACCCGTTGCTATACCTATACTATAGCTGCAAGGATAATAAATAAATTCATACCTTTCCCAAAGGTATGAGGAATATGTAAAATGCAAACAGTTAAACTCATTATTTGAACCCGACGTGTTGATATGTCGTTAAAATCAATCACCCAACAATCAATCAATCAATCAGTGATCTCGTTAAAGTGATTTCATTAAGTTTTCTCTATGCTATATAGAAAACATTATGACCATTTTCTTTGTATTTTTCAGATAAAATAAGTGCTATTACAGGACATTTATATTTTTTAAAAATCATTGCACATTACGAAAAACTAGCATTAAATCGGATGAAAGTGCCCCCTATCCCTGAGTTTTAGTCTATATTACGTGTTTAATTTTGAAAGTTTATAATGTGTGGTATATATTGCCAACTGTTTTTTTCACTTTTACTTGTGTATCAAAAGTCTAATAAATATTAAATTATTTCCAACATATGGCTATTTAGAGGCCATAAATGGTTTCCTGGCGAAATTCTGGCCCATAAACACTGTCCCATTGTTTGGTTTATCCTAACATTTTGACAGATTTTCAATGTTCAATTCAAATGTCCATGAAACTGCCAATTCAGCCCATTATGTAGCAGTCAGAACACTGTGTGATGATGCTGTGGTTTCGTTGTAATTATGTCATAATACAGTATAGTTGTTAACCTACATCAGCTGATTTTGACTTCAGATTTATATTCATTCTCGATTACCAAGACTAAAGAGTCAAGTATGATCTATTCTAACGTAGAATTATAATATGTACTTAAAATATGTGCTTATATATGCTAATGTGTGCGTATATATGGCAATATGTACTTCTAATGTGTACTAATATATGATAATATATACTTATGTATGTTAATGTGTACTTATATATGCTATTGTATACTTATGCCTATATATTTGCTAATATTTACAAAATAACCGCGGGCTTATCTATGCTAATAGTTACTTATAATGTGTACCTATATATATGTTTATGTGTAATGGAGGCGCGTGGTCTAATGATTAGAGTCGTAGGAATTCGACTCGTCTACCCGAGTTCAATTCCTGGACGAATCTGTTGGCATTTCAAACAGCGCTAATACCCTTGGGAAAAGTATGAACCCAATTCTCCCTCCAGCTATGGGAAAATAGCAGGGTAGACTGGGCTTTTTCACCATAGCTAAGTAACCAGTCTAGGAGAAGGAAAACACTGAATTCAAACCTATTAAACTCCGCTTAAGAAATTGACCTTGTGTCACTTCCTGCTCGTGCGGAGGGGTTGGTGAATATATATATGTTTATGTGTAGTTTAAAAGTGCATTTATATATGGTAATGTCTACTTATAAAGGGTACTTGACTCTCTCGTCGATTTCGATACTGAGTGTTCATCCAATGAAAACCTACGCCGAGTTTTGTCTATAATGGTGAAGGCTTGTGTTGGACATCCTCACTTTTTGGCACAGTCGATAGGAAAGAATTGGTGTACAAGAAATGCCACAAATTCAATCAACGACTGACTTTAAGTTTTTCAAATTCATAGTTTTTCCTTCTCCTAGACCGGTTACCTATTCAAGGTTAAGGAACACAGTCTGTCCTACTATATATATGGATTCATACCTTTCCCAACGCTATGTGAAATGCGAACAGCCTTGTCTAGGATTTGAACTCGGGTCGACGCGTCCATTTCTTACGTCTGTAACCATTATGCCACAGGCCTCTATAGCTACGTATAATGTGTACTTGCATGTAATAATGTGTCTGTAAACATTTTTGTATGTTTTTTTTTTATTTTCCCATATAATTCATCTTGTCTTTTCATTACGACAAGCAATATCATTCTCAAAAAAAGTTAGAATTTATAAGCTTGGCTGAATATGGTGCATTAGAAACGAGGTATAAATTTGAGGTGAACAATCATGTCAGCCTGTTCTTCTCGGAGGTAAGAACTTGCCAATCCATCTCTTTGCCATCAAAATCACAAGTTGAAACACTGTTTCGACGAGAGGGAGATTTGCCAAACTAGTAATTTAAGTTGGACCATTCCCCCACAGAGAATGATTAATGGCCCTAGCAACATTTGGCTATAGAGATTTCTTATGTGTTTGCTCAAATACATATGTACACAGCTTTTGTATAGTGAGGAGCACGTAGAATTTTAGATCACTAATCTATATATATATATATATATATATATATATATATATATATATAGACACTTGGTGTGTATGTATGTATCTATGAACGGATGAAACTACGAAAAAAATTAACGACAAGGTAAGTTTATATATACATTAAATATCACCGGTTCTTGGTTTTTGTGCAAAATTAGGAAGGTTTGCTTTCTATTCGAAGATATATAAATGTCAGGGCATACATAGAAATAGCATTAAAATTCCACTTAAAAAGTTCCAGCATTTGTAAATCTCAAAAGTAAGCAAATCAGTACACCAGGGATTTTTGTTGCCCTCTCCCCAGGAGATGCTGTGTAGCCGCTTCTAGTGCTAAAGAATTAAACAAGAATTCAATATACTCGGATCGCGCTAATGATTTCAATAGATATTAAAACAAAGACTTTTTTCGTAACTTGGCATCTCTTATTATAATGGAGATTACGTGTCTGTCTGTAACTAAAAATACGTCACCGCTAACCTCACAATTCCTTCAGTTATTTACGTTATACTCTTAAGCATTTTTAAATAATCCTTATTTAATCTTAATTAGTATTTTATGCATTAACGACATACCTATGAAAATCTATCCACGTTGGATTTAGCTCAAAACAGTTAACGTTATTAAGGCATTTAAAATCCTTGAATGTATGTTATATAACACTAAGAAATAAAGTTTGGTACAGATAATTTGCATACCGGTTGTATCAAATCTGAGATTAATAAATAATAAAAAAATTTGATTTCTGATATATATTTTTTTTAATTCTCAAGTCTATGAAATGCAATACTGTGTATATTTTTCAAACAAGAGTTTTTATCAGTATTTCACGTAATATTTACTGCTTTTATACTCAAAATATCATATTCAAGAAAAAGTATTTCTTCCTACTAAACCTCGTAGAAATTATGGAATTAGCACATTCAGAAGATATTCGCCTAGGTTTTGGCATTTTTTAGCAGTAAATGAATTAATAACAGATAATACGCCATAAAAAATATAATAGCTTAACATACTGGTTTCCTTAAACAAATTGGGTTAAATTATCTAAATTAATGATATAGTTTTGTTTCTAGCCGTGCAAAAGGACATACTATATGATAAGCCAATTTTAGCGAAATATTATGAACTGAAAGTGAGTTTAATCAAATTAACGTTACCCTTCGGTATCTATAAGCGCATCTAAAAGAAAAAAAAATATGATACCAAAATATATAAAAATATAATTTTACTTTGCCTATGGACTTATCCCTCAATGCGATTCCCAATCCATTTAGCAACAAAAAACTACATACAACTTATTTTCCAAATCAGAAAAAATATAACATTAAATCCCATCATGATTAACAATGTACTTTCTGGCATAAAATAACTTTATACGATTTGAAGTGCCGTAAAAACCGATTAGAAATTATTTCAGCATGGTAATAAATATTTGCGTTTATATTTTTACTTATTTTATTATTGCGTTTATTTTTATACGGAGTATTATAGATAAATGAATAAATGTATACCTTCTGTCAGGTATGATTCTCAGATATAAATTTATTTCTGCATTTTCGTCATTTTTTACCGAAAGAGGCAAAAAAAGCCAAAATAAATTTATATCTGAAATAAGGTATCTGTTTATTCATTATATATATATACATATATATATATATATATATATATATATATATATATATATATATATATATGATGGATAAATAAAAGGAAGTCAGATGACTCTATGCTCCTTGGCCGTTGAATTGATACCTTCATTCTTGACACATAGTTAATTGCTTTTCC
>CM042158.1:12926312-12943812 GCA_023376005.1 Doryteuthis pealeii | reverse complement strand
AAGATAATTTATTGATAAATAAACACTGAATATCTCATTAAATTCCGATAATTCCCTAATTTTTGGTAAATCATATTCTGTAGGGGGGAGGCTAAAGTCATTTTTTTAAAACATAGTTTAGCTTCAAATTGGGTATACCTAATATATATATATATATATATATATATATATATATATATATATATATATATATATAAAGTATGTATATTTGGACAGCATCTTATCAATCAAACATTTTTTTTTAATAATGGAAACCTCATTGTTTTGAATTTTTTCTTTTTCCTTTCATGTTTCCAAACATTTTTTTTATTTTGTCGCTGGATGCCTCGTACTGGCAAATTTTGTCACATCCTTCTTATGGCGAAAGGGCTTTGGTTACTATCTACTCTGTAAATCCTGAATAGATATATAAACGCTGACATGGGAAATGGACTCGTCGCCCCGAGTTCAAATCCTGGACGTGATAATTGCATTTCACTTAGCGCTAATACTCTTGGGAAAGGTATGAATCCTACCCCCCCAGCTATGGGTAAATAGTAGGGCAGACTGGGCACTTTAACCTTGTTTAGGCAACCAGTCTAGGAGAAGGAAAACTCTGAATTCAAGCCTGCTGCACCCCGCTTAAGAAATTGACTTTGTGCCACATCCTGCTCGTGCACAGGGGTTGGTAAATATATATATATATATATATATATATATATATATAAACGCTGACAATCGAACTAAACAGATCTTTTTTCGTTGCTCTGGGAAGCGATAACATAAATGTTTTGTTTTTTTAACGAAAATAAAGGAAGTGATGACATTTTTTTTTAATATGTCTATTTAATCATTATTTGAACTAGTACAAAATAAAAAAACACCCTCCGGTCGATGTAAAAATAGATTTTTGAAACATATTGCCTGAGGGTTGGGAGTAGAAAAATCAGTGTCAGCGAGTTTGTACCCTAAGTAAGTAAAATCATCAAATTCATTAAAAGATTAAAAAATAAAACAATTTCAAATGTAAACTTTAAATATGTGTTAAAATAAAACAAATTATATATAGATATATAATACCAATCATGTATTTATTAAAACTTGTTTTAAAAAACAATGAGGACTGTCTAATATTGCATGTTCAAATTTTGAGTGTATTTATTCTATGTTATGACGATTTGGGGTAATGTGACGTAAGCAGGGACGTAATTTTTGTTACTGACAAAAACCGGATGCGAATCTCCATTATTAAGAGAGTATATTCTTTATTAACTAGGACATTTTCAAATTCAAATTACATACATTTGAATTATGTGCAAATTTATGTTTACTGTTTGTTTATTATTTACGAAATGTAAGATAATTTTCTTCATATAAGTTATATAACCACCTCGTATTTTAACGTGTGTTTAGACTTTGGAAAAAGGCGTTTTTAAATTATGTTATCCTCGATTCATTTATTCATTAATTGTTATTATCATTGTTATATATTTACTTATTATTGTAATATTTTTTATTATAAACTTTTATATAGAGAAGTTTCGCATTTAAACATCGCTACACACATCTCTTTTTGTTTTCCTAACAGTTTCGTAACGGTAATGTTATATTTTATATCCTGAATTTTTATTGTTTTCTGTCCTGAAATCATGTTACTATATATGGCTCTCTTATGGAAGCATGTGGTGTAATGGTTACAGTCATGGGAAATGGACTCGTTACCCCGAGTTCAAATCCTGGATATGGTATTTGCATTTAATTTAACGATAATACCCTTGGTAAAGGCATGAATCCTATTCTCCCTCCAGCTATGGATAAATAGTAGGGCAGACTGAGCTCTCTAGCCTTGGTTAGTCATCCTGTCTAGGAGAAGAAAGACTCTTAAAAGAGAAAGAAGAAAACCTGTTAAAGTCCGTTTAAAAATGACCTTGTGTCACATCCTGCTCGTGCAGAGGGGTTGGTATATATATATATATATATATATATATATATATATAATATATATAATAAATAAGTAATCCACAGACACGTTTATATATATATATATATATATATATATATATATATCAGGATCTCTTCCTTAAGATGTTTTGTTGAAGTGATAATCCTCTTAATGATCCCTGATTATGAAAAATATGGGTTACCCTCCCCTAACACTGAACCAGGAATTGGGTAAAACTCGGAAGTAAAAGTCTGGCAGGGACAAGAACCCTTAGACATTTTAAAATAACATAGAAAGCCTAACGGGACGGCCGGAACAACAGAAAATACAACTCCTTAACAACATAGCAGCAATACTGAAAGAACGAATGACCCGCTCAACAACTACACCGACTCTCACAGGTGCGTGGTGTAATGGTTAGAGTCGTAGGAAATCTTGGACGAGGCTGTTTGCATTTCATATAGCGCTAATACCCTTACGAAAGGTATAAATCCATATCTTCTGCCTCCAGCTATGGGTAAATAGTAGGGAAGATTGGGCTTGTTAACCTTGGATAGGTAACCAGTCTCGGAGAATGAAAACTCTGAATTAAAACTTGTTAAATGTCGCTTACGAAATTGACCTTGTGTCGGATAATATATAATACGATGCTGACACGAAACTGTTTACCCAACCAGATAAATCTTTTATGCAATCTGCAACTTACCTTATATGACATGATTTACAGCCGCTAAAAGAATGTTGTTAGCAAGTTGCTTACGATAAAACCTCCTTTGGAATATCAAGATTGTCTTTGTCTTTATTTTTAACTTATTTGATTCATAATTGAACCCGACAATTTCCCATATTATTAACGCAACGCTTGAGGGTATTTCAGAACTTTTTTTCTAATCTTAAAAACCTGATTGTTGTAAAGGTTTAATGGAAAAAGCGAAAACGTGTAAATTCGGATATTGTAGATAGTTTTTCTTTAGTGAATAGGGATGTACACAGGCAATGGGAATGTGATACAATATATACGAGTAGCCTTCTAAGATAGAGATAGAGAGGGGTTTCCGCCTCGGGCAGCACAACTTACGGAGTGGCACGGTCAAGTTGAGTAGGCAAATGAAAATAAGGGACATTTTCTGGAACTTGTTCAACTGATTGCAAGATTCGAATCCGTGCTAAATTAACATTTGGTGAAAGAAAAAATTGATCAGTTTACAATTTTCTATTTCTCACAAAATAATTAACACTGTCCTCTCCAGTAACCTCCAATTCTAGCAATAGTATTCATAGTGTGTGCACTTGCGGATAAAGTTTATTTTGATGAAGTCATTCAAGATTTGGTGAAGAGGAAGGCAAGTAAAATCCATTTGTAAATCGTTTATTTTTGTAATACATTGATCTGTTCTCAAACATATCTTTCCTATGTTGTTTTTGTGTATTAACATGATAGAATTAATTGTGAGAGAAAAGAAGGTGGCTGCAGCTTATTTTCTTATTTAGCATACCTGTATAGATTTATTATTCCATTTTCGTCTTTTTGAAGTGTTATTAGAAATTTTAAGGGGCGACCAAATAAACATCCACCCCGGCACTAGATACGCCACTAATGAGGGTCTCGAGCGGATGTCAAAAGAATGTGTAATTTTCAGAGGTAAAAAGTGTAAAGTTTTTAAGTGCCATCCTTGGTCAGTTGAAAAAGGGCTTAAAGAAAGTCCTATGTTATGGAATCCTTTGGTGATTGTATGTCCTACCCTGGGTATTGCGTCCAGTGATTTAATCCTATGTCCGTCGTCAAGAGCGCTGCAGCAGTTATGACCAGTAGGGTGGGGGTTAAATACTGTATCAGCCAGTGATTGGCCAAGAAATAGATCACATGAGTAAGTAAGAGCGAGGATCTAGCATACACCTTATATGTCATGTGGTGTAATGGCTAGCAAGCTATATCAGCAGACCATTGTTAGTGAGTTCGATTCTCACTGGGCGCCCCACACTTCTGGCCTTGTGCTATATCTAAGCTAAGCTTAGTAAATAACTATATGTAAAAAATCTGGGCACCTCATTTGGTGTAATGGTTAGCAAGCTAGATTAGCAGACCATTGTTTGTGAGTTCGATTCTCACTGGGCGCCCCACACTTCTGGCCTTGTGCTATATCTAAGCTAAGCTTAGTAAATAACTATATGTAAAAATCTGGGCACCTCATTTGGTGTAATGGTTAGCAAGCTAGATTAGCAGACCATTGTTAGTGAGTTCGATTCTCACTGGGTGCCCCACACTTCTGGCCTTGTGCCGCATCTGAGCTAAGCTTAGTAAATAACTATATGTAAAAAATCTGGGCACCTCACGTGGTGTAATGGTTAGCAAGCTAGATTTGCAGACCATTGTTAGTGAGTTCGATTCTCACTGGGCGCTCCATTCTTCTGGCCTTGTGCCGCATCTAAGAAAAGCTTAGTAAATTACTATATGTGAAAAATCTATATGTGTATAAATGTATATTCTTGTCTTCTTCTTTCACTTTCTTTCCCGTGTAACACGTGGCTATACAAATCTGTGTCTCCCTGTAAAGCTCTTACTTGCTGCCTTATTTCTGTTAATTTTTCCAACAAACTTGAGGGACATCTTTATAAGAATACAAACACTGAACACATTTTAAATTTTCTAAAAAAAAAGCAACCTTTTCAACAAGATATAACAAAACATAACCAAGTGTCTCCATGGAACCACTACTTTAACGACTGAAATCCAAAATAACCTTTTTGGCATTAAATGACCCACAGAGGTTGATATGCCGTTAAACAAAACTCACCCCCCATAAAACCACTACTTTAACGACTGAAATCCAAAATAACCTTTTTGGCATTAAATGATCCACAGAGGTTGATATGCGGTTAAAACAAAACTCAAACTCAAACTTAATTTTTCCCTGAGTTATTCTGTGACCTTGAGTAGGCACTTGTGTTCTTGTAGATTCATGGAACAATTTATTTTGTATTGGAAATAAACAAATAAGTACAATATGTTTTTCTTGTTGCTAGATTATGTCAAATTGGATTGAGTTGTTTTTTATGTTGGTTAGTGTTATACGACTCATCAGGCCTTGTTGGTTATTTAAAGCCAAATCATTTTTGAATTGATTTGATTAACTTCATGCATGTTATGTTTTTGGACCATCTGACCTTTACGCATCCCTTTTTTTGATCTCAATTAAAACAGGAAACGTTTTTCATTTACACCGTCAATATCCGGTTGTTTGTTAACAGACAATATTTAGAGTTTTTTTTTAATTATGAAACTAACCTCTAACCCTAACGCTAACCTCTAACGCTAACCCCTTACAAACAACCGGATATTGATGGTGTAAATGAAAAACATGTCATTTTTTGATCGAGATCAAAAAGGGGTGCCTAATGGTAATATGGTCCTTTTTCTGTGAGATTGACTTTGGTATTAAATACCCCACGACGTTGATATGCCATTTAAAAAGAAAAACACGCAAACCAAACCATACTAAACGGTTACATTTTCGTCAATCCCTACCCCTAGACAACTAATAAGATGTAGGTGTTTGTTTTGGTTTTTTTTGTCTCTTTTAGTTTTATTTCTAGAAGGAAGTGTGACCCATTGGGTGTAAAACCGTATAAAACGTATGGACCGTTCATCCCCTCAGTTCTGAACTAAATAGTACCACTACTCTTTTCTGCGAGGTTGATTCTGGTATTAAATAAACCTTGGTGGTTGATATGTCATTTATAACGAGAAAAATACCCACCTCACAAAAAAAAGCAAACCAAACTATACTAATGGGTAACCTTTTCTTCATTCCCTACTACCCAAAAAACAATAAGGTGCAGGAGTCTATAATTTTTTAAAAATATTTAATTTCTAGAATTCATTTTTTAGTCTTGAACAAATCGTTGAAACTGTATGGCCACCTGCACCCCATCTCACAAACCCTTCGAGTAAGACGGACAAGGCATGTAGAACACTGCTGGGGAAGCAACGATGAACTCATAAGTGACGTTCTCTTGTGGAAGCCAACACACGGACATGCTAGTGTGGGCCGCCCACCAAGGACCTACATTGACCAACTATGCAAAGATACTGGATGCTGCACAGAGGACCTCCCTGAGAAAATGAATGATAGGGAAGGTTAGCGAGAGATTGTCATGGATATCCGTGCTAATTTCGCGACGTGACGATGATGATGATGATGATTTCTAGAATGAAGTGCGACTCACAGGGTAGAAAACCGTTATGCCATAAGTTGACAAACGATGCGAATATCAGCTTTTGAAAATCTCGTGTAACGCCATTGCATGAGGCCATGGATTCTCATTTGAGAGAGGACAAATCTTCTAGCTGATGCCAGTCATTATTTTTGTATAAACGCAGCGGTCGATACGACTAAATTGCACAAGGCATAAAGTTTCTACGTGAAATTGGATTACATAACGATCCAGGGGGACATGTGCCGTTAGCATGAGTTTTGATTTGGGTAAAGCGAAGTTACTGTGCGTCTCCGTGTCTACAAGTTAATGTGGACATGGGTTTAGATTTTGTAGCGTCTGCAGTGAGGTAATTGCTTTCAGAATGCATTACTCGGTATTGGTTAATGTGCTACATTTACAAGTTTAGCACCAGGGTAAGATATTTTATATGCTTAGCTTAGTCTGGTATATATATCTACCAACCCCTCCGCACGAGCAGGATGTGACACAAAGTCAATTTCTTAAGCGGAGTTCAACAGGTTTTGAATTCCGAGTTTTCCTTCTCCTAGACCAGTTGCCTAACCAAGGTTAAAGAACGCAGTCTGCCCTACTATTTACCCATAGATGGAGGGAGAGTAGGATTCATACCTTTCCCAAGGGTATTAGCGCTAGTGAAATGCAATTACTACATCCAGGATTTGAACTCGGGGTGACGAGTCCATTTTTCATGACTTTAACCATTACACCACGCGCTTCCTACATAGGTTAGTCTAGTATAAGGCACAATATGTGAGATGTATGATGCATATCATACTCATCTTGAGTAGTATCTTACGTATAGTGTTCTATAGTAGATTATACCTGCATACCCGTGGTTGTATACATATATACCAATATTCTTTGTTCTTATCTTGTGTATCTTCATCCATAGATCTGTTATCTTCTAACTTGCTATCTGGGCTGCTCTGGGCAGTTCTGGGCTGGTAGATGTTCCTCTTAATCTAGACTAGATCTTCTGTACTTGATATTGGGATGTGTTATGTTGTGGAGTTTTTACTTGACTGTTAGGAATGCCTAAGAAAAATAGAGTTGCTCCCTTTTGATCAGTAGGGGACTGATGAGACACCCGGAAATGGGGTTTTCCACCATGCCACTTTTGGATTAGTTTTGGTTGTGAGTGGACGCAACGCACGCACATAGTACGATTGAGCTGGTTATGTCACTTTTAGGGTAGAAGCATTCTCTATCCCGAGTTAAATAAAACCTTGTTAGTTTCCCAACGGCCTGGTGTTGCATTATCATTCAGTCTTCCGTATTTTATATGTACTAGCAACAGAAAACACCCTCCGGGCGTCGTAAAAATTAATTTTTGAAAGACATTGCCTGAGAGGGTGGGAGTCAAAAATCCAATATCAGAGGGTTAGTATCATAAGTAAGGCAAAATCCTCATATTTATTAAAGGAATAAAAATAAATAAAACAATTTGAAATGAAAACTGAGCCCTGTCCCTCTCAAATAAAATGTTGCGTGCATGTAATAATCAAACAATTATTTTCAATATTTTCCACATCAATTTTCCACAAAATCGTAGGTATTTATTTATTTGTAAACTTTTTAGTTAACTTCTTTTTACTGTAAAAAAAAAAAGAAAAAAGGACGAAAGTAAAAACAATTTTTAAAATTGCTTACTCAAATTTTGGGGGTAAATAGGATAAGAATATTTTGACGTAAGCTGTGACGTAGAGCTATGACGTAGTTTTTGTTACAGACAGAAATACAGACAATCTACATTATTAATAGATGTAATAACATAACATTAACAAACACAAGAGTCTACTTTGTTTATTATTTTGTAAGATCCAGATCAAATCCACGTGCGAAAATTTAGTTTCAACAGACAGATCATCATTACAACCGTTTACTTCAGCGCCTAATTAAAAATCTGACTTTTCTCAACCATTTTTCACGTTCGTGCTGAATAAGGGGAAGTGAAGGTTAACATATTGTCAATCATTTTTCCTCTGTTTTTCCAAAACCGGTAGTTTGAATTTAAGCTGCACTTATCGCATATAATTAATAGGCTACCTATCAATTATGTAACAGGAACAGCAATAACCAATCCCATTAACAATGTATTACCAGCCTAACTTGTTAACCATCACACCAGGTGAAACGACCATCCCAGATACAGAATATCCATTTACTCGGCTAGACTTTGTTTGGCACAAGGTCAAAATGGTAAATGGTTTTGACAGACCTTGTAGTCTTAAAAAAATGTTCTATTCATAAACTTTAGAAATGAAGAATGAATTGAACGTTACTTTTTTTTCAGAATAAAAGGTGTGTCAAAAAGTACAAAAAATCTCGATACTTTTTTGACACACCTTGTATATACTTCAATACATGCAAATATATTATTAAGTGATAATGTACATTATTCAAAACGTTACAGCCAAATCACGTTTTAAATCATCGATTGACCTGCTAAATATTTTGAGCAAGTCAGTACGGTAAGCAATCTGAGGCCTAAGCTTAGTAAATTCTAACACAAGGTATTCCAATTTTAGTTCAATTCTAATTAAAGTTTTTTCAAAGTAAAGGTTTACCTTGATAAGCTGACATTTTAAAGTCAGCGAGATATGTCATCATCAACATCAGTCTTTCATAACTATGAAAGTTTTGGTTACTTTTTTAAATTTATCAACCTTCGTGTTTTTTCTAATGCAAAATCTATCCTTTTAGAAGAACTGTAGTAGTACTATATATTCCATAACTGGGCAGTTGTGTGGCCTCCTACCTTTCCCAGGAGTATTAGTACAAAAGTGAACGTAATACAACGACTGAACCTCGAACTCGATTACCACGATTTCTCAGATTATCACGTTAGCCACTACGTCACGGGGACACATAAAGTTCATGGAAATTGTGTCTTCTAATTTATTAATACACGCGAAGCTAAAGTATTTCTACCAATTTATTAGTACATTTGAACTTAAACAAATCATATATATATATATATATAATATATATATTAGGAAAAATGAAAAAAAACACAGGTTTAAATGGGTTAAGTGGTGAGTTTAAACCTGTGTTTTTTCATTTTTCCTAATATATTTTCATTTTTCCTAATATACTACATACCGTCGGATTCACTTCCTTTCTTCATATATATATATATATATATATATATATATATATATATATATATATTATATAGTAAATGAAGAAAAACTCTAAACATGCTTCATTACAATAATTTATTTCAACCGTATTAATACGGCATCTTCAGGTAATCACAAGAACATGACTCTTACTGAGAATTTCCCAAAGTAACATCTCTTTTATATCTATCAATTTAGGGGAGGGAGGGTTGGTGTCTTATTTTGGAATGGGTGGGGTTAGTTTCTTTGGATGAGGCAGGGAGGTCTATGTTTTGGATGAGGTGTGGCTTAGCTTGGGGCATAATACTTGGAGAAATAGTTGTAAGAGTGTATATACAAAATGAGCAGAAGTTCAAGGCCAAAAGTATTTTAAAAAAATATTTTTAAAAAATTAAAATAATTAAAAAATTAAAAAATTAAAAAATTAAAAAAAGGGAAGACGAGAGAAGAAGAAAGAAAAAATACAGATAACAAAATGATATAGAAATAAACAATAAATAAAAAATTAGATGAAAATTAAAAAATTAAAAAAATTAAACAATTAAAATCAAATAAAAATAAAAATAAAAATAAAAATAATAATAATAATAATAATAATAATAATAATAATAAATTTAAAAAAATTAACAAGTAATAATGGTAATGATAATAAGGTAAAGGAATAAAGCATAATGATTAAGATTAATAAAATCTTGTAAACTAAATTAAGATAAATTAAATTAAAATAAGAAAAGAATTAGAATTAGAATAAAGAATTAGAGTCTACTGAAACAGAATGAAATAAAAATAAAAATAAACATAAAAATAAAAATAAAAATAAAATTAAAAATAAATAAAAAATTATAAAATAAAAACATAAATAAAATAAAAAATTAAAAATTAAAAATAGAACATAAACAATAAAAATTAAAAATCAAATAAAAATTAACATAATATAAAATTAGAATTAAACTAAGAAGCAAATTAGGGGTGGGAGGTAGCTTGTGAAGGTAAAGAGTTAGAGAATAGACTGAGGATAAAGCATAAACTTAAGATTAATCTAGGATATATATATATATATAAACCCATTTTAGTTACACCAAAAAGTATCATCAGCGTTAATTATATTTAAATTAAAAAAAAAAAGACAATCGCGGAAGTGAATAATATATATATATATATATATATATATATATATATATATATATATATATATATATATATATATATGTTTCGTTGAATTGAACAGACAATTCCTGTCTGACAAGTCTTTCATTGATCCGTTCCAATCTTCGGGCCATCCTTCTGGTGTCAGGGTGGAACCGGTATACCAGTCCACCGAATGTTTCAACGCTAGCGCTTTCGGCAATACACTTTGCCATCCTCAGGCGGGAAACGATGGAATAGTTTTCATGTCTCGTTTTTATATTACTTCCATTATTCCCCCCTCTTATCACAACCTGTGTCCCCCCCTCCAAAAAAATCACCACTGCTTTTTCCAAAAACCTCCCACTGCCAATTGATATTACCTCCCACTAATCCCTTGCTTCTACTCGTTCTCGTTAAAAACGAGACATGAAAACTATTCCATCGTTTCCACCTGAGGATGGCAAAGTGTATTGCCGAAAGCGCTAGTGTTGAAACATTCGGTGGACTGGTATACCAGTTCCACCCTGACACCAGAAGGATGGCCCGAAGATTCGAACGGATCAACGAAAGACTTGTCAGACAGGAATTGTCTGTTCTATTCAACGAAACCTGTATAAAAGAAAAAATGCTGCCTAAATACACTTATATATATATATATATATATATATATATATATATATAAGTATTTGGCATTAATCATCTCACAAGTGTTGATATGCCGTTAAACACCAATCACCTAAACAACTAATTAATCAATTATTTACTTAAAAATTGACAATCACTTTTTAATAAAAATGTGTTTGTCTCCACGTAATTAGTTTTAAATATCCCTATCTAATATTGATAATTTGCACACAGTTTTAATTTTCCAAATATTTTTGTCTAATACTCATAGTTTATACACGATAAGATTTCAAGAAATTAATGTAATCATATGATTTCAACTATTAGAAGCGAGTATATGGTTTCAAGTAACCAATGATTATCCTTTTAAAAGATAATGAATTTAAGTTATTGAACTATTCCTATTTAATAATAATGATTTATTTGTACATAGTTGTATGGTTTCAATCATTCTTATCTAATACGAATAATTTATATCCAATTATATAGTTTCAAGTGAGTACCCTTATTTAATTATCATTTGTTTGCACAAATTTATATAATATCTCGTTATTTAACGAGTTAACTAATAATGTGGACATTCCGACGAATCCGTTTGTGTATAATACTTATAAATCTTCTCATCCCTCTATTGTCTGATACATTTTCGTCTTATTATAATTATTAGTTTTTTTTACAGCAGGGTTAGCTGATAGTTTTTCAACGGAGTTTGAGTGACAGCAAGTCTCCTCGGGTCTCAGGAATCACCTGGGTATTCCATCTGATTTCAATAATTTTCTTGTCTGGGTGGTCTCAAGTCTTTCTCTGATTTCCATTTCCTCTAGTCGTTTTTCTAAGCTTTTGGAGACCGTTCCGAGTGTTCCAACTACTATTGGTATCACTTTCTCCTTCATATTCGACAGTTTTTTCTGTACTCTTGCACGGTCAAGTTATTTGGTCTATCTTTTGGTTTCCTTTCATATTATTATTATTTACTCATTTTGAGTTTTCATGTCAGTGTTAACTGATGGTCTTTCACAGCAAGTCTCCTCAGGTCTCCAGGACTCTTCTGAGTATTCTGGCAGATTGCAGCAGTGCAGTGTTCTGAATGGTTTCAATCCTTCCTCGGATTTCCAAACGTTCCAAACCCTTTTCTCATCCTTTTGGAAGTGCACCAACTACAATTGGTTTCACTTTGACTTTCATATTCAATAACTTTTTCAGTTCTCTAGCAAAGTCCAGATATTTGTCCATTTTTTCATTTTCCTTTAGCTTCACCCTATGATCTGCTGGCACTGCGAAATCCACCAGTTGAAAAGTTTTTTTCTTTTTTGTTTATCAACACTAGTCTTCTTGCTGGGATAAGGTGATCCATTTTTATTTCAGAGTTCCAGAGAATTTTATATTATTATTATTATTATTATTATTATTATTATTATTATTATTATTATTATTATTATTATCTATATATTAATACGCTTGTTACTAAATCTTCCGTCCGTTATCATCCTGCAACGCCCCCTGGTTTAAAATGAGACCGTTCAAATTGTTCAAGATACAATGCAAAATACAAATCCAGATTATCTGGGATCGCTTAATCACAGATTTCCTAGTTGATCCATTTTATTTCACCCAATTTTAAAGATTAAACATTCCAAATGGAATTGTGTCGCTTCATTTTCATTAGCTTTATTTGTATTAATAAATTAGTAGAAATAATGTTCATAAACTTCCTGGTCAACTAAAAACAATGGTGGTTGACTCTAAGCCACCGCTCTCTAGCAAGTATATATTAAAAGAAGTGGGTGTTTGCCATAAGATAATTTTGAAGAATACATTCAGGACAATCATATAGAAACCAGGACTTGACATGACCAGCCGTTAATTGATGAAGTGGGGTTTCTCTGACCAGATGTTTAGCACAAGTAAGGGCTGCAGCGGAGTGTTGCTTATTACAGGATCTCTTTGTGCCCGGGTCACAGACCACCCAAACACCACAGTTCTATCCTCAGGCATTACGGCTGGCCATCCGCCGCCAACAGCTGTCCCCATTGGGGAGAGGTCTTACCCCTCTGCAGAGGCTCATTCAACAGCTCCAGAAGACAGGGCGGTATATAATTGGTTGAATACTTTAAAACATATAAGTCTGGATTAATGATTAGTTCTAGAGAGAACACAAATGACAATTGCACCATCATCACCATCACCATCATTATCATCATCATCACCGTCTTTATCATTATCATCATCATAATCATCATCCCCGTCATCATTATTGTAGTCAGTCAGTCAGTCAACAATTGGTTTGAACAATGTGACTGGCCAAGCACCACTGAACCAGTGTCAAGACAACTGGTACTTATGGGAATTCAGAACAGTCCACTCATGCATTTGGGTGATTCCATTCCCTGAGTCCTGATTGGCTGCTTGGTTTGTATGATCCTCTGAGGCTCCATAAATCCTGCCACTTTGCAGTGGTTTTTACAGCATACCAGAATCGTATTGGGTTACGACTACTTGCTGTCTTGTCTTGTCAATTCGACAGTTATTGGACTTAGTTTGATTATTCTACAATCATGTTATGCTAGCAGCGTGGATATCTTTAGAAATCTCTCTTCAGCCGTTCCTATTGTTCATCGCCCTCGGGAGGTCCTCTGTTAAGCATCCAGAATGTGCGCAGTGCCGATAGATATAGGTCTTTGTTGGAATATTTTGGCATATATATATTTACCAACCCCTCCGCACGAGCCGGATGCGACACAAAGTCAATTTCTTAAGCGAAATTCAACAGGTTTGAATTCAGAGTTTTCCTTCTCCTATACTGGTTACCTAGCCATGGTTAAAGAACCCAGTCTGCCCTGCTATTTACTCATAGCTGGGGGGAGAGTAGGATTCTTACCTTTCCCAAGGATATTAGCGCTAAGTGAAATGCAATTACCACGTCCAGGATTTGAACTCGGGGCGACGAGTCCATTTCCCATGACTTTAACCATTACACCACGCGCTTCCTACTTTGGTATATAAGGTGTGCTACAATTCCCCACCTGGATTTATAGACTAACCGTGATCACTGCGGTTTATTCCTTCGCCAATCACTAGCCATACTGAGAGGCTGATACACTACTTCAACACTGGTACTGGCCATAGTTCTACTAGCACTTATTGAGGAGGGACTTGCAATACTCAGGACATTTTACCAGAAGAACCAAAGGATTCATTATCAGAGGACTGCCAAGGTTTCAATTGCACTGGACAAGCGCTCTTGCTTAGAGCCTACAGGATGGCCCATTACAACTTAACAGTCTTTGCTGAACGACCTTTACTGGCAAATCGATGAGCAGGCTCTTGTAGCAGAATGTTCCTTATGAGTATCCAAAATGTCTTGTTCGTCTCAACCGGAAGTGTGCAAATGAATAATTACACTGGTTTACAAAAAAATTTTTGTCTGAGGCAAGAATGTGAATAGGTGTTTTTTTTTACTAATTTTGGGGTGTTGAATTCAAATTTATAAACAGTTTTGTTCTATCACCACTAGTTGTAATTTTTGTTACAGACAAAAACCGGAAGCGAATCTCCATTATTAATAGATATTCCAAGGGGAATATTTTGAGGGAGACTAAGACTTATTGCTCTAAGTAGACAGCTACTTCAGCTAGTGTGAGTTTGTGTAATATATATATATATTATTATATATATATATATATATATATATATATATATATATATATAGTGGTGTTTGGTAGAATACATATATTTCAAAATATTCCACAACCCTAAGCACTATTAAAGAACCCTGTCCGCCCTACTATTTACTTAGCGCTAGATGGAGGATAGTTGGATGCCTAACTTTCCCAAGAGTAGAACGTCCCATCATAGTGTAATGTTAGGCAGCTAGTCACGCAGATCTATAAGTAGTGAATAGTAAGTTAGAATCTCGCTGGATGACCCATACTTGCAATTCTGTCTCCTATACTACTTGAGGCGAATGAGTAAGTAAAATACCTTTATTTCAGAAAAAAAAATTGCGCTATGTTAAAATACAAACAGAGGAAGTGTTGAGATTAGAGCACAGCACTGTTATAATAAGCTAGAAACTGTAGAAGAGTCCGAGAGACTTCATAAAACTTGCTGTCTCTTGACTTCAGTTTGTTTGTTTGTTTGTTTTGTTTTACGGCATATCAACCTTAGTTGGTCA
This sequence comes from Doryteuthis pealeii, assembly GCA_023376005.1. Classification (NCBI taxonomy): domain Eukaryota; kingdom Metazoa; phylum Mollusca; class Cephalopoda; order Myopsida; family Loliginidae; genus Doryteuthis; species Doryteuthis pealeii. The sequence goes on along the minus strand of CM042158.1, from coordinate 12,928,607 downwards.
TTTAATGCCGATAAAGTTTTTAAATAAAGTAATTTTTAATGGATAATACATTTTTTTATAAATACATTTTTCTATTTAACCCATATATGGGACCCTAACAGGTGCTACCACTCCGGGTCAGAGTGGATCAGGGAGCAATGGTGATGAAGGGGTGCTCCACCTTCCCCAAACCTCCAAAACTGGAACCTCAACATCAGATAGAGTTTAACGTCATTCCCAGGACATGTAGACCCTCAATCACCGCCTTCTAGCACCCATATGATACAAAGGGGTTGGGGCTTGCCATAAGGGCAATAGGGTTCGGAAAACCATATAGGTGCTAGGGCTTGACGTGACCAGCCGATTGATCGGAGGGGGCCCATTGACTTCAGTGAAAAATCATCAGTTAAAACTGGTGCAAAAAACTCATGTAGAGTTAGATTAATTTTAATGTGAGTAAAAAGTTCTGCAATATTTTGGTATCTGCTAGTTTGCGGTGGGTATATCACGTGACATTCTGTGGCTGATGGTATGGTAGGGAATTATCTTCCTTTTGCCGGAAGAGTTATCTCCTCGCTGTGTTGCTGTTTGTTCCCACTAGGGGGACCTCTGGTAGTTAAGCGCGTTCATTCAAAAACGCTGCTTCCTCTTTTAGCTACATCTCCTGACCGAGCACATGGGTTAGATTATTGTCTACCCCTTTCTAGGTGGGGCCTTTGCATCCCCCTTACTGTAAGTCCTTTATACAGCATGGACTATCCTTTAGTTCCATGTCTGTGACGTTTATATGTTAGATACATTTGGGTATCTTGTTTATACTTAAATATTGTATATGTATTTACATGTTCTATTCTCCTGTACATTATGTATCTTATCGTTTCCATGTGCTGTTATTGGTAATTTATGAGGAAGTGCGTCCCGGTCTTCTGCCTCATAATTTGCTACCCGGTGATTATTAAAATAACGTCCCCAGCTATGTTGTCTCGGCGGTTTTACTTGAAAGAAAACAACCAACTTAGGGCGTTAAATGTATTTTTTGTCGTAATTGTTATTTATTTATCGTAATTTGTTTAGAAATTTATTTTAAGAAATTTGTCGTAATTCTTATTTATTTATAGAAATTTATCGTAATTCTTGTTTAGATATGAAGATGGATATCTATCTATCTATCTATCTATCTACCTAAATTTGTTCATTTTTTACTTTGTTTATATATATATATATATATATATATATATATATATATATATATATATCCACCCATCTCCATTTGTTCATTAAGAGAAGCCCACCCCTCTAAAATACATTTAACGCCCTAAGTTGGTTGTTTTCTTTCAAGTAAAACCGCCGAGACAACATAGCTGGGGACGTTATTTTAATAGTCACCGGGTAGCAATTTCTGAGGCAGGAGACTGGGACGCACTTACTCATAAATTACCCTGTTATTTATATAAAATGTTTTGTCCCACAAATGTGTCGGAGTTTGTTATGTTTAAACTAGTTATAACTTTGTTATAACTTTGAATCTTACAGTATCATGTTAATTTCTCTGCTGACACATTGGGCATTGCTTCACCTTGTTTAAATGCTGCACACGTAAATGTGCAACATAGTTTGATACAGAAAATATGTTTTATGGGTTCAAACTGGACCAAAGCAACCAATTTGAACTCGGGTCACAGAGTCCATTCTCTACTACGATAACCATTACATTACTCGCCTCCATAAATGAAACAATATAACTGTTTGCCAATGATTTGTATTACATAAGAATGCTTAATCAATATAACTGTGCAAATAAATTATTATTGTTATCACAAATTAATAAATAGATAAATTTAGTTTAGTTACATGAATTCATCATTTTCTACAAAGATGATTATTAGTCACTTGAAAGAATATAATTAACTGAAATACGTCAAATTCCTGTGTAAACTAATTATTTTTAGATAAGCGTAGTCACTTGAAACTATATAATTGAGTATAGAATATTACTACTAGATAGAAATGTTTGAACCAAATAATTGCGTGGAAGTTATTTATATTAATAGTTATTTCAGGTACAATTGTTGGCAAATGTATATCATTAGTTACTTGAAGCTAACTAATAAAAGTATTTGTATATACAATTCAATACTTGAATGCACATACCTGGATACAAACAAATGATTAATAAATAGAGATAAACACTTGAAATGATATACTTGATTAAGATACTTGAAATTATATAAGTATGTATTTCTCCCTGTCGCCTGAGTCAGAAGAATACACCGATTGCACCTCTACTACAGAAGAGTAAATATCATTGCCGCCTTC
>CM042158.1:12898812-12921312 GCA_023376005.1 Doryteuthis pealeii | reverse complement strand
GATAATATCTTAGAAATCACATATAGAATCATCCCTCACTACCAAGTTTTGGATAACTCACACACACACACACACACACACACACACACACACACCACACAGATATAATATATATATATATTATTATAGTATATATATAATATATAATATATATATATGTTGAAAATAAATAAAGAAGAAAGTATAGAAATGATAATATAGGATATTTTAATCAATTTTACTTACATGTGTTTCGTCAGGATTATCCATTCTTATACTTCTTTCCCTTATTCATTTTTCAACATACCGTTTGATTCACTTCCAGTTTCATTTTTACACACACACACACACACACACATTGGAGTTACGGCATATCAAACCTGTTTGGGGTTATTTCATGCAGAATACATTTAGCTATATTCCTTTTCGTTGGTTATTCAATCTTTTCAAAACTCAAGTTCTAATAAAGGACCGGGTTAGCCAGTCGGTAGAGCGTTCGGCTAGAAACCACAAGGTTCCTATTTCGATACGCGCCCTCGCCAACTCAGCATATGAGTTGCACCGGGGATCTGTGCGGTAAAGTAAGGAGTTGATGGTAGGTGCAGCGCTCCACCTCAGATGCTAAAATAATCTCCTTAGTATAGCGCTTGTGAAAAGAGGAGAGACACCCTCGCTGCATGGCTGATACCGACATTAGGCGTGCCGACGACTTTACTTACTAATACTTGAGTTTTGGAGAAGGAAAACTCTGAATTCAAACCCGTTAAACACCGCTTAAGAAATTGACCTTGTGTTACATCCTACTCGTGCGGAGAGGTTGATGTATATATATATATTATATGTATATATATATTATATATATATATATATAGTATGGACTCTCTCGTCGTTTTTTCGACGCATGAGGGTTCACACACACAATGAACACCCACACCAGTGATTTGTTTATTGTTGTGAAGGCTTGTGTTGGACCATCCACACTTTTTGCCAAAGTCGATATGAAAAAATTGGTGCTTCAAGGGTTGCCACAACCCAATCAACGACCGACCTCAGGAATTTTGAATTCAGAGTTATCCCTCTCCTAGACTGGTTACCTACCCAAGGTTGAAGGGACCAGTCTGCCCTATTTAACCAATAGCTGGAGGAGTTTTGAATTCAGTTATCCCTCTCCTAGACTGGTTACCTACCCAAGCTGATGGGCCCAGTCTGCCCTACTATTTAACCCATAGCTGGAGGGAGAATATATGGATTCATACCTTTCCCAAGGGTATTAGCGCTATGTGAAATGCCAACAGCTTCGTCTAGGAATTGAACTCGAATCGACGAGTCCATTTCTCACGACACTAACCATATATATATATATATATATATATATATATTATATATATATGTGTGTGTGTGTGTGTGTGTGTGTGAGAGAGAGAGAGAGAAGGCACTATCTGAGGGGTTTAGATTCCTGAGTATGACATCAAACTGCTTATATATATATATATATATATATATATATATATATATATATATATATCAACGGTTAATAACTCTTGGCGTCATAGAAAACCCTGGGTCACATATCATTATATATATATATATATATATATATATATATATATATAACACACACACACACACACACATATATATATATATATATATTATATATATACACACATATATAAATATATATATATATATATAATATATATATATATATATATATATATAATATAATGATATGTGACCCGGGGTTTTCTATGACGCCAAGAGTTATTAACCGTTATATATATATATATATATATATATATATATATATATATGTATGTATATATATGTGTATATATATGTGTATATATATATGTATGTATGTCTGTATATATATATATATATATATATATATCGAAGATGATATGTGACCCGGGGTTTTCTATGTCGCCAAGAGTTATTAACCGTTGAAATAAACGCTTAGCCCTTTCGAATCAACTGCCGCTAGAGGTTTATTCTCGTAAGCAATTTTATATGCTTTTTGTCATCAGATGTTTCTCTTTTTTCTTCTCTCGTTTGTCTTCCTCATGATCATGTTGCTTAACCTCGGATGCTATTTTCCAATTCATTTTTAGCTGACGCCATTCGTTTCTTTCTTTCTTTCTCCATATTTCCCCCCCCTCTTATTTCTCGATTAAACACTTTCAACAATGTTCATTGCTCCTGTCCCCTCTCCCATTCTCCCCTCTCTCTCTCTCTCTCTCTCTCTCTCTCTCTCTCTCTCTCTCTCCTCTCTCTTTAAACGGTCTTTTACGTATCTCTCTTTTTTCCCGCGCTCCGACACGGTCTCAGTTGACGCCATCTTAGCTTCAGCTGAAACGCGCTGATGATATCTCAGTTTTCTCTCTGCTGCTCATCATTTTTCTTTTTCTTTCTTTATTATTTTTTATTATTTTATAAGATTTTTTATTAGTTTTTATAAGATTTCATATATTGTTTCATACTTTCCATGCGCCAAAATTTATTTGATTCACTTTTTGCACGATTTCCAGGTCGATTAGATTTTCCTGCTCACTTATATCTACGTAGATTCAGATAACATCTACTCTATCACTCTCCCTCCATCTCTCTCTCTCTCTCCTCTCTCCCCTCCTCCATCTCTCTCTCTCTCTCTCTCCTCTCTCTCCTTCCATCTCTCTCCCCTTCCATCTCTCTCTCTCTCTCCTCCTATCTCTCTCTCCCCTTCCATATCTCTCTCTCCTTCCATCTCTCCCTCCTCCCCCCTTCCATCTCTCTCTCTCTCCTCTCTCTCTCCTTCCATCTCTCTCTCCCCCTTTCTCTCTCTCCCCTTCCATCTCTCTCTCCCTTCCATCTCTCTTCTCTCCCCTTCCATCTCTCTCTCTCCTTCCATCTCTCTCTCTCTCTCTCTCCTCCTCTCTCCTCTCTTTCCCCTTCCATATCACTCTCTCCCCTTCCATCTCTCTCTCCCCTTCCATCTCTCTCTCTCCCCTTCCATCTCTCTCTCTCTCCTCTCTCATCTCTCTCTCTCTCCTCCATCTCTCTCTCTCTCTCTCTCTCTCTATATATAATATATATATATATATATATATATATATATATGTGTGGTGTGTGTGTGTGTGTGTGTGTGAGAGAGATATCCAAGACTTGATAGTAAGGGATGATTCTATATGTGATATCTAAGACATATATTATGTATTATCCAGTATGTATAAATACAGTGAATCTTTAAATCACTACATAGAGCTCAATATTCATCATTGAAAGGAAGGAAAAACTGAACACCGTTATTCCATAATAAATTTATTTATTTCGACCCAAATTGGGGCCTTTATAAATCTAAATTGATTTAACAAAGCTCCCCAATTCAAGTCTCCTTCCTTTCAATGATATATATATATATATATATATATATATATATATATATATATATTAATTTTGATAATATATTTGCTAAATCTATGAGTAAAGAGAGTTCAGTATCGTCGACAACCACACAGACGCATATATGCCGTGTGTAATAGTTGGCGTCAAAGTAAATAGACTCGTTGACACGAGTTCAAATCCTAAATGAGGCTACATTTGATATAACGCTAATACCATTGTTAACAACTATGGGTAAAATTTAGAGGGCAAATTTTTAAATAAATACGACCGAGTTCTGAAAATAAAAAAAAACATTAAAACCAAAACAACTGTCGCGTACTTTTTAAAAATAAATATGACCGAGTTTCGAAAATTAAAAATACTAACCCTAATCTTAAACCCTAAAACCGCTAAAATAAAAAATAAAAACGCCTTCAAATAGCTAGTGACTTCAATCATAGGGCTGTTTTTTTTTCCGCAAGCACCGCCTAGCGGATTTTAGAGCAGGCGGTCTGGACGCATTTGTGCGAAGATTCCCATTTTTTTTTTAATATGAGAAAAGAACATGACGTCATAAAGGAACATGAAAGGAACAAAACCATTTTGGTAAAGACGACGAGTATGTACTGTAGTTTGGAATTTGACTTGCAATGTGTGTGACTGCATACGGAATTTGACTAACTCGTCACCAGAGGGTCCACAGCTGTTGCAGACATGGAGTGACGTCATCGGTGTCTGCACGCACTTCTAAAAGGAAATGAAAGGATATACTCTGCTAGAATGACGTCATATCGTATCATAATGGTTCAAAAATTGGTCTATCTCATGCTTTACAACTGAATTGTGATTACCATACGCACTGAAGGACCCGTACTCAGCACCTTGTGTCACATCCTGTGCGTGGCGAATGGGTTGGGTAAATACAATTTATATAAATTTGGATCAGAATTGTTAGCGGCATTTCAAACTGAAATTATTTTTTTGTGAAACGCTCTATTTAAACTCAGGCATAAAGTAACGGCAGCCATCTTTAAAGCTATTCCGATAAGCACTGAAAACACGTGACATCCAAATCTAATTCTCATTGGCTATTCAATTATTCTTGAGAAGATAAGAAAATAACACTTCATTGGTATTGAAAATTAGGCCGTGGGGCTATGGCATTGTTGAGAAATAAATTAAATTAAGATAGGTTTATACATTCTTAAGCACCAAAGAGAGAGAGAGAGAGAGAGAGAGAGAGAGAGAGAGAGAGAGAGAGAGAGAGAGAGAGAAAGGGGGGGAGATGCATAGATTGATATATCTGTATATAAATAAAGAGATATGAATATATATATATATATATATATATATATATATATAGAGAGAGAGAGAGAGAGAGAGAGAGAGAGAGGGGAGAGTGAGAGAGAAAGAGAGCGAGATGGATATATTGATAGAAATAAATATATAGGTTGATATATATATATATATATATATATATATATATATATATATATATATATATATATATACAGAGAGAGCGAGGGAGAGAGAAAGAGAAAATAGAGAGAGAGAGAGAGAAGAGAGAGAGAGAGAGAGAAAGAGAGAAAAGAGAGAGATTGATTGATTGATAGAGAGCGATATATATATATATAATATATATATATATATATATAATATGAGAGTTAAAGAGATGGATAGATGGTATATATATATATATATATATATATATATAATTGAGAGTGAGAGAGATGGATATATATATATATATATTATACATATATATAATTGAGAGTGAAAGAGATGGATATATATATATATATATATATATATATATATATATATATATATATATATATATACATATATAATATATATATATATATATATATATATATATATATATATACATATATAATATATATATATATATATATATATATATATATATATAATATATATATATATATATTATATATATATATATATATATATATATATATATACATATATATATATATATATATATATACATATATATATATATATATATATATATATATATAATATATATATATATATATACATATATATATACATATATATATATATATATATATATATAATATATATATATGAGAGAGAGAGAGAGGGAGAGAGAGAGAGAGTAATTGCCAATAATTTAAAATTTTAACTGCCTTTAGCCATGTGGCAAACTACTTTTGTTTCTGATTGGTTATGTGACTCCGAGGTATAATAAAGAGGTCACACTATAAACGACTGGTCAGATCCTCACAGATTTACTTTAAAAGCTGCGAGAAATTTTTCAATCATACACTTTCCAGTGCAACCCGTTCACAAAACAATAAACACTGAATGGGTTTCGCACTTTGTGTGGTGTAATGGTCTGTTAGATAAATAGGCAGATGAGTGTTTGTGAGTTCGATTCCCAGTGGGTGCTCCATAAAACATTAAAGGACAAGCTTTGTTGATAACAAGCTTATAAAACTATGCAAGGCTTTCAAAACATTGGCACCTTGTGTCGTACAATGGTCAACAAGATAGGCTAGTCGATGGTTGGTAGTGAGTTCAATTCTCACTGGGTGTCCAATATTAATTACAAACCGAGAAAATTAAGCTCGGCTTTCCAAACAATTTAACGCCCTGTTGACTGGGGAAGAATGCACCGACTGCTCAACTGCAGAGGGGTAGAATCGGCCCAATGGAGCCTCCCGTTAGCCGGAGGTCGCGACCCATGATGCTTAAGGACAGAATCCTGGTGTCTGAGAAGTCCATGACATTCAACACTGAACTTTGGCTTTGCTTAGGCTAGAAGGGCGGTGGGAGAATCCCCCGATATCAATCGTGTAGTCACGTCAAACCCTAGTACCTATATGATTTGTCATCCCTATTGCTCTGATGGCAAATCCCCTCCCCTTTTATCATATATATATATATATATATATATATATATATATATATATATATATATATATATATAGCACCTTTCCCATCAATTCTTCTCCTTCCAGCCTCCACATTAATATGATTAAAAAAAAACTGGAACACATCACCCCTGATGATGGCACTTCGAAGTGCCGAAAGTACTCGGAACCTGAACTTTGGTGGACTTATCCACGAATTCCACCCAAATATTAAAAAGTTGGCCAGAAAACTTGAAAATATCAAATATAAAATTGTTAAACTGGAGATGTGTCTTTTGTTTAATTCAACATGCATAAATGAAAAAATGCTGCAAAATACACACACACACACACATACACACACACACACACACACACACACACACATACACACACCCATATATATATATATATATATATATATATATATATATATATATTAAAAAACCTGCGCACGAACAGAATGCGATACAACGTCAATATCTTAGGCAGAGTTTAACAGGTTTGATTTAAGAGTTTTCATTCTCCTAGTCTGGTTACCTAGCCAAAGTTAATAGTCAATTCCACCCTGCAATTTAACCATATCTGGAGGGAGGGTATTTGGATGCATACCTTTCACAAGGATATTAGTGCTATATGAAATGCAAACAGCTTCGTCCAGGATTTGAACTCGTGTTAACGAATCCATTTCCTACAACTCTAACCATTACATCACTGGCCTCCATCATATGTCATATATAATATAGAAGGCAGCGGCTGAGGGTCTTAGTCTTCTCGGTATTACGATAAACTGCATCTCATAGTGAAGCTGCAATTTTGGAGATCTGGGGAATGTGAAATATCCCGCCATCGCCAGTCTTCCCTGGTCCACATTGATACAGAGTACCTGTTATGGCCCCAAATAAGGTTTAAATATAAAGATGAGTTTAAAATAATGTCCGCCCTGTCGTCTGGGGCGTTAGAATGCACCGACTGCACCTCTGCAGAGGGGTAAGACTCCCAATGGGGCCACCTGTTGGCCGTGGGTGGCGACCCGTGATGCTTAAGGATAGAGCCCAAATGGATGAGCATTTCATGACATGAAATACTCCACTTTGGCCCTATCTTGGGCTAGACGGGCGGTCGGAGAGGCCCCCTCTGATCAATCGGCTGGTCACGTCAAGCCTTAGCACCTATATGATTTTCCCAACCCTATTGCCCTTATGGCAAGCCCCAACCCCTTTTTATCATATAGGTGCTAGAAGGCGGTGGCTGTGGGTCTACATGTCCTGGAAATGAAGTTAAACTCTATCTGATGATGAGGTTCCAGTTTTGGAGGTTTGGGGAATGTGGAGCACCCCTTCATCACCATTGCTCCCTGGTCCCCTCTGACCCGGAGTGGTAGTACCTGTTAGGGTCCCATCTATGGGTTAAATAGAAAAATGTATTTATAAAAAAATTGTATTATCCATTAAGAATTGATTTATTTCAAAACTTTATCGGCATTAAATGACCCACTGAGGTTGATATGCCGTAAAACAAAACAAACCAAACCAAAACAAAAAAAAATGTGTTGCATATCATGACCTCTTCGGCCAACAAAACACCGTTCTTAAGCCTCACGAATGGTCACCTATAGTCAACAGGTGGCTCGATGGGGGGGGGGTACCAATCTGCAGAGGTGAAGTTGGTGTATTCTTCAACCCCAGTCGAAAGTCATGTATGGTATTAAACAGTACTTCAATTCAATTCTTCAATTTTTCTAAAAGGATGACTTTGGCAACAAATAACCCACGTAAGTTGATATTTCATTAAACCACCATGCGTACCCATTACAAAAAATATGTGTTCCCATTGGCTTTCTTCATTAGGAGTTAGGCAATACACCCAGAATTCAGCCCTTCTAGGCGTGTGGACAGGCGCTGCCTTAGCCACAACCAGAGATCTGTATTCTACGAAGGTTAATGAGGTAGGCTAGTAAAAAAAATAAAGTTGGTATCAACAAGACAGCGAGGGTGTCTCTCCCCTTTTTACAAACGCTAAACCAAGGAGATTTTTAGCGTCTGGGGTGAAGCACCACATCTACCATCAGCTCCTCACTTGACCACACAGATCCCTATGCTACACATATGCTGTGTTGTCGAGGGCTGGTATCGAACTAGGAAACTTGTGGTTCCCAGGCGAACGCTCTACCGACTAAGCTAGACCGGCCCTAGTAAACCATTGTTATTGAGTTCGATTCTCACTGGGTTGTACAAATTTATGACACTGTACTTGTTGTAGGTGATTTACCTATGACACGTAAATAGACTTACCCAGAGAGTATATTAAACAGATCAAAGCTACTCAAGGGAGAAGTGGCAGATACATGTTCTTCGTGTACGCTGTAACAAGGAAACCCTTTTCATTGCACGTTGATATATTGCTGAATACATCTGTTCTTTACATTTTATCGCCGTGTTGAGTTATTATTTATTGACCCTTAAACAGGTCATAACAGTATCATAAGAAATTGAACTTTGTAAATGACAATAAACGTATCTTGTGTTGTTTTCAATTTTCTGTCATTATCTACTTCTGTCTGCCAGGTTAAAAAAAATACTTAGATTTCTATGCGGGAAAATGACTAAGAATGTTAGAAGATAAGATAACGCTAATCCAAGTAAAATAGACTACATTGATAGAAACCTTAATAATTTTGAAAAAAAAAACATCAAGATATAGACACAGCAATAAACAATTTTGTCAAAATATATAGTCGTCGGGGTGGACTAAAGTCGGTATCATATTAAAAAGATGGCCAGACAGTTAGAACGGATCGAACAAAACTCGTCCGAAAAGAATTGTCCGTTGAATTTAACAAAACACACACACACACACACACATATATATATATATATATATATATATATAGAGAGAGAGAGAGAGAGAGAGAGATAAAGAGTTAGAGAGAGAGTGAGAGAGAGAGAGAAAGAGAGAGAGAGAGAGAGAGAGAGAGAGAGAGAGAGAGAGAGAGAGAGAGAACAGAATATTAGATGATGTTACCAAAAATATAGACGGATTGGTTTTGCCAAAATATATACGGGAAAATTTTAGATGGGTTTGCTAGAATATATAGACAACTACATAACAGCTGATTTTTCGAAAATATGGAGACAGCAATATAATATACAGTTTTCCCAAAATATAGTCAGTAACCTATTGGATGTTTACTTCCTAAATATATAGATATCCATATAACAGATGTTTTTTTTTCCAAATATATAAACAGTGATATATGATTTGGCAAAAATATATAGACTGCGATATAATAGACGGTTTTGCCAAAATAAATAGAAATTAATATATTAGATGGTTTTGTCTTAATATATAGACAGAAATATCATAGACGATTTTGTAAAAATTACTAAGGACACGATTTATGTTATTTTTTTTAATTAAATTTTAACCGTTAGTTGTGTTTAAGAAAAAATAGATAAAATATAAGAGATGAATGATAAGAATAGTCAGAATTAATAAACATGTACAAACAAAAAGCGTACTTTCTATTTCAATATTACAGGCAACGCGTGCTTTTCTTAAGTATGAATGACCAAAAGTGTAATAATCTGTGTTTTTTATGTTAATAAATTCTCGGAAAATATTTATCTCTCTTAAAAATTAGTTCCGTTGTGGCCCTCTGTGTTAAAAACACAATTAACGGTTAAAATGTAAGTAAAAAATAACATAAATCGTGTCCTTAGTAATAATTAAATTAATTAAAATCTATGCCCAAGCCAAATTTTTCCGTTTTAATTTTGATGTCGATTTGCAATTTTAACCATTATTAATTATTTGATTCTGCTTGTAGAGTGGATTTTCTTTTGTTTATTTGAAGGCTATTACCAACAAATATTGCCAATAGGGTGGATTTTCAGCTAGTCTTACTAATGCTCTTTTTGAAAAACTTATATTTTTCCGAATACAATTTGTTTATTTATTCTTTTTAGATATTCAACTTTTTAATAAGTAATACCTCTCCGGATCAGAGCTAGGAGTAATGGCGATTAAGGAGTGATTCATATTTCCAGAGCTTCTGAATTTGGAACTTCTCCTCTAGATGTAATTTAATGTAATACCCAGGACACTAAGACTATCAGCCACCATAGTCTTGTACATATTTGCTAAAAAAGTTTGTGAGCTGGCCATAAGAGCTAAACGGTTGGGTAAATCATATAGCTACTATGGCTTGACTTGACCAGCTGATTGATCGGAGAAGGCTTCTTCGACCCCGACCCCCGTCTAGTCCAAGTAAGAACCAACGTGAACTGTGTCATGTCATAGACAGATCAAATACCAAGATTCCATCCTTAAGCATCATGGATAGCCAATCTTTACCAACAAGAGGCCATATTGGATCAATGGGTATTTCCTTTGCAGAGGTGCTGTCAGCTATTCTAAAGCTCCAGCGGACAGGGCGGGAGACAGGGTCAGGATTTAGCACCATGTGACCAAGAAATAGGTTTTGAGCACTTAAGATTGGAGTACTATATCCTCGAAGTACATTTCCCAAGCAATGGGTAAAATGTTATACAAGAAGATTGAATTTCGGAGAGGCTTCATATGTAAGGAAATAATCGCGCGGTTTTGAGTGCTTTAGGTTGAAACAGAGATAACCCACAAGTAAAACTAGAATCTGTCATTTTCAACTACTGTATACACAGATCTCGGGGCAGATCATTTGTAGGTCTTTATGCACACAGTCCTTCCCAGTGTATGCGAAATCATATTTTCTGTATGCATTGCGAAAATATATTTTCGCAAGGCATCTTGAACTCTGAAATAACACTTCGAAAAGAAAGCTAAGTAAAATGATCACAAGTCAAATTCAAACGTATAGATTAAAGGTGCGTACTGTAACGGTCGTTGTCGTAGGAAATGAACACTAGGGTAGGTCGATTTTTCACTTTAAAAAAATATCAAATTGTTTATCTATGGGAAAGTTGTGTGTTAGTATACTGAATACTGAATACTGATACCAAAAATTAGATATTTTACTTGCACCATTGTTTGGGGAAATAGCATCAAAGATCGCCTACTAAAATGTACTAAACATTTTCGTTTTCTAAAGGCTAAATTTTGTGAAAACGATATTTAGTGCATTTTCGGAGATGGTCTCTGATGCTCAAACAATGGTGCAAGTAAAAAGTATAATATTTGGTATCAGTATTCAGTATACTAACACACAACTTTCGCATGGATAGACAATTTGATATTTTAAAAAGGTGAAAAATCGACCCATCATGATGTACACGGCCAGACGAGTTCAAATCCAGCTGTTTGCATCTTACATAGCGATAATTCCCTCAAGAAAGGTATAAAAATAACTATTCTCTTTCCAGCTATGGGTAAATAACGTAGACTCTGCTCTTTAACCTATTGAAGTCAGTTAGCCTGCTGTTGGTTTTAATAACATCAGCTAAACAGAATTAAAGCAGTGTCCAATACAGCTGGTATAAATAGGAATGAAGAATGATCCATTCATGAATCAAGGTGATTTGGGTCATTTCATTCCTTGAGCTCTGATTGGCTGCCTGACTGGTTGATTTGCATGACACTGTGGAGTCCCATATATACTTGGTCACTTGGCAGTGGACTTTGTGTCATTTCGAGCTTGTATTCAGTTACAATCGCATGCCACCTTGTCTTCCCAGTTCGACGGTAATTGGAACTTATTCTACATAACCTTGATTAACCAACCACTCAAGGAGAAGGAAAACTCTGAATTCAAACCTGTTAAAATGTGCTTAAAAAAATTGAATTTGTGTCACATCCTAATCATGCGGACGGGTTGGTAGATATATATAAATAAAATATTACTTATCAAGAAGTGGATATATAAGCAACAACATTTTCATTAGTTTGCGTTGTTTATTTGTTTAACGCCATATAAACTGCATATGATTTATTTAATACTGAAATTTGATTCCTTTGTAAATGTTTGATTATCTTGTCGTAATGGAGATTGTGTGTTTGTCTGTCTGTAATCGAATTTATATTACTACTCAAGTTAAAATTCCCTTTAGTTATTTACATCATATTCTCCCTAATTTTAATTTTATTTAAACCTCAATTATTAATAAAATAGTTTACATTATTAATACTGTTGTAATGGTGAGACTGATGGAAGACTAAAATTCAGTTGTTCTATTTTTCGAATTTATCCCTCTCTGTTTTATTACTTTTATCTTCATTCTTATTTATTTTCATTGGCCTTACTCATTTTAATATAAGATTTTAACGTAAAATTTAATTAATTAACTGGTATGGTCGTATGTCTTGGGCAGGAATAGCCTAGCGAATTCCATCTTTATCCAGGTGTACAACTGGTTTGAATTCATAGTTGACATTCTATGAGAAGAAAAACTCTGAATTCAAACCTGTTAAACTCCGCTTAAGAAATTGACCTTGTGTCGCATCCTGCTCGTGCGGAGGGATTGGTAAATATATATATACGGATATATATATATATATATATATATATATATATATATATATATGATATATATATAAAGATTTTATAAAAGATAACTATTGATAAATATTAAGATTCTGAGTCACGTGATGGTTCAGAATAGGAAAAGTTCTAGTAGTGGACCTGTATGATTGTGACAGACGACAGTGATCTGTAAGGATTATGCGATATAAAAATGTGTAGATAATATGGGTGCTATATTTCTGAGCGTTTATATTTGAGTTAAGATAAGGAAAGATTGACAACAATAAAACAAAATAAAAGACTCAACATAACAGCATATGTAGAGTGTGTGGTGACAAAGGTGAGACCATTAACCATATATTAAGCGTATGTAGCCAACTAGCACAATGAGAATACAAAGCAAGACACGACTGGGTTGGAAAGGTGCTCATCTGGGAACTATGCAAAAAACTAAATTTGACAATACAAAGATTTGAAGTCGTCTCAACGTGTCCATTTCTAACGTGACGGTTATCATTACACACACGGTCACACAAATAAGAGAAACAAGACGACTCCTTACAAAAAGACTCGAGGAAAACAAAATTGTTATAAACAAAGGTTAGGTAGAGAAATCGGTTTGGGCGGACCAGATTTAGAAAGCGAAAGGTATAAATTAGTCCCCTATAGTATAGAATATAATTGATTGACACGCAAGATCTTAGTGGGTGTGAGGAGAAAGAAGAAGGTAGAATACATAAGTTTATCGATCTTTTGCTTGTGTCTGGTCAGTAAAGATTTCAATACAATAAACGTTTTCGGTAATTATGAACTTTTGTTTAGTAAATTAGGGAGTCCCAGAAAAAACAGAACCCACTAATGTTTTAATAAAACTGTTAATTTTCACTAGGGGGTTTAGAGTTAGGGTTAGAGTTTAGGGTTAGGGTTAGGGTTGGAGTTAGGGTTAGGATTAGGGTTCTGTTTTTTTTTGTCACCCTGTACAGGTAACCCAGAAAAAAAACAGAACCGAAATTATTCATTTATTTTCCCATTAAACTAACCCTAGACTATAAACCCCATTCGAGGATTTGAAGTCATTTCGACCTGTCCATTTTCTATGACGATAATGATTACACCTCCAAAAATTTGCTCGAGTGTATATTCAATTTTGAAGAAATGGTTTTAAGACCAAAGATCGCAGACTAAATGGGAAAAGATTAAGAGGGGGACATTTGGCCTTATCATGTTGTCTACATTGCTTAAATGGCATTTACTACTCAGTGATGTTATCACATCTTCTTTCATCAGTTTTGAAAATATTGCAAGTAGACAAAGTGGGCCATTAATGCACCACGACTGTGTGATATATTATGATACCAA
The DNA here is from genome assembly GCA_023376005.1 of Doryteuthis pealeii. Taxonomy (NCBI): domain Eukaryota; kingdom Metazoa; phylum Mollusca; class Cephalopoda; order Myopsida; family Loliginidae; genus Doryteuthis; species Doryteuthis pealeii. The sequence continues at coordinate 12,907,251 of CM042158.1, read as the reverse complement.
CACGTGTATGGCAATAGTAAATTGACTGTGTTACGTGTTGGTAAACATTTGGCGCACGTATTTATCTGTGATTTATTTATTTTATCTGTTTCTATTTCATATAATATGATAAAAATATCAATACATAATATAGAAAATGATTTGTAAATAAATAGATAAATAAGTAAATACACAGACAGAGAGACCGACGGACAGAAACGCACACAGAGAAACACACACACACATATATTATGATAATGGTACACAGTAATAACCTACACTAGTTTTACCATAAGGATCTTCAGGGTTAAATCCACTGGATTAACCAAGATATTGATTTGCTCTACCAACGTATTGAGCACTTTATATTTGTTATATCGCTGCCTTATCATTGTGAATCTTGCATCAACTAACCATTGTGACCTGTTTCACCGGTAAGTCACCTTGCCCACAAATACCATATATATATATATATATAAGTAAAATTGGCGAAGGAAACTATTTACTACCACTCTGATTCAATGTGGACTGGGGAGTATTGATGATGAAGAGATTCTTCCCACTCCCCTGAGTCCCAGAATTGGAACCTCACCACTAGATGCTGTTTAACGACACACACAAGAAACGGTAACATTATGAAGGCAAAATCGACTTATACACGAGTACATATGATGATCATTTGTTAATCTATTTTATTTGATTTAATCGAAAATATTTTTGCAATAATGATATAATCATTATTTTTAGGAGCAAAATTCGGAGGAAAATTACTTGTTCAAATTTCAATTAATGAATTCTTTTAACAGCCAGAAGAAATCTAATGAACATTTTAAATAGAACATTAAAATATCATTTTTTTTTAACATTAGAAAATTTCATAAGACTTCCGTTTGCCTCCACACCATGTATCGAACCATGTTGTTACCGGAAGTTTTTTACGCGGCTCGAACGACACATTAGGCGCATGCGCATTGTTCTCTCGAAACAAAATGGCGTGATTATTGTGCAACGACCCCCGGGCGAAGGAAGAGGCATCCATTTTTGTGTTTTGTATGGCCGGCATTAAACCTGACTGTTGGTCTTTGTCGTCACAGTGCTAACTTTCAGGCCCGGCGTGGGCCGGCGTGGAGTGAAAAGCGAAAACGGTCGGACTTGATTCTCTTTCTTTCATGCAGTTAATCACGCCATTGTCTCCCAGGTGTTCGGTGTGAACAACTGGTTGGCGGCAATCGGGAGTCACGTGAGTGACGCAGAATTAAGCCTCTTTCTCATTAGCCAGCGTCGACTCTGTACACCGAACCCATTCACCACTACCGCAACCACCTCCGCGCTGCTTTTATAATTACAATCCCTGCCCTCGTCCTCCGTGGGTGTCAGCTAGATTAATCTGTTTCTTTTCCAATTTTTCTCGTTTGATGGACGCCTACCAGTGAGCAAGATAACCTCGAAGACTATTTGGTTTGCTTTCTTTGTGTAACGGCATATAGAACTATGTGGGTTATTTAATGCTAAATACACGATAAAATATACAACTGTGAGCAAAGTATTTGTATTGTGGATTCTTGGATAATTATTTACGAGGGATTATTATTAGTTATTTGAGACCATAGAACTGTGCGCAAAGATTAGTTATTAAGCCAGTAATGGGCATGGCCAATCTCCTCGACATAAGCGGCAAATAATCGCTTGTGCCGTGCTCCAAACACCCGGATGGGGCGAGACGGAATTTGCATAAGGGGTGGCCGAGCGATGATAAAAACGGACAATGGCTGATACTGTCAGTGAAAAAAAAGCAAGTGTCTGCCAGAGAAGTGAAATTCGACGACTACTATTGTGTTTTGGGTGAGCAAGGAAGGAGGGAGAGTAACGAGCTCAGTTAGTAGAGAAGTTTGCAGAAACGAAAGTGATTACTGGTGTCATTTGAACAGACTCCAGTTGAAAAACTTTTTACAAAGCCTTTTAAGGCAATCAGGTATAGTACCCAAAAGGTGACAATGGAATGCAAACTGTCAGTTACTGATTCTCATTTCCGTTGTACCTTGTCGAGTAAACCTTTTCATTTACCTAAAACCTTGTGTTTTCATCCTATAAGTTACAACACAAGTGTCTACCAATTAGAAGATCAGTATCCCTAATGCTTCTCTACCTAAATAGCTTTGTGCCAGACTAGGCTGTTAATAGCAAATACCAGGGGTTACTATGCATAAGAAATACTGTAGAAGAGCAGCCGTCTTACTATCGACGGCTGGTTGGATTTTACGGCATGTTAACCCTTGTTGGGACATTTAATGCCGAAGAAGTTTCTTTTTATACATTCTTGATGGTTACTCAGTTTGTTTTAAACATATTTTCTATTTAAACTATAGATAGAACCCTAACAGATATTACCACTCCGGGTCAGAGTGGACCTGGGAGCAATTCCTAGACCTCACCATCAGATAGAGTTTGATGTCATACCCTAGACATGAAGAACCTCAGCCACCGCTTTCTAGCACATATATGATATAAAGGTCTAATGGTTAGAGTCGTAGGAAATGGACTCGTCGACCCGAAGCTGTTTGCATTTCACATGGCGCTAATACCATTGGGAAAGGTATGAATCCAACTCTCCCTTCAGCTATGCGCAAATAGCAGGCAACACTGGGCTCTTTAACCATGCCTAGGTAACCAGTCTAGGAGAAGGACAACTCTGAATTCAAACTTGTTAAACTCCGCTTAAGAAATTCCACCTTGTGCGTCGGGGTTGGTAAATATCTATCTATCTATCTATCTATCTATCTATCTATATATATATATATATATATATATATATATATAGATATAGATATATATAGTTTTTTTCCGTAGTTAAGGTCTTTCCATGTGTGGTTTAACCAAGCTGATGCAGGTAGACCATTAGGAGAGCTCACTGTGCCTAATACTAGTGAGTAAAAGGACAGAGCAAGAAATTTAGTAAATGAAGAAAAACTCTAAACTTGCTTCATTACAATAATTTATTTCAACCGTATTAATACGGCATCTTCAGGTAATCACAAGAGTAAGAGTCATGTTCTTGTGATTACCTGAAGATGCCGTATTAATACGGTTGATATAAATTATTGTAATGAAGCAAGTTTAGAGTTTTTCTTCATTTACTTATTCAATATATATATATATATATATATTATATATATATATATATATATATATATATATATATTGGTACTTGCTATAAGAGCAATAGTCACATAGGTTCTAGGGCCTGAAGTGCCCAGGTGATTGATTGGAGGATGCCTCTCCGCCCGCCTCTCTAGCCTAAGTAAGGGCTAAAGTGGAGTGTTGCATGTCATGGACTGCTCAGCCAACAAGATTCCTTACTTAAGCATCACAGGTCACCACCCAGGGTGAACAGGTAGCCTCATTGGGGGAAGAGTCTTACCCTTCTTTGGAAATGCAGTCGGTGTATTCTAAATCTCCAGCCAACAGGGCTATCGTACTATTGAACCAATAGCTGGGGGATAAGTATGTGTATACCATTCTCTAGCGTATACATTCAAATATGAATGTAATAGTGTGACTGGATTTCGAACTAGCTGTTGTAGCCCAGCACCTTACCCACTATAACACTATAACTCACCCATGAAACAATGGTTTCGGTTTCTTTGTATAATGTCATACCAAGATAGGTTATTAATACCAAAACAATCCTTGTAGAAGAACAGTAGTGGTATTATTTAAGCTATAGCTGGAAAGATGAGGGGTATATACTTTTCCCAAGGTTTTTTTCCGGAAATAAACGTAATAATGATTACTAAAAACATTTAAGATTCCAAATTTATTTCGATGAAGAAAAATATTATTTATCAAAATTTAAATAATAAAACATAAGTCTCTCTATATTATTTTTTTAATTCTTTATTTTTTGTATTTTTATACAATAGATTGCTATTTTTCTTATAAAAAAAACGCAACAAAATAATTCGGGTGTTCTTTGGTGTTCGTTGGAGGGGAAGTGGGAGGGATTTATAGCATTTCAGTTGACTTCAACGATATACGAGGAAAATGAATTATGAGCCGAACGAATTAAACCCGTAAGTCAATGTACCACTGTAAAAATATTCTTTAAGTAAACTAGTAAAAAATAAAAAGCACCCTCCGGGCGATGTAAAAATAGGTTTTTGAAACGAGTTTGAACCTAAGTAAGTAAAATCATCAAATTCATTACAGGATTAAAAAATAAAACAATTTGAAATATAAACTTTAAATATGTATTAAAATAAAACAAACTATATATAGATATATAATACCAGTCATGTATTTATTAAAACTTGTTTTAAAAAAACAATGAGGACTGTCTAATGTTGCATGTTTAAATTTTGAGTGTATTTATTCTATGTTATGACAATTTTGGGTAATGTGACGTGAGCAGTGACGTAATTTTGTTACAGACAAAAACCGGAAGTGAATCTCCATTATTAATAGATATATTTGATCCATAGAGCTCTCCTCAGGTTTTGAATTCATAATATATCCTGCCCCTCAAATGTCCAAGTCTGACCTTCTATTTTATATATCAAACTATTTGAAATCCAAAGAAGCTAGTTCCGAATTCGATCTCAGCTTGTCGAGTCTAGTGATGCAGATAGTTTTTGGTTTAGTGCATCCTGGGACACACATATTTGCTTTGAATGAGTCCTTGGGAAATTTATGGGTCCTAAGAAAAGTTTCTTAATAAATTGTAAAGTTTTTATTTATGATCTGGGGAAACAACTAAAGCCGTTTAACCCGTACCTTGTAACCTATCCTGTGTAATTCGTTTCTAAGAAACTATTGAAATGTATTCACAGTTAGCCTGAACTAATGAGGGAATCAAAAAGAAATACATTGGACGCATGGATACGATTTTACTGTATCCTTTTTTATTTTTGTGTGTGTCAGGAACACAGAGGACCTATCAGCAGCTCTGCCATTCCATTTATTTCCTTGATATATAACCATTACACCAACAATGTGTCCAATGCAGAATACAGCAATGAGTAAATCGTCACCTAGTGCCCTATTAATTGAGTCTTCAGATAGACTAAGCTTAGGCTTATAAGTATACATTTTAGTTCCGTTCTTGGTCGTCCGTTCTGTATCGATCGTCAACGTCTTTTTAGGCTATTGGATGAATAGTAAGTCCTAACGCCACTGGTTATTCAGTTTTATTGCCTACATAATAGTAAACCCGTGATCTCCATTCTATAAAATAAGGTTTATACAAGGTTAGACAAAATGTTATCATTATGAAGTAAATTTACTTATCCTGTAATTGATTAAGCTTTGCTTCGTCTTGGAAACGAGTTTTAAGTTGCTGTTCCTAAGTTATCGGCCTTAAACGAATGTCATTCAATAAATAAATGGAGTATTGCGGCAATATATATATATATATATATATATATATATATATATATATATATATATATATATATATATATATATATATATATATGTGTGTGTGTGTGTGGTGTGTGTGTGTGTGTGTAATATATGTACACACATATAGATACATATATGAACATATATATATATATATGTGTGTGTGTATATATATAGATATATGAACATATATATATATATATTATATATATATATGTATATATATACATATATGAACATATATATATATGTATATATAAACATATATGAACATATATATATATATATATATATATATATATATATATATATATATATTATATAAACATATAGATACATATGTATAAAATATATGTATAAACATATATATATATATATATATATATATATATATAACATATAGATACATATGTATAAACATATATGTATAAACATATATATTATACATATATATATATGTATATATAACATATAGATACATATGTATAAACATATATGTATAAACATATATATATATATATATATATATATATATATATATATATTTAAGAATGGAAATGAGTAACCTACTCGAGTTTCATCGATAGATTCTTCAGTGTTACTTTTAAATTAATCGAGTTTACGATTAATCTTTGGTGTTATAAATGCCCGTTGGAATGGGACTTAAATTTAGTAGAGGAACGCTTGTTTACATTTTCGTAGATCAGGAACGGTTTTGATTATTGAATTAAAAATTTGGATTAATTTATGGGAATTATTTTTTTCAATTATTATTTAATAAAAGATATGTTATGGGTCGTATTAATAGTTAAAAGTTGAAAATTTAAAATTATTTAATAACTAGTTTAATTTGGTTTGAGAGTATTTAAAAAATACAGGTTGTGTATGTTACGATACACAAGTTTTGGGTAGTTAAATATAGTTAATTATATAAAAAATATAAAGAGATAAAAGTAAGAATGAAAGTAACGGTAGGCAAAGATGCATTGAAATAAAAATAAAAATAAAAATAAAAATAAAAGTGGAAAATAAAAAATAAAAAATAAAAAATAAAAAATAAAGTGAAAATCAAGGTGAAAAAATATGTTAAAATTTAAAATTTAAAAAAATTTTAGGGAACGGTGTTTATATAAAACAAGGATTTAATTTTTTTATTTTAACTGGGATTAAAATTAGAATTATGTAAAACAAAGAGATAGTTGGATAATTGAAATATTATTTTTGGTTTTATTATTTTGGGTTATTTATTGAAATTTAAAATTTTAAAATCTTAAAATTTAACATTTAGTATTTTAGCTAAATTAATAATTGAGTCTTAAGGTATATATATTTTTTTCCCTAAATTTTTAAGTTTACGGTTTGCTGCCGCATGATTTCGTTTATAACTGGTGTTTACTGTTTTAAATGTTGAAGTAAATTAGTGTAATTTATTTAAATTGCAAATAAATAATAATAAAAAGATTTAAAATTAATAATAAAGACTAAAACTGATTGGGTAAATTAATAAATAGAGTTAAAATAATAATATTAAATTTAAATTTAAACAAAAAATTGTAAGCGGTGTTTATTGTTTAAATGTTTTAAATGTTTTTAATTTATGCTCTACATTGTATTGAGCTCTTTGTATTTGTTTTTTCTCAACCTTAACCTCTGGATATTGTGCGCTTCCAACGATCGTTCTTATACCCACCGGTAAGTTAATACTTATACATATACAATATATATTATATATATATATATATATATATATATATTATATATATATATATATATGGGAGAAAAATTCGAGGATATTACCCGACAGTATGCGGAGAAAGGTAGACAAACAGGGGATGTTGTAGAAACTGGATGTTTATAGTAGGTAGCGATGTGGACGATGCAACGTTTCGGTCTGTTAGACCTTCTTCATGACTTTAGGAATAAAGTTCTTGCTTCAGTGGTGAACATTTTCTTTCTAATGAATTGAGGAGGTCGTGAATAAGGGAAGGGGTGGTCGGTTGATGGTGTCAGAAGAGTTGGAGGTGGATTTTCCTTTTCTCTAAAATCTTCTGACACCATCAACCGACCCCCCCTTTTTTCCGACCTATTATCAGATTTCAAGTTAATCACCACATGTGAAAAAACTTGTGTCTTGATTAAACTGAGTGCATAACGTTAATAATTATGAACTTAGTAAATTAGGTGATTCCTTAATAATAAAACGGGGCTAGGCTAGGGTCTGTATGGGTACAGGGTGCCCAGAAAAAACAGAACCAATTTATTATTTATTTCACATTAAATTAACCCTAAACCCAAACCCAACCCTAGCCCTGATCTAGTTAAAAATTAACAGTTTTCTTATAAAATTTGTTCTGTTTTTTCTGGGGCACCCTAATTTACTAGACAAAAGTTCATAATTACCCTTAAAAAGTACGTCCTTGTCATTTCTTTCAAAGCTCTGTTCATTTTTGACATCAACTAGAACATTGATGGTGCGAATCACTAAAAAGTCTGCCACGCATTTTGAATCTGTTTGTGCGTCACTGAAAAAATCCTGTGATAAGTATACAGTTTTGGAGATATGGGGGGGGGTAGTACTCATTCATTGACTTTAATCCCATATTCACTCAAGTAGTAACTACAAGGTCTCCTCTTTGGGTCAAACAGATCAAATGGATTAAGGGTTAGGTTTGAAATTCTGAAAAGGCTTTCAATTATGACATACAGACTCCCAAGTTCGATAAAAATTTTCCGAGTACGCAATAAACCCAATGAAGAAGATCTGACGTCACATTATCCGAAACGTTATGTATAAAGTTTTATGGTATGGACGAAAACAGTGCAAAAACAATAGTACAGACATGTTGTTGTGTTAAGTGTAAAAACTCATCTTTGTTGCTCTATTTCATTTTCACGAACATTTCCACATTTTCACATCCATACATGACTCGCCATAAACTTTCATTAATAGGCGATGAATTTCAATCGGTATGTTTTGTGTTAAAAAAACCCGAAAAATTGCACGAACTACACACTTGGCGGATATGTTGTATACCCTTTCTTACTTCTTACTTCTAGTCGTCT
>CM042158.1:12883812-12893812 GCA_023376005.1 Doryteuthis pealeii | reverse complement strand
CCAGCGCCTTCATTGCTATTAGTTTCTGTCTCTGACCTTCAGTTTTCTACCTGTAGTACAATCTATAAAAGCGAATAATTATAGAAATAATTCCTCAAAGACCCCACATCATGGAAATTCAACCCTCGGGTATAAAAGTCGATATATTCTATAAAAACAAGAATTCTTAAATGAACATGCATGCAAATTTACAAACCTTAGGAGACGAATCATTTTATAGATCAGGAATTCCTTAAATAGATCACTGGTGCAAAATATCCGATAGCAATATTTGAAACCATACAATAGGAATAATTTGTTTGTCCTAAGGATATTTTGATATACTAGAGGGGCTACCGGCGCCGGCCTGGTAGAGGTGGGGAAGGTAGTCTCGTAGAATCCCATTATTGTTGAATCGTGAGTTTTCGATCCTCACAGAATGCCCATTAAAATCCTATGTAAAAAAACAAACGTTGCATTGATCCAGAACAATTTGAAAAGAAAATTAATGTCCTCCATTTAAAATAACTAAATGCAAAAATTTACATGTCGTATCATTTAATTTTATTTTTCTTACATTATCTTCACAAATATAATCAAATCTTCATTATCGTTTGTTCAAAAACCGCCTGAAGATATTTAATGTGTATATATATTCACTTTGTCGTTAATTTATTTATATTCTATTACTGAAGTTTTCAACCGGACATACACCATAACATGACAACTGCCCCTTTAATATTGTATATGCTATTGTTAGAAATCCATATAATCCGTTACTTGAAATCACATTTCTACTTTATTGATGACTTGTTTCTGGCATATTAAAGCATGTTAATTATGCCGTAACAAAAACAACCATTTTTTCTATTCTCTTCTCTCTCTCTTCTCTCTCTCTCTCTCTCTCCTCTCTCTCTCTCTCTCTCTCTCTCTCTCTCTATAGTCAAGTCATGTTGAAAACACCAGTTCCCGCTAGATCACCGACGTCATGCAGTGATGAATCTGTTCGATACTTACTGGGTGACTACTTAAGCAACATCAACGTGCGGTAAACAAACCGAATTCTTTGATAATCAAAATGACTAGATTGGCATTAAACGCCCTGGAAAGGGTTGATATGTCGTAAAACAAAAACAGTCAACCAACAAAAGAAACGAGCAATAAATGAGATGTAATTCACTTTTATATAGCCATTTTCCTCTCAGCACATCACGATATCGAGCCAGTTTAACATCGGTAAATGTTGCGCTGTTGTCTTTCTTTTAAGAACCTCTTTATTCTCAGATCTCATTCAGATCAATTGAGATATTTCGCTCAATTAGTGGCCAATATTGCTGGCGAGACATCAAATTAGTCATGTTTAGTAGGATACACTAGTAATAGGTTAGATGATAGCATGTTTCGGTTTGATTAACGGTGAAGCCTCGCTTTATCGTAGTTTAGATATGCAAAAACCTTTGAAGATTTGAACGCCATATTGTGGATTTTAGCAACGTGGGTTCATCTCTCTTGTTTAAAAGACAAGGTCATGGCGCAAAATAAATGTAACGGGATCATCTAAGGTTGTCAAGATTTTGACGGCTGGGGCTAAGATTACACCGACTGCCCCTCTGCAGAGGGGTGATCCCCCTCCCAATGGGGTCACAGCCATATGGGTACGACTCATGATCCTTAAGGACCGGATTCTGGTGGATAGGATGATAGGGTCCCAATGTATGGGTCAAATAGATTGTTTCAAGGGTTGTCATTTGATAGGACCGTCAACAAAGAAATCTTAGAAACAACTAAGAATAATTCTCAAGGCAAGAAATAACCCCTGACGAATTGACGTATTTGTTAAAATCAATTAAGGAATTTATCGTAATTACAATCAGTATTGCACTGGTAAATGCCCTGAAACTCTTTTGATTGGTGTGTTTTTTTTTTCCTGTAACGTCCTCCTCAACGGAGGTCCTGATTTCGCAGTAGCTAACGTGCGGCCTTTGACATCGAAGTAAGCAAAATCCAACTCCAGTCCCTCTCTGATCACTTTTCGAAGCCTTGGCAAAGGCACGACCTACTTATTATCCTAGATATTGTTAAATAGAACCACTATTGTTTTTCTACAATGAAGGCTTCGACATACATAGCCCACGAAGGTTGATATGACTTTAAACAACCCCAAACAAACATTCTTCATATACTCATAATTTACGAGTAGATTTGTTTTCAGTTCAGGAAAAAAGAAAATTTCATACGAAACTCAGCTGGTGGGTATCAGTACCAAAATTTATAAGAAGATATTGGGGCATTTGCTTGGGGTCTCATTACTAGACTTCATTTATGAAAATGTGTAATAATTATAAAATTGATTTTTACATTGAAAAATTGTTGTTTTGCTGCAAGCTGGTATGGATTATATCACTTATAATACGAAAACTGAATGTAGTAGAGGTGATATAATTTTAAAAAAAAAACAACATTTTTCTCAGAACCTAACATATATCTTTTGGAATAAAAAAAAATGTTTTACTTCAATTATTCTATTTCCCATATAATTGCAGAATATTTATTTTCTCGGAATTTTTTTAGATGAGGCTTGATAATTAGTATTATTTGTATTATTCGGGACTATTGTTCTCATCTTCATTGTATATGTACAACGTTTCGGACGATGTACCCCCGGGCTTCTTCAGGTATTTCTATCAGACTCAGGAAACGAGATGATTGCCGAGTCTGAGAAGTTTCTAGAGTCGAGAAGAAATACCTGAAGAAGGCCGGAAGGCACATCGCCTGGAACGTTGTACAGATAACAGTGAAGATGACGACAATAGTCCGAATAAATCTTATTATAATGGAGATTGTGGGTTTGTCTGTCTGTAACCGAAACTATACTACTACACAAGTCACAATTCCTTTGTTATTTACACACATTCTCCATGATTTTATTTTTTATTTAAACCTCAATTATTAGTAAAAATTGTTTTACATCATTAAGACTGTTAACAATATCGCATACTAATAACATGCAATATATTTATATATTCAATGAAATAGCGGTTTACAGTGTGAATGGAAAGGCTAATTTGCATATTGATCTTAAAAAATTTGAATTTATAATATATGCTTAGTATATTGATTTCTAATGTGTTTAGTTTTATCTTAATAAATATGAGCAAAAATCTCGGGGATAAATCTTAACAGAATCTATTAACATAAGAAATAACTGTAATTTTATCCTTTTCTTCCATTTAACTAAATAGTTAATTATGGAAATTTACCACTGAAAGACGGGAGTAAGGGAAAATGGTGGAACAGTTTTAGTTTCAAAGTTGTTTCTATTTTCCGATTATACCCCCTCTGTTTCCAATATTTTATCTGAATTCTTAATAAGTTTCATTAGCCTTCTAATTAACATGATATTTTATTATATTAAACTTAAATACTTGCAACCCGGAGGTGCATAATTTGCTAGTACAAATAATACTAACAGAATATTTTGTTTCGCAAAAAATTAACTGTTCAAAAATAGAGACAAGTGTTATTTGTATTATTTTTTTTTTTTAATTAACACTACAATTTTCACGCTTCTACGCAATCTTGACATTTGTCCTGACACGCGGCTAAAGCATCAGATAATCATTAGTTTATTATATGGTTCACTCAAATGCGTCCTTTAGTTTTGTAAATTCGGAATTATCATCAGATCCTGTAAGCACGGAACTCTCTCTCTCTCTCTCTCTCTCTCTCTCTCTCTCTCTCTCAGGCTCTATATAATTATGTATCGTTCATTTTATGCCATTACTTGACTCCCCCTCTCTCTCACAAAAGTTCACCAGTCATCGCCCGTGACGTCCAGTGCACAGCATCAAGAATTGCAACAGGTCTGCTTGATATGGGTTTTTGGCCTACACTGGTGTGTCTATATGTAGGTTGATCAGTTGTTTTTATTTCCGGTATATCGACACTTTCGGGTCGGTATTTTAATGCCGAATCAAGTCTTGGTTGATATCAAGTTGCCTTACAGTATCAACTGTTTGCTTAAATAGTCTCCCATCTAAGTATTGAACATATTCATCACTGCTTAAACTTCGGTGATCTAACAGGAACCGATGCTTTTAACATCACTTGTCTGTAAGTCATGTCTAGGTCTCCACATGAGTACGTCACTATGGGTTATTTCTTGCTTCCCATCTGTGTCCAGCATGTCTTGTTTCGTCTTGTTATGAATGATTTGTTTGATAGAGGGCAAGTGGCCATTCAGCTGCTATCTTGTGGCCTGCTACTTCTAGGATTTGTTCAAGACAGTTACTTTGAACCAAATTACCTTCAAGGACATGACTTTTTTATTAATATTTTTCTGTGTAGCGTGTACTTTTTCTTCCATCTTTCTTAATAATAAAAACGGAATGGTCCATTATTTAGCTGATGTGACAACATCCATAACCTTTAAACTATTCTGAAATTGAAAGCTTTTAAATATTATGGATTGTTTTAATAATAGAGGTAATAACTTACATTTTATATCAGTTGATCTATTTATTTTAAAATATCATAAAAATACATTGTGGGGATTTTCTTTTTTTATAATGAAAAAAATCTTGTTAAAAAAGTTATTTTGTAGTTTTTAAAATTCAGAAAAATCTTTATTTTGATCTCTACTCAATCTTACGTGTGATTGGCATAGCCTATCATTTTAGAGGTAGTGTTTGAGTAGTTAAGAAATATGATAAACAGGAAAAATACATTTGTATTCTTTGGATTTTTCTTTGCACCGCAACCATCCGATTGTTTGTTAGAGTTAGGGTTATAGCTTGGGTTAGGGTTAGCTTTTAATTTTATAATTAAAAAAAATGCGTCTAAAATCATCTGGTAACAAATAACCGGTGTTGACAGTGCAAAGCGAAACAATGTCCTTCTCAAATTCAGGTCGCCATGAAGGTGCTTAAAGTTAACTTGGTCTAATACTTTTGAGTACACCACGTATATTTGTACTTGTCTGTGTTTTTTTTCTTTCATGAATGTTGCTCTTTACTTATTGGCTCTATACTTCGATATCACAAGACATTAAATAAGTACGTAGCTTACGCGCAATATCGACAGTAGTAGAGCCAATAAGTAAAGGAGTCAACGATTCATGAGAAAAAACACAGACAAGTAGCAATTTACGATGGTGTAACAAAAGTATTGACCAGTTAACTTTAAGCACTCATGGCGACCTGAATTGGAAGAAGGACATGTTTCGCTTTGGCACTGTCAACATCGGTATTTGTTACCAGATGATTTTTTAAGCATTTTTTATTATAAAATTAAAGTAACCCTAACCCTAAGCTATACTACCTACAAACAATACGGATGTTGACGTGCAAAGAAAAATCAAAGAAAATACAAATGTATTTTCTGTTTATCATTATTTCTAACTACTCAACACTACCTCCTAAAAATGATAGGCTATGCATCACTAACGTAAGATTGAGTAGAGATCAAAATTAAAGATTTTCTGAATTTTAAAAGCTACAAAATAATTTTTTAACAAGATTTTTTTTAATAATAAAAAGAATAATCCCACAATGTTTATGATATTTAAAAATCAATAGATCACTGATATAAATGTAAGTTATTACCTCTATTAATTAAACAATCCAAATTAATTTTAAAGCTTTCAATCAGAATAGTTTAAAGTTATGTGAGTTGCACTCACCAAATAATGGACCATTCCGTTTTATTATAAAAGAAGATGGAAGAAAAAGTACACCTAACAGAAAAGATATAATAAAAAAGTCATGTCCTTTGAAGGTAATTTGGTTCAAAGTAAGTCTTGAACAAATCCTAGAAGTAGCAGGCCACAAGATAGCAGCGAATGGCCACTTGCCTCTACAAACAAATCATCATAACAAGACGAAACAAGAGATGCTGGACACAGACTGGAGAAGCAAGAAAAATAACCCATAGTGACGTACTCATGTGACCTAAGACATGAACTACAGACAAGTGAATGTTAATAAAGCATCGGTTCCTGTTAAGAGTCACTGAAGTTAAGCAAGTGAGAATATGTTAATACTTAGATGGGAGACTATTTAAGCAAACAGTTATACTGTAAGCAACTTGATCCAACAAGAACTTGTCGGCATTAAATGACCGAAGTGTCGTATCCGAATAAAAAGCAACTGATCAACCTACTAAGAACACGCAGTGTAGGCCAAAAACCCATATCAAGCAGACCTGTGCAGATTCTTGAATGCTGTGCACTGGACGTCACGGGGGATGACTGGTGAACTTTGGAGAGAAGAGGGGGGGAGTCAAGTAAGGCTAAATGAACGAATACATAATTATATAGAGCCTGAGAGAGAAGGAGAGAGAGAGAGAGAGAGAGAGAGAGAGAGTTCCCGTCTTACAGATCTGATGATAATTCGAATTTACATAACTAAAGGACGCATTGAGTGAACCATAATAATAAACTAATGATATCTTGATGCTTAGACGCGTGTCAGGACAAATGTCCAGAATGCGTAGAAGCGTGAAAAATGTAGTGTTAATTAAAAAAAAAATAATACAAATACACTTGTCTCTATTTTGAACAGTACTTTTTTGCCGAACAAATATTCCTGTTGGATTATTTGTACTAGCAAATATATGCACCCTCCGGGTGGCAAGTATTTAAGTTTTATATAATAAAATATCATGTTACATAGAAAGGCTAATGAAACTTTAAAGAATTCAGATCAAAATGATTGGAACAGGGGGGTATCATCGGAAATAGAAACAAACTTGAAATACTGTTCCACCATTTTCCCTTACTCCCGTCTTCAGTGTAAAACTTTCCATAATTTTAAACTATTTAGTTAAAATAGAAGAAAAGGATAAATTACAGTTATCTTTATGTAATAGATTTTCTTGTTAGATTTTATCCCCCGAGATTTTTGCTCCATATTAAAGATAAAGACTACAACAAAATTAGAAATCAAAATACTAAGCATATATTTATTAAAATCAAATTTTTAGATCAATATGCAAATTAGCCTTTCACATCACGACCTGTAAACCGCTATTCATTGATATATAAATGATAATTGCATGTTATTAGTATTCGATATTGTTAACATCTTAATGATGTAAGAACAGTTTACTAATAATTGAGGTTAAGTAAAAAAATATTAAAATCAAGGAGATGTGTGTAATAACAAAGGAATTGTGACTTGTGTAAAGAAAGTATAGTTTTCGGTTACAGACAGACAAACCCCATCTCCATTATAATAAGATTATTCGGACTAAATTGTCGTCATCTTCACTGTAATCTGTACAACGTTCCAGGCGATGTGCCTTCCGGCCTTCTTCAGGTATTTCTTCTCGGACTCTGAAACTTCTCAGACTCGGCAATCATCTCGGTTTCCTGAGTCTGATAAGAAATACCTGAAGAAGCCCGGAGGGTACATCGTCCGAAACGTTGTACATATAACAATGAAGATGAGAACAATAGTCCGAATAAGTACAAATAAATACTAATTATCAAGCCTCATCTAAAAAAATTCCGAGAAAAATAAATATTCTGCAATTATATGGGAAATACGAATAAATTGAAGTAAACATTTTTTTTATTCAAAGAAAATAATGTTAGGTCTGAGAAAAATGTTGTTTTTTTTTACAAATTTATATCAACCTCTACTAATTTCAGTTTCGTATTATAAGTGATATAATCATACCAGCTTGCAGCAAAAACACATTATTTCAATAGTAAAGAAAATCATTTTTATAATTATTACACATTTTCATAAATGAAGTCTAGTATGAGACCCCAAGCAAATGCCCCCAATCAATCTTCTTATAAATTTGGTACTGATACCACACCAGGCTGAGTTTCGTATGAAATTTTTCTTTTTTCCTGAACTGAAAACAAAATCTACTCGTAAATTATGAGTATATGAAGAATGTTTGTTTTGGTTGTTTAAAGTCATATCAACCTTCGTGGGCTATGTAATGTCGAAGCCTTCATTGTAGAAAAACAATAGTGGTTCTATTTAACCAATATCTAGGATAATAAGTAGGTTCGTGCCTTTGCCAAGGCTTCGAAAGTGATCAGAGAGGGACTGGAGTTGGATTTGCTTACTCGATGTCAAAGGCCAGCACGTTAGCTACTGCGAAATCAGGACCTCCCGTTTGAGAGGACGTTACAGGAAAAAAAACACACCATATCAAAGAGTTTCAGAGTTGCATTTACCAGTGCAATACTGATTGTAATTACGATAAATTCCTTAATTGATTTTAACAATACGTCAATTCGTCAGGGGTTATTTCTTGCCTTGAGATTATTCTTTAGTGTTTCTTAAGATTTTCTTTTGTTGACGGTCCTATCAAATGACAACCCTTGACAAATCTATTTGACCCATACATTGGACCTATCATCCTATCCACCAGAATCCGTCCTTAAGGATCATGAGTCGGTACCCATATGGCTGTGACCCCATTGGGAGGGGGATCACCCCTCTGCAGAGGGGCAGTCGGTGTAATCTTAAGCCCCAGCCGTCAAATCTGACAACCTTAGATGATCCCGTTACATTTTATTTTGGCGCCATGACCTTGTCTTTTAAACAAGAGAGCGTGAACCCACGTTGCTAAAATCCACAATATGGCGTTCAAATCTTCAAAAGGTTTTTGCATATCTAAACTACGATAAAGCGAGGCTTCACCGTTTAATCAAACCGAACAATGCTACTCTAACCTATTACTAGTGTATCCTACTAAACATGACTAATTTGATGTCTCGCCAGCAATATTGGCCACTAATTGAGCGATATATCTCAATTGATCTGATGAGATCTGAGAATACAGAGGTCATTAAAAGAAAGACAACAGCGCAACATTTACCGATGTAAGACTGGCTCGAATATGTGATGGGCTGGAGAGGAAAATGGGCTATATAAAAGTGAATTAACATCTCATTTATTGCTCGTTTCTTTGTTGGTTGACTGTTTTTGTTTTACGACATATCAACCCTTTTCAGGGCGTTTAATGCCAAATCTAGTCATTTTGATTATCAAAGAATTCGGGTTGTGTTTACCGCACGTGATGTTGCTTAAAGTAGTCACCGTAAGTATCGAACAGATTCATCACTGCATGCGTCGGTGATCAGCGGAACTGGTGTTTTTCAACATGACTTGACTAAAGAAGAGAGAGAGAGAGAGAGAGAGAGAGAGAGAGAGAAGAGAGAGAGAGAGAGAGAGAGAGAGAATGAGAAATGGTTGTTTTTGTATTACGGCATATTAACATGTTTAATATGCCAGTAAACAAGTCATCAATAAAGTAGAATGTGATTTCAAGTAACGGATTATATGGATTTCTAAACAATTATCTATAAACAATATATAAAGGGCAGTTGTATGTATGTGTATGTCCGGTGAAAACTTCGTAAATAGAATAAAATAAATTAACGACAAAGTGAATATATATACACATTAAATATCTTCAGGGCTTGTTTTGAACAAGATAATGAAAGATTTGATTTATATTGTGAAGATAATTAGAAAATAAAAATTAAATGATAACGACATGTAAATTTTGCATTTAGTATTTAAATAGGAGACTTAAATTTTCCTTTTCAAAAATTGTCTGGATCAATGCAACGTTTTTTTTTTTACATAGGGATTTTAATGGGCATCCTGTGAGGATCGAACTCACGATTCAACAATAATGGATCTTACGAGACTACCTTTCCCTCACTCTAACCAGGCGGCGCCGGGTAGCCCCTTCTAGTATTCATAAATATCTTAGGACAAACAATTATCCTATTGTATGGTTTCAAATATTGCTATCGGATATTGCACAGTGATCTATTTTAAGAATTCCTGATCTATAAAATGATTCGTCTCCTAAGGTTTGTATTTGCATGCATGTTCATTTAAGAATTCTTGTTTTATAGAATTAGTCGACTTTTATACCCCGAGGGTTGTAAATTTCCATGTGTGGGGTCTTTGAGAATTATTGTTCATAAATTATTCGCTTTTATAGATTGTTACATACAGGAGAAAAACGAAGGTCAGAGAAATCT
>CM042158.1:12873812-12878812 GCA_023376005.1 Doryteuthis pealeii | reverse complement strand
GTTAAGATGATAGAAGAAGAACCAAAGCCGGCCAGAAGAAAAGACGACTAGAAGTAAGAAGTAAGAAAGGGTATACAACTTATCCGCCAAGTGTGTAGTTCGTGCAATTTTTCGGGGTTTTTTTTAACACAAAACATTATACCGATTGAAATTCATCGCCTATTAATGAAAGTTTATGGCGAGTCATGTATGGATGTCAAAATGTTCGCATGTGAAATAGAGAGCAACAAAGATGAGTTTTTACACTTACACAACAACATGTCTGTACTATCTAATTTTTTGCACTGTTTTCGTCATCCATAAATGATATCTTATTATAATGGAGATTGTGTGTTTTTCTGTCTGTAACCGAAACTATATTCCTACTCAAGTCACAATTCTCTTAGTTATTGACATCACATTCTCCATGATTTTATTTTTATTTAACCTCAATTATTAATAAAATTGTCTTACATTATTAATACTGTTAACTACGTCTACATATTGACAACATGCAATTATATTTATATATACAACAAAATAGCGGTTTACTGTGTAAACGGGAAGGCTAATTTGCATATTAATATTAAAAAATCGAATTTAATAAATATGTGCTTAGTATTATTGATTTCTAACTGTTTGGTTTTATTTTAATGAATATAAGCAAAAGTCTCTTCAATAAATCTTAAATGAAATCCATTAACAAGATAAAATAACTGTCATTTTATTATTTACTTCCTCTTTTAACTAAATACTTAAATTAGAAAAAATAACAATAAAAGACGAGAGTGATGGAAGAGTAAGTTTCAGTTGTTCCATTTTTTATTATACTCCCTCTGTTTCAAATCTTTTATTATACTCCCTCTGTTTCAAATCTTTTTATCTGTATTTTTATTTAGTTTCATTAGCATTTCTAATTTAATACAATATTTTATTACATTAAAACTTAAATACTTGCACCCGGAGGGTGCATATATTTGCTAGTATACATAACGTTTCGGATAATGTGACGTCAGATCTTCTTCATGGGTTTCTTGACGTACTCGGAAAAATTTTTTATCGAACTTGGGAGTCTGTATGTCATAATTGAAAGCCTTCTCGGAATTTCAAACCTAACCCTTAATCCATTTGATCTGTTTGACCCAAAGAGGAGACCTTGGTAGTTACTACTTGAGTGAATATGGGATTAAAGTCAATGAATGAGTACTACCCCCCCCCATATCTCCAAAACTGTATACTTATCACAGGATTTTTCAGTGACGCACAAACAGATTCAAATAATGCGTGGCAGACTTTTATTGATTTGGCACCATCAATGTTCTAGTTGATGTCAAAAATGAACAGAGCTTTGAAAGAGCAATGACAAGGACGTACTTTTTAAGGGTAATTATGAACTTTTGTCTTGTAAATTAGGGTGCCCCAGAACAAAACAGAACAAATTTTATAAGAAAACTGTTAATTTTAACTAGATGGGTTCAGGGCTAGGGTTTGGGTTTGGGTTTAGGGTTAATTTAATGTGAAAATAAATAAATAAATTGGATTCTGTTTTTTCTGGGTCACCCTGTACAGGGGACCCAGAAAAAACAGAACCCTAACCCTAACCCTTACAGCAACCCTAACCTTAAAACCCTAGCCCTAGCCCTAAACTCCCCTAGTAAAAATTAACAGTTTTATTATAACGTTTTTGGGTTCTGTTTTTTCCTGGAACACCCTAATTTACTAAACAAAAGTTCATAATTACCCTTTTTAAGTTATGCACTCAAGAACTTTAATCAGACCCCCCACCTCCCAAACACCCCAAGTTTCGGTGAAGTCAACCATGTGGTTGATTCCAAACTTGAAATAAGCATTGTAATATCAAAGACTGGGGTACCCATTTTTTATGTTTCGCACGAAGAGAATCAAAGAGCTGGTGGCAGAATCTAAATGATCTTGGCATCGTCAGTCATCTGGTTGATCCTGAAATTGAAAAGTGGATGATTCAAGAGCAAAGAACCAGGATGTTTGTTTCCAGTTACGCACGAGGAGAATCAAAGACATTAGACAGACACTCAATGACTCGGCACCGTCAGCATTCTGGTTGATCCCGAAATTGATAAGACATCATTAGATTGCTAATGTCGAAGTTGAAACCATTTTACACAAGCGGATCAAAAGTACAATCGGGATTTTCTCCGGTTTTGAATTTAAAAATCGGATAGAAAGTTTGTAAAAAATATGCAGCACTAAACGAGCATTTTTGTAATGTTGATAGGAAATACATGGCATATGCATTATTTTTCTTCTTATTAAACTTGAATAATTGTTACATCCCTTAGGACTCTCTTATATATATATAATATATATATATATATATATATATATATATATATATATATATATATATATATATGGAGAAAGTTTGACAGACACGGGATGTTGTGGAAAATGAATGTTTATTGTAGGTAGTGATGTCGACGATGGAACGTTTCGGTCTGATAGACCTTCTTCAGGACTTTAGGAATAAATTTCTTGCTTCAGTGGTGAACATTTTCTTTCTAATGAATTGAGGAGGTCGGAAAAAAGGGGTGGGTCGGTTGATGGTGTCAGAAGATTTTAGAGAAAAGGAAAATTCACTTCCAACCTCTTCTGACACCATCAACCGACCACCCCTTCCCTTATTCACGACCTGCTCAATTCATTAGAAAGAAAATGTTCACCACTGAAGCAAGAACTCTATTCCTAAAGTCATGAAGAAGGTCTAACAGACCGAAACGTTGCATCGTCCACATCGCTACCTACAATAAACATCCAGTTTCTACAACATCCCATGTTTGTCTATTTTTCTCCGCATACTGTCGGGTAATATCCTCATATTTCTCCCAAATATATATATATATATATATATATATATATATATATATATATATATATGTTTATACATATATGTTTATACATATATATATATATATATATATATATATGTTTCATATATGTTTAT
Source organism: Doryteuthis pealeii (assembly GCA_023376005.1). Classification (NCBI taxonomy): domain Eukaryota; kingdom Metazoa; phylum Mollusca; class Cephalopoda; order Myopsida; family Loliginidae; genus Doryteuthis; species Doryteuthis pealeii. The sequence continues at coordinate 12,875,853 of CM042158.1, read as the reverse complement.
ATATATATATGTATATGTTTATATATATATATTATATATGTTCATATATGTTTATATATACATATATATATATATATATATATATATATATATATGTTCATATATGTTTATATATACATATATATATATATATATATGTTCATATATGTTTATATATATATATATATATGTTCATATATGTTTATATATATATATATATATATATATATATATATATATATATATATATATATATATATATATATGTTTATATATATATGTCCATATATGTATATAAATACATATATATATATATGTTCATATATGTATCTATATGTGTGTAAATATATTATACACACACACACACACACACATACACACACACACACACACACACACATATATATATATATATATAATATATATATATATATATATATATATATATATTGCTGCAATACTCCATTTATTTATTGAATGACATTCGTTTAAGGCCGATAACTTAGGAACAGCAACTTAAAACTCGTTTCCAAGACGAAGCAAAGCTTAATCAATTACAAGATAAGTAAATTTACTTCATAATGATAACATTTTATTTTGTCTAGTATAAACCTTATTTTATAGAATGGAGATCACGGGTTTACAATTATATAGGCAATAAAACTGAATAACCAGTGATGTTAGGACTTACTATTCATCCAATAGCCTAAAAAGACGTTGACGATCGATACAGAACGGACGACCAAGAATGGAACTAAAATGTATACTTATAAGCCTAAGCTTAGTATATCTGAAGGCTCAATTAGTAGGGCACTAGTTGACGATTTACTCATTGCTGTATTCTGCATTGGACACATTGTTGGTGTAATGGTTATATATCAAGGAAATAAATGGACTGGCAGAGCTGCTGATAGGCGTTCTGTGTACCTGACACACACAAATAAAAAAGGATACAGTAAAATCGTGTCCGTGCGTCCAGTGTATTTCTTTTTGATTCCCTCATTAGTTCAGGCTCATTGTGAATACATTTCAATAGTCTCTTAGAAACGAATTACACATGATAGGTTACAAGGTACGGGTTAAACGGCTTTACTTGTTTCCCCAGACCATAAATAAAAACTTTACAATTTATTAAGAAACTTTTCTTAGGACCCATAAATTTCCCAAGGACTCATTCAAAGCAAATATGTGTGTCCCAGGAGGCACTAAACCAAAAATCTATCCGAATCACTGGACTCGACAAGCTTCTTTGGATTTCCTTTCAAATAGTTTTATATATAAAATAGAAGGTCAGACTTGGACATTTGAGGGGCAGGATATATTATGAATTCAAAACCTGAGGAGAGCTCTATGGATCAAATATATCTATTAATAATGGAGATTCGCTTCCGGTTTTTGTCTGTAACAAAATTACGTCACTGCTCACGTCAAATTACCCAAAATTGTCATAACATAGAATAAATACACTCAAAATTTAATCAAGCAACATTAGACAGTCCTCATTGTTTTTTTAAAACAAGTTTAATATATACATGATTGGAATTATGTATCTATATATAGTTTGTTTTATTTTAATACATATTTAAAGTTTACATTTCAAATTGTTTTATTTTTTAATCCTTTAATGAATTTGATGATTTTACTTACTTAGGGTACAAACTAGTTTCAAAAATCTATTTTTACATCGCCCGGAGGGTGTTTTTTTATTTTTTACTAGGTTACTTAAAGAATATTTGTACAGTGGTACATTGACTTACCAGTTTAATTCGTTCGGCTCGTAATTCATTTTCCTTGTATATCATTGAAGTAAACTGAAATGCTATAAATCAGTTCCACTTCCCCTCCAACGAACACCAAAAAACACCCGAATTATTTTGTTGCGTTTTTTTAATGAGAAAAATAGCAATCTATTGTATAAAATTTAAAAAATAATATAGAGAGACTTATATTTTATTCTTTAAATTTTGATAAATAATATTTTTCTTCATCGAAATAAATTTGGAATCTTAAATGTTTTTAGTAATCATTATTACGTTTACTTCCGGAAGTAAAAACCTTGGAA
>CM042158.1:12825953-12873712 GCA_023376005.1 Doryteuthis pealeii | reverse complement strand
AAATCATCAAATTCATTACAGGATTAAAAATAAAACAATTTTGAAAAAACTTTTAAATATGTTAAAAATAAAACAAACTATATATAGATATATAATTACCCAGTCATGTATTTATTAAAAACTTGTTTTAAAAAAACAATGAGCGGGACTGTCTAATGTTGCATAGTTTTAAATTTTGAGTTGTATTTATTCTACTGTTATGACAACTTTGAGGTAATGTGACCGTGAGCAGTGACGTAATTTTGTTACAGACAAAAACCGGAAGTGAATCTCCATATTAATAGATATATTTGATCCATAGAAGCTCATCCTCAGCGTTTTGAAATTTCATAATTATATCCTGCCCCTCAAATTCCAAGTCTGGACCTTCTTATTTATTATATCAAAACTATTGAAATCCAAAGAAGCTAGTTCCGGAATTCGATACTCAAGCTTGTCGAGTCTAGTGATGCAGATAGGTTTTGGTTTAGTGCATCCTGGGACACACATATTTGCTTTGAATGAGTCCTTTGGAAATTTCATGGGTGCCTAAGAAAGTTTCATTAATAAATTGAAAGTTATTTATTATGATCTGGGGAAACAACTTAAAGCCGTTTAACCCGTACCTTGCTAACCTATCCTGATGTAATTTCCGTCTTTCTACAGAAACTATTGAAATGTATTCCAATTAGCCCTGAACATAATAGGGAATCAAAAAGCATAAATACATTGACGCAGTGGATACGCATTTTGACTGGTATCCTTTTGTATATTCTTGTGATGTGTCAGGAACACAGAGGACCTATCCAGCAGCTCTTGCCATTCCATTTATTTCCTGATATATAACCATTACACCAACAATGTGTCCAATGAGAATACAGCACATGAGTAAATCGTCACCTAGTGCCCTATTAATATGAGTCTTCAGATAGACTAAGCTTAGGGCTATATAAGTATACATTTTAGTTCCGTTCTTCTGGCGTCCGTTCTGCTATCCGATCGGTCAACGTCTTTTATAGGCTATTGGATGATAGTAAGTCCTAACGCCAACCTGGTTATTCCAGTTTTATTGCCCTACATAATAGTAAACCCGTGATCTCCATTCTATAAAAATAAGGTTTATACAAGGTTAGACACCCCCCTAAATGTTATCACTTATGAAGTAAATTACTTATCCTGTAATGATTAAGCTTAATGCTTCGTCTTGGAACGAGTTTTTAAGTTGCTGTTCCTAAGTTATCGGCTAAACGAATGCATCAATAAATAACATGGAGTATGCGGCAATTATATATATAATATATATATATAAATATATATTATACTAATATATATATATATATATATATATAATATATGTGTGTGTGTGTGTGGCTGTTGTAGTGTGTGCTGTAATATTCTATGTACACACATTATAGATACATATATGAACACATATATATGATTATGTGTGGATGATATATATATAGATATATGAACATATATATATATAATATAATATATTATATATGTATATATATACATATAGGAACTATATATATATGATATATATAAACATAATGAACATTATATAATATATATATATATATAATATATAATATAACATTTATATAAAACATATACGATACATATGTATAAAATATAATGTCATAAACATATATATATATATATCTATATATATATATATAAACCATATAGATACACTATGTAATAAAACAGTATATGTATAAAACATACTTATATATACATATATTATATGTAATAATAAAACATATAGATACATATGTTAAACACTATATGTATAAACATATATATATATATATATATTATATATATATATATATATATTAAGAATGGAAATATGAGTAACCTACTCGAGTTTTTCATCGCATAGATTCTTCAGTGTTACTTTTAAATTAATCGAGTTAACGATAATCTTTGGTGTTAATAACATGCCCGTTGGAGAAATGGGACTTAAAATTTTAGTAGAGAACGCCTTGTTTTACATTTTCGTAGAGAAATCAGGAACGGTTTTTTGATTATTTGAATTAAAAATTTGGATTAATTTATCTGGGAATATTTTTTTCATTATTATTTAAATAAAGAATATATGGTCGTATTAATAGTTAAAAGTTGAAAATTTAAAATTATTAATAACTAGGTTTTAATTTGGTTTGAGGTATTTAAAAATACAGGTTTGTATGTTACCGAATCACAAGTTCGTTGTAGTTAAATATAGCTAATTATATAAAAAAATATAAGAGATAAAAAGTAAGAATGAAAGTAACGGTAGGCAAAGATGCATTGAAATAAAAATTTAAAATAAAAAATAAAAATAAAAGTGGCAAAATAAAAAATAAAAAATAAAAAATAAAAAAATAAAGTGAAAATCAAGGTGAAAAAATATGTTAAAATTTAAAATTTAAAAAAATTTTAGGGAACGGTGTTTATATCAAACAAGGATTTAATTTTTATTTTAACTGGATTTAAAATTAGAATTAGTAAAAACAAAGAGATAGTTGGATAATTGAAATATTATTTTTTGGTTTTATTTATTTTGCGGTTATTTATGAAATTAAAATTTTAAATCTTAAAAATTTAACATTTAGTATTTTAGCTAAATTAATAATTGAGTCTTAAGGTATATATATATTTTTCCCTAAATTTTAAGTTTACGGTTTGCGCTGCCGCATGATTTCGTTTATAACTGGTGTTTACTGTTTTAAATGTTGAAGTAAATTAGTGTAATTTATTTAAATTGCAAATAAAATAATAAAAAAGATTTAAAATTAATAATAAAGACTAAAACTGATTGGGTAAATTAATAAATAGAGTTAAAATAATAATATTAAATTTAAATTTTAAACAAAAATTGTAAGCGGTGTTTATTGTTTAAATGTTTTAAATGTTTTTAATTTATGCTCTACACATGTATTGAGCTCTTTGTATTTGTTTTTCTCAACCTTAACCTCTGGATATTGTGCGCTTCCAACGATCGTTCTTATACCCACCGGTAAGTTAAATACTTATACATATTACAATAATATATATATATATTATATATATATATAATATATATATATATAATATTATATATATATGGGAGAAAAATTCGAGGATATTACCGACAGTATGCGGAGAAAGGTAGACAAAACAGGGATGTTGTAGAAACTGGATGTTTAAGTAGGTAGCGATGTGGACGATGCAACGTTTCGGTCTGTTAGACCTTCTTCATGACTTTAGGAATAAAGTTCTTGCTTCAGTGGTGAACATTTTCTTTCTAATGAATTGAGGAGGTCGTGAATAAGGGAAGGGGTGGTCGGTTGATGGTGTCAGAAGAGGTTGGAGGTGGATTTTCCTTTTCTCTAAAATCTTCTGACACCATCAACCGACCCACCCCTTTTTTCCGACCTCCTCAATTCATTAGAAAGAAAATGTTCACCACTGAAGCAAGAACTTTATTCCTAAAGTCCTGAATAAGGTCTATCAGACCGAAACGTTCCATCGTCGACATCACTACCTACAATAAACATTCATTTCCACAACATCCCGTGTCTGTCAAACTTTCTCCATAATATATATAATATAATGTTCATTTTGACATCAACTAGAACATTGAGGTGCGATATATATATATATATATATATATATATATATATATATATATATCTATATATATATGTGAGTCCTAAGGATGTAACAATTATTCAAGTTTAATAACAAGAGAAATAATGCATATGGACATGTATTTCCCATCAACGTTACAAAAATGCTCGTTTAGTGCTGCAGATTTTTTAAAAAACCTTCTATCCGTTTTTTCAATCTAAAACCGGAGAAAATCCCGATTGTACTTTTGATCCGCTTGTGTAAAATGGTTTCAACTTCGACATTAGCAATCTAATGATGTCTTATCAATTTCGGGATCAACCAGAATGCTGACGGTGCCGAGTCATTGAGTGTCTGTCTCAATGTCTTTGATTCTCCTCGTGCGTAACTGGAAACGAACATCCGGGTTCTTTGCTCTTGAATCATCCACTTTTCAATTTCAGGATCAACCAGATGACTGACGATGCCAAGATCATTTAGATTCTGCCACCAGCTCTTTGATTCTCTTCGTGCGAAACCAAAAACAAAATGACAGGGTATCCCAGTCTTTGATATTTCAATGCTTATTTCAATTTTGGAATCAACCACATGGTTGACTTCACCGAAACTTGGGGTGTTTGGGAGGTGGGGGGTCTGATTAAAGTTCTTGAGTGCATAACTTAAAAAGGGTAATTATGAACTTATGTTTTTTCTGGGTCCCCTGTACAGGGTGACCCAGAAAAAAACAGAACCTAATTTATTTATTTATTTTCACATTAAATTAACCCTAAACCCAATCCCAAACCCTAGCCCTAAACCCATCTAGTTAAAATTAACAGTTTTCTTATAAAATTTCTGGGTACTGTTTTTTCTGGGACACCCTAATTTACTAGACAAAAGTTCATAATTACCCTTAAAAAGTACGTCCTTGTCATAGCTCTTTCAAAGCTCTGATCATTTTTGACATCAACTAGAACATTGATGGTGCGAAATCACTAAACGTCTGCCACGCATTCTTTGAGTCTGTTTGTGCGTCACTGAAAAATCCTGTGAAATATACAGTTTTGGAGATGTGGGGGGTGTAGTACTCATTCATTGACTTTAATCCCATATTCACTCAAGTAGTAACTACCAAGGTCTCCTCTTTGGGTCAAACAGATCAAATGGATTAAGGGTTAGGTTTGAAATTCTGAAAAGGCTTTCAATTATGACATACAGGCTCCCAAGTTCGATAAAAAATGTTTCCGAGTACGCCAATAAACAAATGAAGAAGATCTGACGTCACATTATCCGAAACGTTATGTATATATAATTTATGGATGGACGAAAACAGTGCAAAAAATTAGATAGTACAGACATGTTGTTGTGTAAGTGTAAAAACTCATCTTTGTTGCTCTCTATTTCACATGCGAACATTTTCACATCCATACATGACTCGCCATAAACTTTCATTAATAGGCGATGAATTTCAATCGGTATGTCTTGTGGTTAAAAACCCGAAAAATTGCACGAACTACACACTTGGCGGATATGTGTGTATACCCTTTCTTACTTCTTACTTCTAGTCGTCTTTTCTTCTGGCCGGCTTTGGTCTTCTTTCTATCATCTTAACTTGGTCTGGTCTAGCGTCTGGGTGTTGACTCGGAGATTCCAGGTCTGATCTTCTATTGGGGATTCTCCTTATCAGAAGCCCTGTGTCATTGTTAGATTTTAGGTAAAACACAAGACTTCGAGTTACTTTTGATGTTACTTTATTTGTAAATCCCCAAACCAGACATTCTGCGCACATCCTACGAGCTCGGCTCCTTGCTAACTGACTGAGTTGCTTACTATCCTTAAACCGGAAGACATGGTCTTCTTGCCTCCGGTTCTCACGATTTATCCCCGAAGGCAAGGTGAGAGTGAGGTCAAGCGTTGTCACTTCATCCTTCAAGGCGTGGGCTGCACTATCGCATTATGTTTCTACACCACCTTATATAAGTATTAGGGATCCAATAATTAGTGTAACAGATAGGCCTCCATCAGAAACGACTTCCAAGCCAAGACTGTGCATGGGCGTAATGAGGTGCTGGCACATGAAAAGGCACAGGCAATCACAACAAACACATCAGTGCTTGCCAAATACAGCACGAACAGTTTCCCTATGTTCCCCAAAGCACTTTGGAGACATTATTGTTGGGAATAACCTCGTACTTTGTCATATAGGAATAATAGGCAGACATTTTTCACAGCCCATACACAGATAAACCAATCGCTGTCTTCTATGTAAGTCACACATCTAACGCATTGCACTAAAGACATCTTAACATTACTTTATATATCCCACCAAATACATATTCATACATGTTTTTTATCTATTGGACGCTATTAGAGACGACACCGGCGCCTCCACACATTACTTTATCCAATAAACCCTGTTATCTACAGTTCTTATCTCCTTCCTGTTGGATGCCTGTGGTAAGAAAATGGTTAAAAAATAATCTTTTAGTCCATATTGGCAAGTATCGTGTGTTCAATCAATATTAAATATTCAATGCTCTGGCTTTTCCCTAACCATGACTTATATTTTGCGGCAATTTCAAAAGCATTAGACACATGGTAAGGATTAAACTCACTACAGAAAGAAGACGAGACTGTTGTTACTCGTCGTATCCAAGTTAACATAGAAAGGAGAATGCAAACATCACAATATGCAATGGAAACCACCCATTATATATATTATATATAGTATAATTAATACGGTAACAAAAATTCATTTAAATACAAATGCCATAACTAGACTACTTCAAGTTCAGTGATCTTGAAGGAGATTTATCTCGAAAATTCAAGAATAAATATATAATATATATATATTAAATAAGATAATATATATATATATATATATAATATATATATATATATATATATTATATTAATACTATATATATATCTGCCGTCTGGGCCACCAGCCCGTGCCACGAAAGAGTCGAATTAACCTTGTCAATGATAAACACGAGCCACTACTAACAAAGCTACAGTTAGCGTTCGGGGGATCGCAAACTCGGCCTTTGCTTTAGCGTAAGATTTACAATTTGAAAATTTATACGTTTACGCATTGTAATTGCCTTCAAAATATAAAAACAATAATATTACTTTACTTAATAATGCTCAAAATTTGCAAATTTTGGGTGCGGGTAGGTTTTTTTTATCTGTCTATGTACATGTGGTCGCTGTCATGGTTGTGTGTGTGGTGTATTCTGGAGTAATTATATATACTAGAATATATTGCACCTCCGGGTGCAAGTATTTTACGTTTTAATGTAATAGATATATCAAATTAGAAAGGCTAATGAAACTCAAAAAGAATGCAGATAAAATGATTTGAAAACAGCAGGGGGTATAAATTCTAAAAATAACAACTGAACTTACCACCTTCCTATCAACTGCTCGTCTTTCATTACCTAAATTTCCTAATTGAATTAACTTAGTAAAATAGGGAAGTAAAGAATAAAATCAGAAATTTCTTCTCGTTAATCGAATTTCTTTTAAGATTTATTGAAGAGATTTTGATCATATTCATTAAGATTAAAACCATACGATTAAAATCGATTAATACTAAGTACATATTTTAATTTCCAATATGCAAATAAGCCTTCCTGTTCACACTGTAAACTGCTATTTTAGTGTATATATAAATACAATTGCATATTATTTCATTGTAGATATGATTAACAGTATTAATAATGTAAAACAATTTTATTTTAGAAATTGAAGGTTTAAATAAACAATAAAATAATGGGAGAATGTGACGTAAATAACAAAGGGAATTGTGACTTGAGTAGTGATAATAGTTTCGGTTACAGACAGAAAAGCAAACAATCTCCATTATAATAAGATATAATATATATATATATATATATATATATTATATGTATTATATATTTAATGTGTATGCAAACACAGATTGTTTGCATACCCTTCTTTTACTTACTTCTTACTTCTTCTTCTGTTCATCTTCTATCTGGAGGTATTCGTCTTGGTGGCTTCGTCTTGGTTGGCGGTCGCACTTAACTCATTTCTTCTCTTAAATCAGTCTTGTTACCAAGACATCAGTAATCACAAAGACTGTGCTATTTCTTAAGCTTTTTATTTCCTTAACTAACACATTTCATGTAACTAAATATCTGACTAAAAAAGAGCGCTATGCAGTGAGTTCCAGTTAAGGCAGAACATCTTCTCTGCCCAACGTCAAACTGAAAACGAGGACCCAACCAGGTCCACGTGATATTCGCGGGCTTTCTGTACTATTCCATGGAAAGTCCTGCCCTGAATAAAAGGGCATCCGTTTAGAAGGGGAGGATTGACAATAACATTATGCACCGCATACGATTATGTAACAATATGCACATACATTACATGGCTTGTGTATTATATTATGTAGATAATATAATTGCGTTGTAAAGTTATTGTTGTATGTGGTTGTATTTATTTATGAATTGCTTTGTTCATTAACTAGGACCTTCTTTTTTTAGAATATATATATTATATATTTATATAATATATATATATATATATATATATATATTACTTTTTCTTCATAATTGTCTTCTGGCTTACTCTCTTCTCTCTCTATATATATACACACACACACACATATCATATAATAATATATATATAATGATGTGGATTTTGCGTCTCCATATGCTTCTGGTGGTATATATATTAGAGGTGAATGTTAGTATTTGTATCCGTTTTAGGGGATACTTATACTAGGTTTGGGCTTAGGTGTGAAGCATTAACGTACTTATTATGCTAATATTGTTAGCGTAATATGGTAGTTGAGGAATAAATATCTGAAGACTCTGGTTTGTATTTGAGTTTCATTTATTTAGCCGGGTAAATTTATACATATATATATACATATATATATATATATAAATATATATATATTCTTTTCATCATAATTGTCCCTGGTTTGTTCTCTCACTCTCTCTCTCTTTCTCTCTCTCTCTCTCTCTCTCTCTCTATCTCTATATATATATATATAATATATATACACACACACCACCACACACATATATATATATATATATATAACACACACTATATATATATATATATATATATATATATAAATATATATTATAGAGAGAGAGAGAGAGAGGGGAGAGAGAGAGTAAGCCAGAGACAATTATGAGGAAAAGAATATATATATTGTGTGTGTGTGTGTGTGTGTGTGTGTGTGTGTTGTGTTTGTGAGTGCTTGTGAGTGTGGAATACCTGTCTTTTTGTATATATGAGTTACTTGAAATAGTTAACGGTCTACAAACATATAATTAAACAAAAGATAAAATAGAAAAAAAACAGTTAAAAAAGCTTACCATAAAATTGTCAGACATTGGATATCAACTTATATAATCACGCAGGCAGAAAAAACCCAAAAAAAACAAAACAAATAACAAACAAAACAAACAAAACACCAAAACAAAAAGGAATAAAGAAAGCAGTTGATATTAGTAGATATTGACAGTAAACACAATGCAGACATGTTGCTCTCCTGCAGATCTGACGTTGAAAAAAATGTCCTTCCGGTAAGTTTTATTAGAAATCTGAATAAATCATCCGAACGGTTACTATTAGTAACACATCATAGCCAACAGCACCACAGAGAATTGGATACAGATACATATATACACAACACACACACCACACACACACACACATATATACATATATATATATATATATATATATATATATATACAGGTTTCGTTGAATTGAACAGACAATTCCTGTCTGACAAGTCTTTCGTTGATCCATTCTAATCTTCGGGCCATTCTTCTGGTGTCAGGGTGGAACTGGTATACCAGTTCACCGAATGTTTCGTCACTAGCGCTTTCGGCAATACACTTTGCCATCCTCAGGTGGGAAACGATGGAATAGTTTTCATGTCTCGTTGTTAACGAGAACGAGTAGAAGCAAGGAATTAGTGGGAGGTAATATCAATTGCTAGTGGGAGGTTTTTGGAATGGTAGTAGTTTGAACAAAGCAGTGGTGATTTTTTGGAGGGGGGGCACAGGTTGTGATAAGGGGGTGGGATAATGGAAGTAATATATATACACACACATATATATATATATATTATTAAATATAACTCTTTATACAGAGGTTTTAGTAATCATCTACCAAAGGTTTCTGGCTTCTACCTTCCACAGGATACTATTTCATCCCTCTGATGTGTTTATAAGCAAACACGGTACGGTTAAAATTATAGACGTCTATAATTTTAACCGAAACGTGTAAGGATGGTCTATTAATATTTGACAAAGTGTACCGGCATCAAGTGTCGAGATTATAGATTCACAGTATCGAAACCCTTTTTTTTATTATAACTATGTATCTAGCATGTGTTTCTTATCTTCCTCGGTGTAACTAATATCATCTGTTAATGTCAGTTTCTTATCAGCGAGTAATACAAGGAGAAATACGAAATAGATTACGTCATAACTATATTTTTAAAAAATCAGCGGCATACATACATATATATATGTGTGTGTGTGTGTGTGTGTCGAGAAAGGTAGACAAACAGGATGTTGTAGAAAATTGACGTTTATTGTAGGTAGTGACGTCGGCGTTGTAACGTTTCGGTCTGTTAGACCTTCGGGACGTAGGATTGAATTCTTGCTTCAATGGGGAACATTTTCATACTGGTAAATTAGGAGGTCGGGAATAAGGCTTGGTCAGTTGGTGGTACTAGCAGGTGTGGGTAGTAGGAGATTTCCCTGTGTTGGGAGTAGGTACATTTTAATATACTGGGTTTGAAGATGCTGTGACTCATGTACATATAGTGAATGGCATAATATATATATATATATATATATATATATATATATATGTGTGTGTGTGTGTGTGTGTGTGTGTGTGTATCCTAGATAAAAACTGAAGTTCATTTGGACGAGATGCTCCATTTGTAGAGCTCTCTGTAGTGTGCGCGCCTTCATTGCTATTAGATTTCTTCTCTGACCTTCAGTTTTCTACCTTTATGTAACTATCTATAAAAGCGAATAATTTAATAGAGCAATAATTCTCAAATACCCCACACATGGAAATTTACAACCCTCGAGTGGAAAGTCGACTAATTCTATAAAACAAGAATTCTTAAATGAACATGCATGCAAATTTACAAACCTTAGGTGACGAATCATTTTATAGATCAGGAATTCTTAAAATAGATCACTGTGCAAATATCCGATAGCAATATTTGAAACCATACAATAGGAATAATTGTTTGTCCTAAGGATATTTATGATATACTAGAAGGGGCTACCCGGCGCCGCCTGGTTAGAGGTGAGTGAAAGGTAGTCTCGTAGATCCATTATTGTTGAATCGTGAGTTCGATCCTCACAGGATGCCCATTAAAATCCCTATGTAAAAAAAAACAAACGTTGCATTGATCCAGACAATTTGAAAAGAATAATTAATGTCTCCTATTTAAAATACTAAATGCAAAAATTTCCATGCCGTTATCATTTAATTTTTATTTTTCTAATTATCTTCACAAATATAAATCAAATCTTCATTATCTTTGTTCAAAAACCAAGCCCTGATGATATTTAATGTGTATATATATTCACTTTGTCGTTAATTTATTTTATTCTATTTACGAAGTTTTCACCGGACATACACATACATACTGCCCTTTATATATGCATAGATAATTGTTTAGAAATCCATATAATCCGTTACTTGAAATCACATTTCTACTTTATTGATGTCTTGTTTACTGGCATATTAAACATGTTAATATGCCGTAATACAAAAACAACCATTTCTCTCTCTCTCTCTCTCTCTCTCTCTCTCTCTCTCTCTCTCTCTCTCTCTCTCTCTCTCTCTCTCTTATAGTCAAGTCATGTTGAAAACACCAGTTCCCGCTAGATCACCGACGTCACGCAGGGATGAACCTGTTAGATACTTACTGGGTGACCACTTAAGCAACATCACGTGCGGTAAACAACCCGAATTCTTTGATAATCAAAATGACTAGATTTGGCACTAAACGCCCTGAAAAGGGTTGATATGTCGTAAAACAAAAACAGTCAACCAACAAAAGAAACGAGCAATAAATGAGATGTTAATTCACTTTTATATAGCCATTTTCCTCTTCAGCACATCACATATTCGAGCCAGTCTTACATCGGTAAATGTTGCGCTGTTGTCTTTCTTTTAATGACCTCTGTATTCTCAGATCTCATTCAGATCAATTGAGATATATCGCTCAATTAGTGGCCAATATTGCTGGCGAGACATCAAATTAGTCATGTTTAGTAGGATACACTAGTAATAGGTTAGAGTAGCATTGTTCGGTTTGATTAAACGGTGAAGCCTCGCTTCATCGTAGTTTAGATATGCAAAAACCTTTTGAAGATTTGAACGCCATATTGTGGATTTTAGCAATGTGGGTTCACGCTCTCTTGTTTAAAAGACAAGGTCATGGCGCCAAAATAAAATGTAACGGGATCATCTAAGGTTGTCAGCCTTGTCGGCTGGGGCTTAATATTACACCGACTGCACCTCTGCAGAGGGGTGATACCCCTCCTAATGGGGTCACAGCCATATGGGTACCGACTCATGATCCTTAAGGACCGGATTCTGGTGGATAGGATGATAGGGTCCAATTATGGGTCAAATAGATTTGTTTCAAGGGGTTGTCATTTGATAGGACCGTCAACAAAGAAAATCTTAAGAAACAACTAAAGAATAATTCTCAAGGCAAGAAATAACCCCTGACGAATTGACGTATTGTTAAAATCAATTAAGGAATTTATCGTAATTACAATCAGTATTGCACTGGTAAATGCAACTCTGAAACTCTTTTGATATGGTGTGTTTTTTTTTCCTGTAACGTCCTCCTCAAACGGGAGGTCCTGATTTCGCAGTAGCTAACGTGCTGGCCTTTGACATCGAAGTAAGCAAAATCCAACTCCAGTCCCTCTCTGATCACTTTCGAAGCCTTGGCAAAGGCACGAACCTACTTATTATCCTAGATATTGGTTAAATAGAACCACTATTGTTTTTCTACAATGAAGGCTTCGACATTACATAGCCCACGAAGGTTGATATGACTTTAAACAACCAAAACAAACATTCTTCATATACTCATAATTTACGAGTAGATTTGTTTTCAGTTCAGGAAAAAAGAAAATTTCATACGAAACTCAGCCTGGTGGGTATCAGTACCAAATTTATAAGAAGATATTGGGGGCATTTGCTTGGGGTCTCATTACTAGACTTCATTTATGAAAATGTGTAATAATTATAAAATTGATTTTACTATTGAAAAATATGTTGTTTTGCTGCAAGCTGGTATGGATTATATCACTTATAATACGAACTGAAAAATGTAGTAGAGGTTGATATAATTTTAAAAAAAAACAACATTTTTCTCAGAACCTAACATATATTTTCTTTTGAATAAAAAAAATGTTTACTTCAATTTATTCTATTTCCCATATAATTGCAGAATATTTATTTTCTCGGAATTTTTTTAGATGAGGCTTGATAATTAGTATTATTTGTATTATTCGGACTATTGTTCTCATCTTCATTGTTATATGTACAACGTTTCGGACGATGTACCCTCCGGGCTTCTTCAGGTATTTCTTATCAGACTCAGGAAACCGAGATGATTGCCGAGTCTGAGAAGTTTCTAGAGTCCGAGAAGAAATACCTGAAGAAGGCCGGAAGGCACATCGCCTGGAACGTTGTACAGATAACAGTGAAGATGACGACAATAGTCCGAATAATCTTATTATAATGGAGATTGTGTGTTTTTCTGTCTGTAACCGACACTATATTACTACTCAAGTCACAATTCCCTTTGTTATTTACACACATTCTCCATGATGCTATTTCTATTTAAACCTCAATTAATAATAAAAAACTGTTTTGACATTATTAATACTGTTTTACCTAAATACTAATAACATGCAATTATATTTATATATACAACAAAATACCAGTTTTCAGTGTAAACGTAAAGCTAATTTGCCTATTGATATTAAAAAAAAACTGATTTTAATAAAAATGTGAGTATTATTGATTTCTAATTGTTTGGTTTTATCTTAATGAATATGAGTAAAAATCTCTTCAATAAATCCTAAAAGACATTCATTAACAAAAGAAATAACTGTAATTTTATTCTTCACTTCCTATTTTAACAAAATAGTTAAATTAGGAAATTTAGCACTGAAAAAACGGAAGTGATGAAAGAGTAAGTTTCAGTTGTTCTATTTTCCGATTATACCCCCTCCGTTTCAAATCTTTTATTTGAATTCTTAATTAGTTTCATTAGCCTTTCTGATTTAATCTAATATTTCATTACATTAAACTTAAATACTTGCGCCCGGAGGGTGCATATATTTGCTAGTACAAATAATACTAACAGAATATTTTGTTTCGCAAAAAGTAACTGTTCAAAATAGAGACAAGTGTTATTTGTATTATTTTTTTTTTAATTAACACTACATTTTTCACGCTTCTACGCAATCTTGACATTTGTCCTGACACGCGTCTAAGCATCAAGATATCATTAGTTTATTATATGGTTCACTCAAATGCGTCCTTTAGTTTGTAAATTCGAATTATCATCAGATCCTGTAAGCACGGAACTCTCTCTCTCTCTCTCTCTCTCTCTCTCTCTCTCTCTCTCTATCTATCTATCTATCTATCTATCTATCTCTGGCTCTATATAATTATGTAATCAAGAATCTGCACAGGTCTGCTTGATATGGGTTTTTGGCCTACACTGGTGTGTCTATATGTAGGTTGATCAGTTATTTTGATTTCCGGTATATCGACACTTTTCGGGTCATTTAATGCCGAATCAAGTCTTGTTGATATCAAGTTGCTTACAGTATCAACTGTTGCTTAAATAGTCTCCCATCTAAGTATTGAACATATTCATCACTGCTTAACTTCGGTGATCTAACAGGAACCGATGCTTTTAACATCTGTAAGTCATGTCTAGGTCTCCACATGAGTACGTCACTATGGGTTATTTTCTTGCTTCTCCATCTGTGTCCAGCATGTCTTGTTCGTCTTGTTATGATGATTTGTTTGATAGAGGGCAAGTGGCCATTCAGCTGCTATCTTGTGGCCTGCTACTTCTAGGATTTGTTCAAGACAGTTACTTTGAACCAAATTACCTTCAAGGACATGACTTTTTTATTATATTTTTTCTGTGTAGCGTGTACTTTTTCTTCCATCTTTCTTTATAATAAAAACGGAATGGTCCATTATTTAGCTGAGGTGACAACATCCATAACCTTTAAACTATTCTGAAATTGAAAGCTATTAAAATATATTGGATTGTTTTAATAATAGAGGTAATAACTTACATTTTTATATCAGTTGATCTATTTGATTTTAAATATCATAAAATACATTGTGGGGATTTTCTTTTTTTATTAAAAAAAATCTTGTTAAAAAAGTTATTTTGTAGCTTTTTAAAATTCAGAAAAATCTTTAATTTTGATCTCTACTCAATCTTACGTTAGTGATTGGCATAGCCTATCATTTTTAGGAGGTAGTGTTGAGTAGTTAGAAATAATGATAAACAGGAAAAATACATTTGTATTCTTTGGATTTTTCTTTGCACCGTCAACATCCGGTTGTTTGTTAGAGTTAGGGTTAGGGTTAGGGTTAGGGTTAGGTTAGGTTTAAGGGTTAGCATTTAATATTATAATGAAAAAATGCGTCTAAAAATCGTCTTGTAACAAACAACCGGGTGTTGACAGTGCAAAGCGAAACATGTCCCTCTGAATCCATGAGGTGCTTAAAGTTAACTTGGTCTGATACTTTTGAGTACACCACGTATATTTTGTACTTGTCTGTGTTTTTTTTCTTTCATGAATCGTTGACTCTTTACTTATTGGCTCTATACTGTCGATATCACAAGACATTAAATAAGTACGTAGCTACGCGCAATCTCTGACCCATGCCAATGAAGGAGGCAATAAATAACATAGTTGTAGAAGAATTATGGCCATTCTCCGATATTTTCTATGCATTTTTAAAGGGAAGTTGTGTCCGGAGTAAACTACAAAAATAAAACAATTAATGACAAAATAAATATATATAGACATTCATTATTACCAGAGCTTGCTTTTTGTGAGAAAATGATAAAGATTTTATTTGTATTTGGGAAAATATTTACAAATTAGGATTAGAATAGTAACAGAAGGGAAAGTTATTGGTGACGTTTGAGATTAAAACATAAATCAAGTATGTAAGATCAAAACAATAAATGGATCTGCAAAACTAACTTTTTTTTATTATCTCCTCTCTAACCAGGCAACGCCGGGTAGCCACTTCTAGTACATATATAAAGGGAAGTTGTGTGTATTTATGTCGGGAGAAAACTACGAAAATAAACCAATTAATGACAAAGTAAATATAGATACACATTAAATATCACCAGAGCTTGATTTTTGTGCAAAAATAATAAATATTTTATTCATATTGGAAGATATTTAAAAAGTAAAATTTGCATAATAACAGAATGTATTTTTTATTGTAAAAATCGTTCCTAATGCATTTTTACACAAATGTTACTCTTTAAAGATCATTCCTAATGTAGTTTTATAGTAAAAATAATTCCTAATGCTTTTTTTATTGTAAAAATAATTCCTAATGAATTTTTTTAGCAAAGATCATTTCCAATGCATTTTTATAGTAAAAAAAAATAATTTCCAATGCATTTTTATAGTAAAAAATAATTTCCAATACATTTTTATAGTAAAAATCGTTTCCAATGCATTTATAGTAAAAAATCATTGGCGCGTTATGATTTTATTTCATTTTTTTAGGTGGGGGGAGAGGGATTTTTTTTTTGCTTTGAAATATGATATTGGTTGATTGAATTAATCGCCTCATTTTGAATTATATCTTATTTTTTAAAAATTGTAAATTATTATTCAATGTCATCAAGAGGCCCATTTTGAATGCGTTGAGGCCATCAAGCGGTCCGTAACGACGCAGTTGAAGGACATACTAGAATAATCATTCCAGCGGGACAAAGAGGCGTGACAGAGAAGGATGGGAAAGTGCATTGGATTCAAGAGGGGACTATTTTGGGAGAGAAAACATTTAGTTTGTGGTTTGGAATTTAAATGAATTGTTTGTGACAAGTCTCATTACTTTTCAGACACACCTTGTATATGATAAAGAGGTTGGGGATCGTCATGGGGATAATCTTTGTTTAATGGCATATCATGGGTTATTTAATTCCAAAGCCATATTTGTAGTATAACAGTCGTTGTACTATTTAAACATTACCTCGGTGGTTTCAGTGTTTCAAAGTATTCCCAGGGGACTGAGTGCTAAAGTGAACGATATCGCGTGACTGGTGATCAAACTCGCTTCGTTGTCGCAGTTCATTATATCAGCCACTACGTAACGGTGACCGCCACCTCAAATGTTTTCAAAATAATATTTCGTTTATGAGAAGTGTTATTCTAATAGGAAGCTTATAGAAGCTAATCGCCTGCCAACCAGTTAATCAATATTTATTTTTCATTCTCTTAGGAAAACAAATTTAAGATTCTCCTAAATGAAATGATTTACAAAGATTCAAATTATTTAGATGAAATTGTGCAAAGCACGGAACCCCCGTGGCGTAGTGAATGGCTGGATTGTGACATCGTGTATGATCTTGAAAAACCCGAGACACCTAACGATCCTTGGATCACATCATTGACGGTATGGTCAGGTGGATCTTCCAGATCTTAAAAAAAAACGTGGAATAGAGAGACAACATCTACACTGACAGTAATAAGATTGGCATATTGTTACACGCATAAACCCAAAAATTGGCCCTGGTTGTCAACCCATCTAGGACCAGGAACTGTCAATTACAAAACTATTGCCGCTGAAGGGTTTATATAATCCCGAGGAAGGACAGTGGATTAAAACGGAAACAAACGGAGTAAGGTGGAGTAACGCGGAATTTCAGTGCTATACAGCAGTAGGGGAAAGGTAGAGACAGCGGGTGAGCGCACGGAAGCGATGTTTCAATCGAAGGTAATGAAAAAAGGAAAGAAAAAAGAAGAGTGGGTGAATTAAGATTATTATAAGTTTTACATATTGAACTATTTTGAAATTGCTCTTACAAACATATCTAACGTCGAAATGATTAAATTATCATAATGTGGTATATACTGCTAGTATTTATAGATATCTTATAAACTAAAAATATAAAGCGGTAAGTGGCGATACCTGTTGTCATTGGTATCTGGGCTGACTCGTCAAGGTTGATATATTTCATTATTATTTTTTTCATATCCAGAGTGATAAAAAAGGATAGTTTCTTTCTCTCTCTCTCTCTCTCTCTTCTTCTCTCTCTCTATATATATATATATATATATATATATATATATATATATATATATATATATATATATATATATATATATATATATATATTGCTCGTTTGTTTACAGATTTGAGTTCTCTAGTGACTGTAAAAACATTCCATAGGGATGTATCAATTAATTGGTCACTTCAGTTTGACGGCCGCTGATAGCCGCAAGAGCAAGGAACTTGGCAGACGGAAAATCTGTCGGGTTTCGATCCCGGCTAGAGGTAGCTGCAAAAAGGTCGAGCCGCATTGATGAGAAGTAAACTTCGAAACAAGTGTCTGTGGATTATATATATATATATATATAATATATATATATGTGTGTGTGTGGGTGAAAAAAAAAAACAAGTCTGAATTTCTAAAGTCTGTATTTTTCGTCACCCTATATATAAATAACTTAGTTGTGCATACAACTACACTTAAATTGTAGTCAATTAACTTTTAAATTTAGAAAAAAAATAAAGCTTTAGCGCTGTATATTTTTTAACACATTGTATAAGTCTTACGTTATCAGTGTTTGTTTTTTTTAAATTACGAATCACAAAAGGATTGGTTTTAGTAAAATTAAATTAAGTGGGAATTTTGAACAAATATTTTGAAAGAAAGAATCTATTTGGAATGCAGTTGTTTAAATTGATTGTTGATCAAGGTATCATAAAATGTTTTGGTCTCGATACTTTTTGATCATAGCCTCTATAAGAATTATGTAACAAGAAAGAAGAATTATATCTACTAGTACAAAATAAAAACACCCTCCGGGCGATGTAAAAATAGATTTTAAAAACATATTGCCTGAGGGGTGGGAGTAAAAAATGTAATGTCAGCGAGTTTGTACCCTAAGTAAGTAAAATCATCAAATTCATTAAAGGATTAAAAAATAAAACAATTTAAAATGTAAACTTTAAATATGTATTAAGATAAAACAAACTATATATAGATATATAATACCAGTCATGTATTTATTAAAACCTTTTTTAAAAAAAACAATGAGGACTGTCTAACATTGCATGTTCAAATTTTGAGTGTATTCATTTATTATTGTTATGACGATTTGGGGTAATGTGACGTAAACAGGGACGTAATTTTTGTTACAGACAAAAACCGGAAGCGAATCTTCATTATTAATAGATAAACGAAAATAAACTATAAGAAACATGTAATGACAAATAATTCATACAAAAAGTTGTAGGTCTCGATAATTATTGATCACACATTGTATAAGCATTGTGTTAGAAGAAATAAAAGGTTTAGTTTTGGTTTGTTGGGTTTTACGGCATGTCAACCCCTTGGGTTATTTTATGCCGAATACTTCTATTGGTAATTTGGTATTCAAAAATGTTTAATACCGACAAAGTTTTGAAATAAATTCATTTTTAATGGATAATACAGTTTTGTTTATAAACTCATGTTTTCTATTTAACCCATAGATGGGACCCTAACAGGTACTACCACTCCGGGTTAGAGTGGACCAGGGCGCAATGGTGATGAAGGGGTGCTCCACATTCCCCAAACCTCAAAAACTGGAACCTCACCAACAGATAGAGTTTAACGTCATTCCCAGGACATGTAGACCCGCAACCACTGCCTTCTAGCACCCATATGATAAAAAGGAATTGGGGTTCCATAAGGGCAATAGGGTTGGGAAAATCATATAGGTGCTAGGGCTTGACCTGGCCAGCCGAATGATCGGAGGGGGCCTCTCCGACCGCCCGTCTAGCCTAAGTAAAGTTCTAAGTGGAGTGTTGCATGTCATGGACTGCTCATCCACCAAGACTCCGTCCTTAAGAGAAGAAAGAAAATTCAATGTATTAAAAAAAGACACTAAGAAACATATATTTATGAAGATGTAAAAAGGTTTAGATCTCGATACTTTTTGACTACTCTTTGTATAAATATTCTAATACGACAAAGAACTGAATCTATAAAGGTGAGAGACGTTAAAGAAGCAAACATTGATCTAATGAAGCTAATAAGTGAATCTTAGAATCTAAAATATTTATCTAAGAGTGTCCTTTCAGGAAGAAAAGCATTAAACTAATAAAATTAGACGAGGACGTCGTGAAAAATCTTCAATAACCGACCCCCATAAAGGGCTGACTTTATCGTAAAATTAGTATTAAAAAAACACATAAAAGAGACAACAGTAAATTATGTTCAAAGCGACTTGGTTTCGGCGAGAGGTGCATTTCTTTGTTCGACATTGTGTATTACAACATATAACTGGCTTAACACTCTTAACTTTCCCGCTCAAACGATCTGTTCGCCGAATTTCCACGCTTTACCGCTCATAGACGTCCCCCCTTGTAAGTTATGGCTTTCGGGTTCAAAGAATCGCGTTCCCTGTTCAACCATGAATTCATCAATTCATCCCGATATCCCAATGCTATTGCATGCTTCAATGGAGTTATGGCTTCAGCAAGACATTCCCTCACTCTTTCGATAAATCCATTTCTGCCTACGTCACGCATGTCTTAACTACAGGTCTTATCGCTAGGCTCACAGCGCCTGATTTTTCTTACTTTCGATACAACAGGCTGTAAAACTAGGACCGTATCTCTAAAGGTAGGGTAAGGAAAACCGATTTTCTGGGATGGGCAGGTTGCCGAAAAGAAGATAAGGTTACTGGTTTAGATTCGATATTATCACAAAGATTAAAAAATAAGAAATAGTTTATCTATTTGTATTATTTGGAGTATTCGGACTATTGTCCCCATCTTTATTGTCATCTGTACAACGTTTCGGGCGATGTGCCCTCCGGCCCCTTCATGTATTTCTTTTCAAACTCGGGAACCTTCTTGTTACAATCATGAGCCATGGAGGAACTTTGAATCCAATCCTTTATTCAATCCACGGGGATATCCTGTTCTTATTCCGCTAACCATAACTGAGTACAAGTGTTAAGCTGCGTTAATTATTATTCTATGTTTCTGTCACCCTTGAAATTAGGCCGGAGGGAATATTGGCCGAAACGTTGTACAGATGATAATAAATATGTGTACAATAGTCCGAAATAATACAAATTATCCAGCCATTTTTTCAACCCAAGCTTTGCTAACGCCATGCAAGACTTTATTGTCCGATGCATCTAGAGATATCAACCAAAAGGAATGGCTTTGGCATTAAATAACCCATAAAGTTTTACATGCTATTAAAAAAAGAAAAAAAAAACTGGACCAAATCGATAGAGTCTTCGTATTGCAGTGCCTAACATGATAGACTGCGACATTTTATCTCGATGCATCAGACAATAAAGCCTCGCAAAGCTTGGGCTGAAAAATCCTAAAATTTAACTCATAACGTTAAAAGGGAAACTCCATCATTTTACGTAACTTACAACCACTAAATGACTTATTATCAACTTCCGGATCTAAACAGAATAGTTTTAAAAACATGTCTGTATTTATCAACATCAGTCCCTAAGAGCGATTGCGCCATGAAGGTCCTCTGCACAACATCCATATGATTGATATAGAGTTTTCTGGTCGATCAATACTTGTATGTCTATGTAAAAACGTCACTTATGGCTTCACCCTTGCTTCCGAAATACTTACTATACGCAAACAACTACCACATCGACCGACCATTAAAACATATATTTGTGTGAGCGTGGGAATGTGTTCCATATCCGTGTACACAAATTTAAAGAGCTCGTATGCCCTTCTATTTACCCATAGCTGGAGGGATATTAGTTGGCTTCATTCCTTTTCCAGGGGTATGAGCGCTATGTAAAATGCAAACAGCCACGTCCAGGATTTGAACTCGGGTCGACGAGTCGATTTCCTACGACGCTAACCATTTCATTTCTTATATAAGTAGCTGGGCTGCGGATACAACTGCATTACATTTTACTCATTAAAATTTGAAACTTTTAAAAAGATATTAAGATTTAGGTATCGATCTTTATCTTGTTCCTCTTACCCGGAAATTTGTTAAAAATAGGGAGTGGTCCTTTGTGGGGTACTGATTCCAGGATTTGTTCTAGACAGAACACAGCATTGTTTTAAAATCAATATCCAGATTTATCCCTAAGTATTTCGCCTGAGTCCAAGTAGTGCAGCCATACAATAGCATTGATACAATTACAACTTGGAACAATTGTGATTTTATCTTTAATTTGAGGTTATTAATTTTTTAGACGGAAGTGTAAATGAAAAGGAGTTTCGGAGTTGGGAATTGTTAGGTAACATAGTCTCACACCATTAATACTTAGTAGCAACCTGAGTAACTGTAAACATGACCTTATGCCAAAATTATAGTTTGTCCGATTAATCATATTTAATGAATAAACATACAACACATACACATGCACATACAGATATATATATATATATATATATATTATATATATATATATATATATATATATATATATATTATGAATTTCTCTTTCTTACTGAAATAGATATATTATTATCTGAATTACTCTTTCTTACTCAAAAACAAAGGAAAAGGAAAAAAAAAGGAGAAAAAAAAAACATTTTACAAATTTTTCTAACTTTTCAATCCTATATATATATATATATATATATATATATATATATATATTATGAATTTCTCTTTCTTACTGAAATATATATTATTATCTGAATTTCTCTTTCTTACGCAAAAATAAAGGAAAAGGAAAAAAAAGAAAAAAAAAGGAGAAAAAAGAACCTTTTACCATTTTTCTAACCTTTCCATCCTATATATATATATATATATATATATATATATATATATATATATATACATACAAAAATATGTTTATGTGTGTGTATAAAATAGTAATATAATCAATGTCAATAATAATATTTTACACAAAGACTCTTTATATAGCAACAGTGTAAAATTTCAGGCAATTGAAAACAGTCCCACTGGTTATACGCACATACCCATCACATCGACTGACCTTACAAACATACATTTATCGGTGCGTATGTATGTGTTCCCATATCCGTGCACATAAAAAAAAATAACGGCGTGTGCACACCACAGAGCATTATTATTAGAGGAAAAATAAAAAGTCAACTATGGTTTCAATTGAGGAACCTATCCTACGTTAACTAAGTTGATGTAATTCCTTAGTTAAATTCCATCGACTTAGTTAACGTATGGTAGGGTCCTGAAGAAATCATTTTAATTTGATTAAAACCATGGTAGACCCTTTATTTTTCCTCTAATACTAATATTAGTATTATATATATATATATATATATATATATAATATATATATATATATATATATATATATATATATGAAAACAGTATACATGTTTTTGAAAAAAGCCATTTAGCTTCGATGATACCAGACAAAATATTAAGTGAGATTTTCTTGCCTTTAGGATTATAGTTCCATGTAAAGTATTTCATCATTTCTGACATGTGCAATCAATCAACAGAGTAAAGATGCTGCGAAAAACAAAGCGATCTATATTAATTTATTAAAAACCGTTAGAAAGGAAAACAAATACATCTCTTTCAAAGCCATAATTCCTTCTTTTAAATTCGTTGCGTCAAATTATCGGCCGAAAAGTTATCCTTACACAAAAGGTGTGTCATTTAGGTACACGCTAATACAGAGAGTTAAAAACAAATAGCACCTGTCGACATTTAAATGTTTCTTCAGTACAAACAGATTATTTCATTGACAGTCCATACACAGGTGTGAATAGGTGTTGATAAATGTATTTGAACCGACTTTAGCTGGTATAATGTATGGTTGGCATCTTTCGTTACTGAAGACGATGGCGTAGTGTCCACATTGTTTTCCTTCTTTTATTTGCAGCCGCGTGAGTGGCTGAACAGACCAATTTTTGAATGGCAATCTCTGGTGTAGTGATTGCAAACAAACATTGATGCTTGCTGGAGATGTTTAGGTAAAAAAAAAAAATAGAGGCATAGAGAATAACCCAACAAGGGTTGACATGCCGT
Source organism: Doryteuthis pealeii (assembly GCA_023376005.1). Taxonomy (NCBI): domain Eukaryota; kingdom Metazoa; phylum Mollusca; class Cephalopoda; order Myopsida; family Loliginidae; genus Doryteuthis; species Doryteuthis pealeii. The sequence goes on along the minus strand of CM042158.1, from coordinate 12,849,846 downwards.
AAAACGCAGCCAACAAGACAGTAATTAAGTTCGGCTAGAAACCACAAGGCTCCTAGTTCGGCACCGGTCCTCGCCAACTCAGCGTATGAGTAGCACAGGGATTCTGTGCGGTAAAGTAAGGAGCTGACGGTAGGTGTGGCGCTCCACCTAAGATGCGAAAACAATCTCCTTGGTCTAGCGCTAGTGAAAAGGAGATAGACTCCCTCGCTGATTGGCTGATACCGATTTTAGACCACCCCGACGACTTTCCTTGTGGCTGTCTTTTCTGCGACGGCTTCTTTCCTCTCTTTTTCACTCCTTTTCGTTCTTTGTTTGACGAGGAGGCACTAGGACGTACGGTCTTTTGCATACGCCTCCCATGTGTTGGTGTCGGTGTGGCATGTCTTCATGTCTCTCTTGCAGACATTTAAAGTGCAGGCGTAGTCTCCCTACCGGCCGGCTGCCTTCTACTAATTCACCAAATAGTAGGTATTTGGGGATGCGGGCTTTGTCCATCCTCCTGACGTGACCAATCATCGCAGGCGTATAATGTATAGGATAGTGTATTAAGTTATAGTCTCTTTGTTATGTTTTACGGCATGCCAACACTTGCTGGGCTATAAATAGTACCTGTAGACATTCACATGTTTCTTCAGTACAAACATATTATTTAATTGACAGCCAATACACAGGTGTGAATCATCATCATCATCATGTCCTGTAGGCAGCACGGATATCCATGACAATCTCTCACTAACCTTCCCTATCATTCATCGCCCCTGGAAGTTCTTCCGCGCAGCAGCCAGCATCTTTACATAGTTGGTCAATGTAGGTCCTTGCCGGGCGGCCCACACTAGCATGTCCATGTGTTGGTTTCCATAGGAGAACATCGCTTATGAGTTCGTCCTTGCTTCTCCAGCAGTGTCCTGCATGTATAGTCCGTCTCACTCGGGTGGTTTGTGATATAGGGGGGAAGGTGGCCATACAGTTGCTCCCTTGTGAGGTGCTGCTTCCTTGACTTGTTCAAGACTGCACGCAGCATTCTTGTGGCTCCCATCTACCTTATTCTCAAGGCGCCTCGTTAGGGTCCAGGTGTGAATAGGTGTTGATAAATGTATTTGAACTGACTTTAGCTGCACTAATTAGGAGAATAGGGTATTTACTTCACATCCCACGTATGCGGGTAAGACACAATATCTTTTAATGTTGAAGCTCATGAGATGGCGGGTGCATAAAATTAGTTGATCCTATCGGCATTCTCCCTCAAGGGGGCGCTCAGGCACTGGGCAATAAACCTACTTCTGCCGCTTTAAAACCCGGGGACAGGTGTTGGCTGTGGAGATGCCACCGGACCCCCGTCCCGATGGAGCACGTTGTTCGTGCGTTTATATAGAATAGTACGTTTATATAGTTATTTACAAACCTAAGCTTAATGTGGCAAAGGCCAGAAGTATGGGGCACCCAATGAGAATCGAAATTCACAAGTGTCTGTAAATTTAGCTTGCTAACCATTACATTGAGGTGCCTAGAGTGCGTTTATAATAGAACTAGAAGTGGCTACTTGGGTAGAGGGAGGGGGGGTAAAAAATAAATTTAAACGATGCAATTAATTTAATCAATTAATATTATATTTCAAAGCGAAAAGAAAAAACATAAAAAAAAGGATAAACAAAATAACATGCAAATGACTTTGCCTTCTGTTACTTTTAAAATTTGAATTTTTAAATACCTTCCCAAATATAAATCAAGTTTTCAGTATTTTCCTCAAAACCAAGTCCTGGTGATATTTAATGTGTATATATATTTACTTTGTCGTTAATTGTTTTATTTTCGACTTTTCCTCCGGACATACACATACACACAACTGCCCTTTATATATGTATAGATAGATTGTTAGTTTTGTTCGTACGTTTATATAGAAGAGGTATTAAGTTATAGTCTGTTTGGTTTGTTGGATTTTATGCCATGTCAACACTTGTTGGGCTATCTCATGCCTAAGACATTGATTTATTCTTTCATCATTGTTTCTGAAAAATTCTTAAAACTCAATTTTGTTAGATACATATTTATTAACACATTTTCTTTTATTCACCCCAAACAGGTACTGCCACTGGGGGTCAGGGTGGACTTGGGATTAATTGATTAAAGGGGATACTCCACACTCCCCAGATCTCCACAATTAGAAGTTCACCAGTAGATATTGCTTACGGTCTCACCCAAGACACAAGGACTCAACCAACGGCCTTCTAGCACAAATATAATAAAAAGGGTTTGGGGGTTGCCATAAATGTAATAAGGCCGGGACAATCATATAGGTGCTAGGCTTGATGTGACTAGCGAATTGATCGGAAGGACCTCTCCGACCGCTTTTCTAGCCTGAGTAAATGCCAAAATGCAGCGTTGCATATCATGGACTGCTCAGCCACTAGGAGTCCGTCCTTAAGCATCATGGGTCGTAACTCACAGCCAACAGGTGGATCGACTGATTTTTATTTCTAAGTTGCAGAATGGCCTATTGTAGGTATCAATCGGACAGTGAGAGAGTCTATTTCCTTTTTAATAGCCCAACCAGGGTGCTTGTTCCTGCATCTGATATGAGGCGCCACCCCTAGCATCACCTCCCCACTTTAAGCACACAGATCCAACCATTGCTACTCAAGCGCTGAGTTGGCGAGGGATGGTATTGAAACCGGAATTTTGTGACTCCGAGGCAGATTCTCTTTTGACTTAGCTATGCGTAACAAAACGAGGATCGTCTGAAAGGTTCTTAGACTAACCAAGATAATCTCATAGAAGGCCACCAAATGATGACTATTTTGCTAATGTTTTAATCTGCGTAATACCACTAGGCTGTTTGAACGGTTCGTAGACTAACCAAGATTCTCCCATAGAATGTCACCATGAGAGGTTTATTTTTCAAACGTTTTAATTAGTATGACACGTATGATTGTCGACAGAAAGGTTCGTAGACTAACCAAGATAATCCCATAGAATGTTACCAATGAAGTTATTTCCCTAACGTTTTAACCTATGTAATACTATAAGGTTTACCTGAAATGTTCGTAGGCTAACCAAGATACTCTATAGAGGTACTCAAAATGTGGTTTATTATTCTTAAGAGTTCCCCTTTTTCATTCTTTTCTTGACACATATAGCATGTATATATCATATCTTGGGTGTAATATCTTGTGAATGTTGGATTATTCGGTGGATATAAGCCATGCTACAATATACCACAAATTTATAGACTAAGCAAGGTCATGTGGTTTAAACCTCAGCCATTCAACAGGCCGCATGTGTGGCTGCTTTACTATTTAATCACTGATACTGAGAGACATCCATTTGCAATCCTTGACGAAGGGCTTGCAAAGCTGAGGAGCTGCAAGGAACAACCAAAGGATTCTTTACCAAGGATCGTGCTCTGTTTAACACAAAGGATCTCCGCTGAACGAGCGCTCTTGCTTGAAGCCTAAAGGATGGCTGCTAAAATCGTAACAGCGAACCGTCATCAATTTCCTGTTCCTTTAGTCCATCTGCCGGAGTTCCTTCTTTGTCCATTTTAAGAAACTGTCCAAAGAATATTATATTAGGAACAGACCATGTGTTTATTTCCCCGATGAGATTTCAACAGCAGGGGCTGGTTTTGAGATTTGTTTTTCTTTTTTCTTCTGTGGTACTCTTTCTTATATTTTATTTAATTACTGTTTACTTGATGGTGTCCGCATCCAATATTCCAAATTACTTGTAATTCTCTTTTTCTCCAAGTATTCTAATAGTTTCTTTATTTCAATGTGAATTGTTTATTTCATTTAAGGAAAAGTCGGTAACAATTTTAATCGAAAGAAAAAGAAACACCGAATTAATAAATAACCGCAAGAAAGACAACCAACATATTTTTTTCGTAATAAAACATTTCGATCAACCGATGCTATAATTTCCAAAGTTTGATTACAATAATTATAGAATATACAGAATCGCTAATAGCCACGACTGAATTGCACGTTTATTTGTAAAATCAAAAAGAAGAAAAAGAGAAAAAAAAATGAGAGAAATCCACAAACGATTATAGACGACCATTTTACGCCAAATAATGTTTGACCTTTGAGCTAGACAACCAAATCTCATCTTGTTGAGTATCATTCAACTAGACATTAAAGAAGAGCGTTTATCTGTGAAAATGTTTCTTTGATTTCTGTTTAGCGTTTTGCTTATCAGATACAGTGCTACGTGATGGTTGATTTCCATAAATATTTATCCGAGGTATCATCTGAATTAGCATTGTTATCAGAGAGTCGCTAGGAAAATTGAAATTCATGTATGTTGTCAATCGCGATATTAAAACAACGTTTCCTTTGATCCATTCTAGAACTTCCAAAAGGGAGTGAAATCCTAAAGGAAAGGGCATTATCTCTCTCTCTCTCTCTCTCTCTCTCTCTATATATATATAATATATATATATATATATATATATATATATATATATATATATATGGGGGATTTCGCTGACGACCACCAAATAAAGCATAAACGCAACGCTCTCCTATAAAAGGGATGAAGCACTATATGGTGGCCTTTACATACATAGGGTTGTGTGTATTAAAACAGTTAAAATCTCCTTCGCATTCTTAGCCTAGCGGTTAAGGTGTCTGACTGATGGTGAACCGATCGGATTTCAATCCAGGCTATAGGTAGCTTACAAATGTCTAGCCCCACTGAAGAGACTAGATAAGTCGAAACACATGTCTGTGGATGACTATCTATCTATCTATCTATCTCTCTCTCTCTATATATATATCACTTTCCATTTCTCTTTCTTTCACACACAGACACCCTATATATATATATATATATATATATATATATATATATATATATATCAGTTAATTTAATCCCTTGCTTGCAGGTGGTTAAGAACACTGACTGATGAAAAAGTGTCCGGGTTTCCATCCTGGCCAGAATAGCCTGCTAGGTCAAGCCACCCTGAGGAGTTGAAACACGGTGTCTATTGATAACTAATATATATTATATATTGCCAAATATTGTCAAATCTGTATCTTAAAAAATAAATTCCCCCACTGGTTGAAGAAAAATTACCAAAAATCAGGTGATTATCCGATTTTAATGAAATTTTCAGTGTTGTATATATAAATGAATGAATTTTGTAATGCATTAGTTATTTTATTTTAAAAGTTTCTGATTTTTTTTAGGTCACTTAACTTTGAACCCCCTTATTTGGGGGGCGCAAAGTATCGGTGGGGTTTCTTTACTTTATTGACTTTGCGCTACCTGTAAATACATCGGCACAAACAGACTTTACTACTGCTCAATAAAATGTGTCCTCTGTATGACGTTAAACTTCCATTACTTCCAGATTCACTCTAACTTAGATTGGTGGTAGCTTTTGGGTCTCATCTATGGATTAGATCAATGGTACTAAACCTCTTTTTTACCCATGTACCCATTTTAACCCTATTTTAATCTGGTAAAGCCTTCCATAGCCATTCGATGTTTAAAAATCCCATTGGTATTTTATAGTTAAATACATTTTGTTTGCCTGGGTCCCAAATCTTTTATATGGCCCCAGAGGTCCACATAGACCATGGTTGAGAACCACTGGATTAGATAAATAAAAAATGAGTTTAAAAATGTTTTAACTTTTGAAACAAAGATCTTCTCCATAAAATAACTCAAGGGTTGACATGGCATAAAATTCAAATAACCACCAACCAACCAACCAACTTAATAAAAAAACGAATATACATCCTTTATTTTAAATGGTCATTTTGTAAACTTTATACAATAAGTCGTCAGGGTGGCCAAAATCGGAATTAACCATCTGAGCTGGAGCACCACACCTAACATCAGCTACCTACTTTACCGCACACATCCCTGTTCTACTCCTACTCTGAGTTGGCGAGAATCGGTATCGAACTCGGAACCTTGTGGTTCCTAGTCGGACCAGCTACCGACTGAGGTGTAGCGCTCCACCTCAGACGCCAAAAACAATCTCCTTGGTCTAGCACTAGTGAAAAGGGGATAGATTCCCTCGCTGATTGGCTGATACCGACTTTAGGCCACCGACGACTGCTGGTGTAAATAATGCTTAAAGAAGTAAATCATTTTTTTTTCTTTATGAAATGGCTCTAAATATGCATTCATGATATATCAAAAGGCGTACGCCTCTCTTCTTTAAGTGTCTTTGTATCTCTGCGAGGAAGTCTATTTGTATTTACTCACCTGAAATTGAATGATTTCATACTTAGAAGTATATTCCTGTTTGGAGGGGGAAATATTAGTCAGTGGGAAATAATTATATTCTAAAGAATACAGACAGTTCGACATGTCTGCACAGGTTTTGTGATGTTATGTTAAACAATGAATAGAGAGAGAGGGGGAGACAGAGAGAGGGGGAGAGAGACAGAGAGAGAGAGGGACAGAGAGAGAGAGAGAGGAGAGAGGGAGAGAGAGAGAGAGAGGAGAGAACAGAGAGAGAAAATCAGTGAAAAAAAGAAACGTGTCTTTTTTTAATTCTTTTTTTTTCTGTCTGTCACTAGCCATTTTTTGTCTTCGTGGGTATTTTCAATTGTTCTGGCTTCGTTTGAAGATGTTGTTTTTTGTTTTTTTTCTTATCTATTCATGCACGAACACACGTGAATATAAAGAAATGTACATATTCAAAAGTTCACGCACAGACAGATTGACAGACAGCCAGTCAACCATACACAGACACAGAGGAGTCGCGTTGATTAGCGGTTAGCGTTGAAGGATATAGACTCGGAGACTCGAGTTCAAATCCTAAAAGAGGCTGTTTGCTCTTCATCTTTGGGTTGATGCACTTGCGAAAGAAAAAATATTTCTCCAACTACGGGTAACTAGTAGGGCATAGGGAACACACACACACACACACACACACACACACACACACACATATATATATATATTATATATATATATATATATATATATGCTCCCATAAATTTGGTATGAGTTCTCTAAGGGGTGATTTAAATTAACTTTCACTACTAAGCATATAAGCAATGATCGCTTGCTCGCAAACTAGATCTCTCTGTGATTGTAAAATATATAAACAAACCTGCCCCGCTACAACAGCTGACAGTGGTCGAGGCGTTAAGAAATTAGGCTGGCAGAAAGTCAGTCGGAGTTCGATTCTAGCCAGGGATAGTTGTTGAGTCTAGGCACACTGAAGAGGCGTGAAACGCCGAAACGCGTGTCTGTGGATGACTTATTAATATATATATGAGTTTTATAATTTGCTTGGAGCATAGTGTTTATATTGGTTTTGGGGTTGGTTTTGAAGGCTATCGTAATGCAAGTGTAAAAAAAAATGAGGTAACTATGATTTTACTTGTTTACCTTTTATTTATTTTTAATATTTCGAAACAAAGGTCCCTTCGTCAGCAGATTTCTGAAAGTCTGGAGCTGTTAGATTGCTGCTAAGATCTGTCCATTCTGTTGTATGCCTAGTGGTATCTTCCAAATTATCTGCCTGTGTGTATGTCTGTGTTTACGTGTGTGTGTCTCTCCAACAATGTATTAGTATCATTCCAGGTTTATATAATTCGTGTATAGAAGGTGACAGAACAAAAGTTTTTTTTAAAATTCCAATGTTCTCTTCTAGGTAAATCTGTATGTAAGTATGAACGCGCAGTAAATACAATTACTTAACCTCTCGTCATAAATTAAACCCATACGGATTGACATGCCGTTAAAATCAAGAAATCAATCACATGATTATCAGAACATTTTCAAAACTATAAACGGTATTTCATGATGTAGTGTGAAATTAAACGGGTATTTCTTGATGGGCTTAGGTTCAAATCACGTTGAAAGCACCGGTCCATACTATATCATAGAAGTTAAGCACTGATGAATTTATTTAATCTAAACAACAATAGTCATTGTAAACAATTGATACAAAAAAATGACTTGATTTGGCATCAAATAAATCGAAACGGGTTGATATGCCGTAAAACGAAACCAACCAACAAATATCTCTTGATGGACACGAAATATTACATGAAGGAATAGCCAAACAATATCTCTTGATGGACACGAAATATTACATGAAGGAATAGCCAAACAATATCTCTTGATGGACACGAAATATTACATGAAGGAATAGCCAAACAATATCTCTTGATGGACACGAAATACATTACATGAAGAAATAGCCAAACAATATCTATTGATGGACACGAAATATTACATGAAGAATAGCCAACAATATCTTGATGGACACGAAATATTACATGAAGGAATAGCCAAACAATATCTATTGATGGACACGAAATATTACATGAAGAAATAGCCAAACAATATCTCTTGATGGACACGAAATATTACATGAAGGAATAGCCACCCAATATTTCTTGATAGACACGAAATATTACAAGGAGTAACCCTTGATAGACACGAATAATCTTTCGCAGACTGCTATATAGAATTGGCTACCTCCCATCTAGACTGTAAAAGTATGGTTACGTCTGTCTTATAAATTAGCTATCAGACAGACAAGACGGGGAGTTTGTATGTATATGAATTCCTGATCGAATAAATGTTCTATTACCAAGTATTTGACTTTGCCTTTTACTCACTATTATTACATATCTCTCAATTTCTCTTTGTGTGTGAGTAATTGGCCGTCTTTATCCACGACAAAAAAAAAACAGACAAAAAGAACTCGTCGGTGATGATAAGATTAAATATAAATAATGCCTCAGCAGCAGCCGGTTATTTTGAGTGACTGTTTAACTTTAATCTTTTGTAATTCACCTTGTTGATAACCTGGTTAGTATCATCGTAGAATCATCGTAAAATGGGAGCTTGAAGCAATGTTGCAACTAACACTAACGAGGGAGTCATTATACGTGTCTTTATATTTAGATATGACCTGTGGGGGTCAGAATTATATGGACCCAATTAGAAATATCCGATATTTCTCTCAGTCGTTTTTCTTTGAACTATAAAAGCTCTCCCCTTTGCTCGTTAGGCTGCAGAACAAGCCACCAGGACAAGAAAAAGTTCGGTGGGAGAATCAGTTACAACCGAAGTTTTAAATCAAATCAGTCGATTACCGCAAAAGGAGACGTTGGATTGTAAACGGCTGAAATTAAGAGATCGTTTGGGATAAATGAAGCAAAACGAACAAAAAGGAGGAAAGTGAAGATTTTTTTTTAAATAAATAAAGAGAGAGAGAGACACACACACAGAGACAGAGACAGAGAGACTCAGAGAGAGAGAGAGAGAGAGAGAGGGGGGAGACAGACAGACAGAGAGAGACTCAGAGAGACTCAGAGAAAGAGAGAGAGAGAGACTCAGAGAGAGAGAGAGAGAGAGAGAGAGAGAGAGAGACTCAGAGAGAGGGAGTGGGAGGGAGAAAGACAGACAAAGAGAGACTCAGAGAGAGAGAGAAAGATATATATAATATATATATATTATATATAATATAGAGAGAGAGAGAGAGAGAGAGAGAGAGAGAGAGAGAGAGAGTGACAGACATATATGTGAATTAACAACTAATGGTAAGAAAGCGAACGAGCGAAAGAGATAGATGGATAGATACAGAGATAGACATAGACATGAGAGAGGAGAGAGAGAGAGAGAGAGAGAGAGAGAGAGAGAGAAGAAGAAGAAGAAGAAGAAGAAGAAGAAGAAGAAGAAGAAGAAGACAAATATGAACGGAACGAGAGTTTGTTAATTAAATCGAGAATTCAATATTATGTGACGTTTGCGAGGGGGGGGAGGGTTTAAAGATGTCAAAGTTTTTCAACAAATTTAAGAGTTGAACAAGTGAGGGCGTTGTACTCTCCAGATGTGGGGGGGCGGGGGTTCGAACGTTGGTCATGTTAGTTTTCGAACCCGTCCCTACCTACCAAGCGTTGTTCGGGAATCAGTGCCGACCTTCAGGAAAGCAGTGATCCTTGGCGAAATGTTGGAAATTACTTAAAATGGGTTGAAAATAATATTGTTAGGTCACACCGTGGCGGTAGAGATATTTCCTCCATTTGCGCACTGCTGTAAAAGCTCCAAGGCCTTTACTCATTAGACAGTCTCAGATTAGAATTTTGAATTTTAAGCAGAACAGGGAATCATTGGTTATAGTCGATAGCTTTAAGGTGTACATTGATTAGATCGCTTTCACTTTTAAACAATTCCTATCTCCGCTTTTTTTTTTAACCATATAAATAGTTTTATCTTCAATTCTATTATTTATGAAGGTTGACTGAGTTTTCTTAGTATGGCAAAAGGTCAATAATAATAAGGATTTTTTCTAACATTCATTTTAAACAAAGAACATTTTTAGAATTTTGATTTTTCGGACATTTCTCCACAAAAATGGTTACAATGTATTGGATTATTTTTAGTTGTATAGTTATTTACTAAGCTTTGCTTAGATGTGATATAAGGCCAGAATTATGGGGCGTCCAGTGAGAATCGAACTCATAGTCTGCGAATCTAGTTTGCTGACCATCACACAATATGAGGAGCCCACGTCTACTGTGTATAATGTGTTGGTTATATAGCTGTTTACCAAGCTTAGCTTAGATGTGCACAAGGCCAGAAGTATGGGGCGTCCAGTGAGAATCGAACTCACTATCAATGGTCTGCGAATATAGCTTACGTTAGCAAGCTATATTCTGTCTGTCTGTCATTAAACCACACAAAGGAGCCCACGTATACCGTATAATATGTTGGTTATATAATTATTTGCTAAGCTTAGCTTAGATGTGGCACAAGGCCAGAGGTATGGGGCGCCCAGTGAGAATCGAACTCACTAACAATGGTCTGCGAATCTAGCTTGCTGACCATTACACCACATGAGGAGCCCACGTATACTCTGCATAATAGTTGGTTATATAATTATTTACTAAGCTTAGCTTGGATGTGGCACAAGGCCAGAAGTATGGAGCGCCCAGTGAGAATCGAACTCACTATCAACGGTCTGCGAATTTAGCTTGCTAACTATTACACTACGTGAGGACTCCGCGTATACTCTGTATAGTATGTTGGTTATATAGTTATTTACTCACTAACAATGGTCTGCAAATCTAGCTTATAGACTCAGCGACGTCACGTGGTTTAAACCTCAGCCAATCAACAGCCCGAATACATGGTTAGTTAATTATCTTATCGCTGATATTGACAGTCGTTTATTTGCACGTTACATGAAGGAATATAGAAATTGTCTTTGTGTTACACCCTGCTTCTCTCGTGGGATTAGATATTACGATAAGACTTGAAAGATGAACTTAAGGAGAACTGATCCCTGTACAAATTTAGCGTTATTTGTCTCAGGTCTTTTTAGATGAGCCTTGGTGCGTATAATTTTCATTCTTCGAACTGTTGTCCTCATCCTTATTCAGGTATGTAAAATCATAACATTTTGGCCGCTGTATTCTCCGGCCTTCCTCAAATGTTTTTTATGTATCCCAGCATAGCCATGACCCTACTTGGGAAATCGTTTTGAAAAGCTTGGCTGTTGATCAAACAAGGCGTCAAAGAATTTCTATGCTCGAATACACAGGCAACACCCGAGGAAGGCCGGAGAATACATCGACCGAAACGTTGTGTTTTTACATACCATAATAAAGATGAGACAAGAGTCCGAAAAATCAAAATTATACGCATCATGCCTCATCTCAAAAATTCAGACAACTAAAACTAAATTTGTACCGTGGTCTGGTCTTCATATGTTCTTCTCTCAGGCCGTATCGTATTTACTTATCCAACCAGGCGAGCAGGGTGTCACACAAGATCAATTGGTATCAAATGGATTTTAATTGTGTATTATTTAATAACATATATTTTTTTTTTTGGGGGGGGGGATATGTGCTTAATTGAAGTCATACCTAATTTTGAAAATTAATTAGTTGATAATTAATGAATTAGGCAAGCATATCTATCCAAATGTAAAGCGTAAACTAATCGAGAAAAAGTTTTTAAAAAATTGACTTTTTCTCGATTAGTTTACGCTTTACATTTGAATAGATATGCTCGCCTAATTCATTAATTATCAACTAATTAATTTTCAAAATTAGGTATGACTTCAATTAAGCATATATTCTCCCCAAAATTGTCGGCTATCGCCATCTCAAACAGATTATTTGTTTACTTTCATTATATATAATATATATATATATATATATTATATATATATATATATATATGTGACCACACACACATTCTAGTGAATATATACAGGATGTCCGTCCACCCTATTGGCTGGGGCGTTAGAACTGCACCTCTGCAGAGGGGTAAGGCCCCCAATGTGGCCACCCGTTGGACGTGGTTGGGGACCCGTGATGCTTAAGGGCGGAGACTTGGTGGATCAGCAGTCCATGACCTGAAACACACCACTTAGACCCTTACATAGGCTAGAAGGGCAGTCGGAGATGCCTACTCCGATCAATCGGCTGGTCACGTCAAGCCCATAGCAACTATATGATTGCCCCAAACCTATTGCCCTTATGACAATCCCCAACCCTTTTTATCATATGGGCGCTAGTAGGCTGTGGCTGAGGGTCTACATGTCCTGGGAATGAAGTTAAACTTTATCTGATGGTGAGGTTCCAATTTTGGAGGTTTGGGGGAATGTGGACCACCCCTTCATCACCATTGCTCCCTGGTCCACTCTGACCCGGAGTGGTAGTACCTGCTAGGGTCCCATCTAAGGGTTAAATAGAAAAAAATTATTTATAAAAAAAATTGTATTATCCATTAAGAATTAATTTATTTCAAAACTTTACCGGCAATAAATAACCCACTGTGGTTGATATGCCGTAAAACAAAACAAAACAAACCAGGATGTCCATATTTGACATATAAGAACTAAAGAATAATGTAGCATATCTGGGAAGTAAAAGTGCTCATCAAATGATATTTAAACAAGTCTTTTTCATTTTTTTAAAAACATTATTTGAATTCTTCTGTTTTTGTAGCATTAGTGATCGGCACAAAATGTGCAACAAAACTGGCAAGATTTTATGTTATATTTAATAGCAGGATTCTTTTCAAGTGATATTACTCATAAAACAAAACAAACAAACAAAAAAAGCAGAAAAAATTAACAAAAACAAACAATGTAATAAAATTTCCTAATATATATTGAGTGTCTCTTGTCATATGTTCATTGTAGCGTTCACCTAATAGACTTGAATATGTCATTTATTCATTGAAGCGAGAGGCAGTTATTTATTATTGGTTTCGCTTTTTCAACGCTTTCAGCATTTACGACGCGTGCGCATAATTATCTGTGCGAGTTTCCGGTAATGGGACAAGATTGCCTTAATGTCTGTGAGATAAGGCACGCCTTTGTTTAGACTTTGAAAATAAACAACTAATCTAGCATCTGGGCCACTCCCAGTTTCACTTGTGTCCGATTTTGTAAAGTTGTGTAAATCGGTTTAATTGGAAAGTGCTGTATGTGCGCATGCGTGGTGGCGTTCTACCACAGACCAGTGTGAGCGTATTTGTTTTCGCCACACACAAATGTGCAAACCATTTTGTCATTTCATATGTGTATGGCGAGATACAGAAAGATAAGGTGATAGTTTTTTTTCCCTAGAGATGAGACCCTCTGTGCAGCCGTTTCATGACGGTAATAATAGCGGTTCCTGATTATATCGGTTTTTCTGTTTAGGAAACAACTGAAGGATTCTAATTAGCCATTCATAGTTATCTCTGTTATAGCGGGAATTTGGAAGATTAAAAACAGACTCTGAGTGGGATGGAAACCTCCAAAATTATCTTAGAGATTTCTAGTATTATTTGTATTATTCGGACTGTTGTCCTCATCTTCATTGTTATCAGTACAACGTTTCGGCTGATGAACCCTCCGGTCTTCTTCAGGTATTTCAAGTATAGAATAATAATTAAGACAGCTTAATGCCTCTACCCAGCTATGATTAGCGGAATGAGAACAGGATACCCCCGTGGACTGAATGAAGGGTTAGGTTCAAAGTTCCGTGATGGCTCCCAATTAAAACAAGAAGGTTCCCGAATTCGAAAAGAAGGTTGCCGAGTCCGAGAGGTTTCCCGAGTCCAACAAGAAATATCTGACGAAGTTCGGAGGGTACATCGCTCGAAATGTTGTACAGATAACAATGAAGATGATGAAAATAGTCAGAGTAATACAAATAATACTAATAATCAAGCCTCATCTAAAAATATGAAAAAAAAAGAAAGATATGCAATTTGTAGTATTGAGTGTTGCTCAAACTGCTAAAATTAATCTCAATACCCAATGTAAGCTTCGGATGATTATATATATATATATATATATATATATATATATATATATATATATATATATATATATATATATATATATATATACAATAAACGAACATACCATGATTTTTAATTAGGAACATTTTCTATGCATTCTCTCACACCTCACGAAATTTAAAGTAATGGTCTTAATTACATGATATCTGCTCTGCAGTAATAACATCAAGTATTCAGCAGTTCTGTCATATATATATATATATATATATATATATATATATATATATATATATTATATATATATATATATAATATAAAGTATAAAGTATAGTATATATTTATGAAAACAGTATACTGTGATATCAGTGATTCAGTACAACATGCATACACACAACACACACATATATATATGTGTATATATATGAATATATATAGGCTATCAACATAGATAATTATAAGTATATATTTAATAACACACGTTTAGATATGTTCATGCATATATATATATATATATATATATATATATATATATATATATATATATTCTATACAGATTAGTACGTATTCATATAATAACACACAGAGACATAAACAGATCATATATATATATATATATATATATATATATATATATATATATATATATATATATATATATATATATATATAATATATATATATATATATATATAATATATATGTGTGTGTGTGTGTGTAGATAGAACCGTATACTATATGGTCTCTTTATGTATATACCCACTAGAATGTTTGTGCGATCGCAGCATGCTTGCGTTTTTCGGTTGGATATGTATGCCCATCAATAATAAAATTACAACGATGCCTATGTTTAATAGGCTATCGTTCATTTCTTTCCCCCTCTATATTTTCCTTTTCTTTTTGTCTTTTTTTGTTTTTATTGTTGAAAATTTTGTTTGCAATGGAAAAAGCTTTCCTTTGATTTGTCACCTTTGATGACGTCAAATCAAGTGCGAACTCTTTGGGAGCTTATCGAATATCTTCGAAATACAGGCGAAATGGCCTTTTCTTTTCGTTTTTGGTTTCTTCAACCCACTCTTGCCTTTTTTCTCTCATTTTTTATTCTCATCAAAAGGAAAGTCAGAGAGCGTATATATTATGCAGTGAAAATAAGTCCAGTTCCTTTACACGACGGGGGCTTCAAACGACAGAAGATCTATACGTCAAAATATGAGGAATTCTATAATCCGATGGAGATGAGATCCTGATTTCTCTATGGGTGATGCTCCAAAGTAACACATTCTTTTTTATTAAACAGAAAGTTATTTTAAAAAATAAATAAGTATGGACACAAAAAATAATGTCTGGAAGTAAGAGTGAGAGAAATTAAACAAAAATGACAGGAAGTAAGCAAGTAATCAAGAAAGAAAGAAAGAATGAATGAATGAATAAAAACAAGAAAGAAAGAAAGAAAGAAAGACATTAAGAAAGAATCAATGAATAAAAACAAGAAAGAAAGAAGGATGGTCAAAGGTAAAACTGTGGAAAATAAGGAAAGAAGAAAAGAAAAAAAAAACGAAAGAAATACATAAAAAAAGTATGAATGAAAAGAAAGAAAGAAAGAAAGAAGAAAGAATGACTAAAAGCAAGTAAAGAAAGAAAGAAAGAAAGAAAACTGAAAGAAAGAAATACATTAAGAAAAAATTAATGAAAAAAAGAAAGAAAGAAAGAAAGAAAGAAAGAGAGAGAGAGAAAGAAAGAAAGGAAGGAAGAAAAAAATAACATTAACTAAAACTGAGAAAAATCAAGAAAGATTGACAAAAAGCATGTTCGGTTTTTAAGGAGGCGGACGGGTTTCCAAGATGGCGATTTTTTTGTGGGCGTGATGGTTAACTTGGGGCCAAATGAAGACATCTATAAATATACAAATCTTTGTGTCCATTACTGAAAACAACAACAGAGATCTAGAAGGCCTAAGAAGTCACAGAAAAGTAAACCAGAAGAACTGGGAAAGAACGAGCATAACATAGAAGAGATAGCAGGGATGACCGGCTAATAGAGTAGACATACAAGGAAATGGAAGTTTAGAATTATTTGATGGTCAGGATAGGGAATGTTTTATACAACTTTATTTCTATGAACAACAACGCACACAGTGATGAAGAAGATCTCAAGAAGTCAAAAGGAAGCAGACCGATAGAATAGAGAAGGAATCAGACCAACATAGAAGGGATGGTAAAGTTGACCATCTAGTAGATTAGACACACAAGGAAATAGAAGTTGAGAACTATAGGATAAGAATAGGAATGTGTTATACAATTTCGTTACTAAGATCAACAACGCACACAAAGATAAGAAGATCTCAAGAAATCCTAAGGAAGCATACCGGACCGGAAGAACGGTGATGGAATCAGCCCAGCATAGCAGAGATGGCAGGGATGGCCGTCTAGTAGAGTAGACACACAAGGAAATAGAAGTTGAGAACTATAGGATGGTAAGAATAGGAATGGGTTATACAATTTCGTTCCTAAGATCAACAACTCACACAAATATAGAAGATCTCAAAAAGTCCTAAGGAACCAGACCGGAAGAACGGTGAGGGAATCAGCCCAACATAAAAGAGATGAGAGAGATGACCGGCTGGTAGAGTAGAGACACATGGAGATAGAAGTTAAGAACTATAGGAAGGTAAGGATAGGGAATACGTTATACAACTTCGTTACTAAGATCAACAACGCACATAGAGATGAAGAAGATCCCATGAAGTCCAAAGGAAGCAGACCAGAAGAATAGAGAAGAAATCAGACAAACATAGAAGAGATGGTAGAGATGACCGGCTAGTAGAGTAGACACACAAGGAAATGGAATTAAGAACTATTTGATGGTAAGAATAGGAATGGGTTATACAACTTTGTTACTATGAACACAACGCTCACAGTGATGAAGAAGATCTCAAGAAGTCCAAAGGAAGCAGACCGATAGAATAGAGAAGGAATCAGACCAACATAGAAGAGATGACAGAGATGAACGGCTTGCAGAATAGAGACACATGGATATAGAAGTTAAGAACTATACGATGGTAAGAATATGAATGGGTTATACAACTTTGTTACTATGAACAACTGTTGAGATTTGTTATATATAAGGTGCGTGCTGGATACCCGCTCCTATTTATAGACTCGGCAAGAACTATGGGATAAAACTCTTGGCCAATCACTGTCAGTACTTTGCTGCTTATATAATACTTAAACTGAACAGACTGGCCATAACTACATCAGCAGCAAAGTACTGCCAGTGATTGGCCAAAAGTTTGATCACATCGTTCTCGCCGAGTCTATAAATAAGAGCAGTTATCTAGCACGCATCTTATATATAAAAATCCCCCCCCCGATTTTGATATAAGGTGGGCTGCTCTATTCAGAAATATTAAATAATTTCATTCAGAAATGTTAAAATTATTTTTGTTTTATTTTATTACTACTAATCCTATTTTTATTAATTAATCCTATTTTTATCAATATTTGTTATTATTTTGTTACTCATAATCTAATTCTTAACCTTATCATTGCTGCCAATATCATTGTTAATATTAGTATTGCCCCCCCTTTTTTTGTTGCTTGTTTGTTTTAATTTTTTTTATGTCCAAATGAAGCAGACTAGAAAACAGAGAGGGAACCAGCCCAACATAGAAGAGATAGCAGAGATGTCTGATCAGCTGATTAGAGACATAAGAAGACAAAAGATAAGTACAATGCTATTATATAAAGAAGGAAATGGCTATAAAACAACGATAGGCTAAATATAATGGTCTATACTTCATCTTGCACATCGGCTTGGAAACAGCAAATAAAATAAAAAAGTTGCCGAAATCATCAGAGTCCATATGTCATATATATGACATCGCAATAATCTAAAATTCCAAATCCCTATGTCAGTACGCAATATCGAAAAGACATACGGGATTGCCATCCCTGTTGACACAACAAAATGTGTGCGACCTGTTGAGGCTCGATCCCTGTCCCAATGTTCGAAAAATAAGCTACAGATCCTCAATAACATCACACCCGCAATACACAGAATTATCAGCACAAAAACACAGCACACACACACTACTAAGGGCACCGCTTTGGCCACATTATCTGAAAATACAGTCACAGAAACTAAAAACAATACAAACCTACTTAGATGCAAGAAAACTCTTAACCTAGCAACATTTAACATTCGAACACTAAGAACGATAAGCCAACTACACGAGCTAATTGCGTCTGCAGCCGAAAAAATATAGATATCATGTGTATACAACAACACAGATTTGAACATAGCGATCTAGAAATAAAATATCATGAATCTTGTAATGTCTGGACATTTGTATCGGCATCTGCAAGGAAAAACTCTGCTAATTCCACCATAGGGGGTGGTGTACAAATGCTTCTCATCCCTCGAGCACTAACATTGATAAACAGCATAGAAAAAATCCTACCGAGAATTATGAGTACTACGTTTAATTGCTGCAAATTTGGGTGGTCGGTTGCGAAAAATGGCGACTTTTTAAAATCTATTTTTGTCTGTAAAATGAGTCCTAGAGTTTCCCGACTCCTAAGAATTCGTTTATAAAAGTATTTTCGTCTAGGGAATCCAAAAATGCTATAAAAAAGAGTCTGAAAGTTAACCAGTTTTAAATTATTAATGATTTCTGATTTGCAAAATTTTGTAGTATCGGTTCTGGGCAAACACCAAACTATCTTTTTGCTACAAATAATGTTCAATGTATGTGAAATAATAATAGAAAATAATTTTGTCAGGTTTAGTGGCACTTCAGGATATTGATCTTGCTACGAAAAAAAACAGAAACATCAATAACTTAAAATTGGTTGACTTTCAGACTCGATAGTATTTTTGGATTCCTTGGGGAAAAATGCTCTTATAAACCAATTTTTAGAAGTAGGGAAGCTCTAGAACTAAAAAAAATGTGGACATTAAAAATAAGGACGTATCTAAAATAGGAGTATACTAGCCTAGGGGAGGTTATGTAAGACTGGTTGCTTGTTTTTTTAATCTTTTTTGAGGTGGGGGTTGCGACATGTCAACGCTTGTTGGGTTATGTTATGCGGAAGATTTTGTTCTATTCATGCTTGGTAAGTATTCAAATCATTGTTAGCTTATTTTTAAACTCAAATTCTTAAAACATTTTTTTAAAACTCAGCCTTTTTCAATTTCTTATAGATTAGACCCTAACTGTTACCACCTCTCCGGGTCAGAGTGGAACGGGGAGTAATAGTGATGAAATAGTACACAGCACTCCTCAGAATTCCAAAATTAGAATTTCACCATACCTGCGATATTGGGGTTTCACTGTTCTGATATCCACAAAAATTAAGCTCCGGTTTTCACCCACGGTTTTCTATATTATTCGGCCTCTTTTCTAGAGACTAGCAGGAAAACCCGCACACACACACTCACACACACACACACACACACACACACACATATATATATATATATATATATATATATATATATATTTGAAAAAACAAGTGTTCCAAAAATAAGAATCAATTTCTTCACCACATAATACATCCTGATGAAGGTTTAAAAAACCGAAACGTTTAAGCGTTGAAAAATAAATTCATCTCATTTTTGGAACACTTGCCTTTTCAAATTTCTTAATATTGTCGGATTGTATTTCCATATTTACACTCATATATATATATATATATATATATATATATATATATATATATATATATATATATATATACAGGAAAAGTAAGTAAAAGTAAGGACGTCGGGGTGGCCTAAAGTCAGTATCAGGCAGACAGCGAGAGAGTCTATCCCCAATTTCAGTCCAAGGAGATTGTTTTGGTGTCTAAGGTAGAGCTTCACATCTACCATCAGCTCCTCACTTTACCACACAGCTGATCCCTGTGCTACTCATAGGCATAATTGTTGAGAGCCAGTATCGAGCCCGGAACCTTGTGGTTCCTACTCAGACATTCTACCGACACCCCCTCTCTCTCTCTCTCTCTCTATATAATATATAATATATATATATATATATATATATATATTTAAAGGGATGGTTTAGAGTGTTAGGCTGTGAAACTGAAGATTCCTTGTTCGATACCATATAATACTGGTCCGATACATCGTATGAGTAGCACAGGGATCTGTGCGATAAAGTGTGGAACTGACGGTAGATGTGGCGCACCGGCTCATACGCTAAAAACAATCTCCCTGGTCTAGCACTAGTGAAAAGAGGACAGACTGTCTCGCTGTATGGCTGATACCGACTCTTGTTCTCCCAGACGTCTACTTACTTTGACTTATATATATATATAATATATATATATATATATATATATATATGCGCGCGCGCGCGCGCGCGCGTGTGTGTGTGTGTGTGTGTGTGTTTATGCTGCCTGAACATTGTGTAGATTATCAGTTTCAACGCATTTTCACGGTTCAGTAAGTGAATGAAGGAAATGAAACAACAAAGTCCTGTTTCATTTGAGGGTTGATGTGCTTTTGTGTTTATATTCGTTTGCTAGACGATCACTATCAACGACAAAACAGTCGCTGGTGACTATGCAACACCATTTTTAATCGGACCGTTTTGCGCAGATAAGCTGATCGTGACGCACTTCATTTCATGCAGGTTGACACTTTGACCTTTTATCGATTACAAGTCACCTTGCCTTTTATAAAACATAACTCGGACATTATGTAAGCCATGGGTTTTGTTAAAATATATATATATATGGTTATATATATATATATATATATATATATATATAAGTGCTTAATTGGAGTCGTACCTAATTTTGAAAATTAATTAATTAATAATGAATTAGGCGGGAATACCTATTAAATGTATGGCTAAACAAATCGAGAAAAATCAATCTCTGTATGTACATTTCGGCCTATTAGGCCTCATCAGCAGAGCTATAGATCGGAAGACCGCCCAGTGCTTGCAGTCCGGTTTCAAATCACGCACTGGCGGTCTTCCGATCTATAGCTCTGCTGATGAGGCCTAATAGGCCGAAATGTACATACAGAGATTGATTTTTCTCGATTTGTTTAGCCATACATTTAATAGGTATTCCCGCCTAATTCATTATTAATTAATTAATTTTCAAAATTAGGTACGACTCCAATTAAGCACTTATTCTCCCAAAAATTATCGGCAAAAAGCCATTCTAAACAAACCGTGTTTATATATATATATATATATCTGGTGAGTCTAGGTCTCAGTGTTGATATATATTATATTATACATGTTTTACACACACCACACACACATATATATATACCTAATTTTGAAAATTAATTAGTTAATAATTAATGAATTTAGGCGGGAATATATGTTCAAATATAAGGCTAAAAAATCGAGAAAATTACATTTGAGCATATATGCCCGCCTAAATTCATTAATTATTAACTAATTAATTTTCAAAATTAGGTATGACTTCAATTAAGCAAATATCCTCCAAAAATTGTCGGCTAAAAAGGCCATATAAAAAATAAACACCTCGTTTGTTTACTTACTTTCATATATATATATATATATATATATATATATATATATATATATATATATATATATATATATATAATAAATCTATAAGTAAATAGTGTTCAATATCATGGGTAGAACATGTATATATCTAAGTTAGGATAGCGTGAATATTGGGTCAACAGTACTTGGTTACAGAGTGTCTCTCGCCTTGATGATTCTCAAATCAAAGTTTGTGTGTGTGAGTGTGTGTGTGTGTGTGTGTGTGTGTGTGTGTGTGTGTGTGCGAAGAAATGAAAATGAATACTATTTTGATATTTATGCCTTGTTCGTCGGAAGAGTCCAACATTTTGTTGAAAATATTCTCCCTTACAAAAGGTTATCGTTACTTCAATGATAACTTTATTGTTCTCTTTTTTCTTTCTTTCCAGTTGTGATATTTTCGGCTTTGAAATAATATAATCTGAAAAGCATTTTTTAACGTTGTTTTGTTGTTGAAATTCAGTTTTTTTAGACTTTCTGTCTTCCCTTCATCTCCCTTGTGACAGTCACATCAATAACTTTAAATATTTATTTATCTTGCTATTTCGTAAGTAAAAATACTGACCTGAGCTTTTTCCAAAATTGTGTACATGAAAAACAAATGCTGATCAAATGCTTTTGAGATTCCAACTATTTCCTTTATTAATACAAGCAAAATATTGCACCAGCTGGGTACAAATATCTAAGTTTTAAAACAAATAAATATCATATTGAATTAGAAAGACCAATGAAATTAAATACGAACACAAAAAGATTACACTTATTTCCACTTTATAGATTCCATCTATTATTCCCATTATTATTACTAGCAAAATATTTTGCACCCGCGGGCACAAATATAAAATTATCTTTGCAAATCCTACAGCAAGATGTTCCCAGTGATTTTTTTACTGATTTCCTGTTAATTTTAAATCTACACTACACTTCTTTACAAAATGATAGGCTATGCCTCTCCATTATGTAGCAAATTCAATATACTATTATTAATATTCATATTTACCTTGGAATAATTCCATAACATTGAGAACCATAATGGCTGAGATATGAATGTAAACAGGAAATTATACTTTGAGACTGATCTGGTAATGCTTTGTCACAATCTAAAAGTTCCTATAACAAAGTTTATCACTATAGCAATAAACACAGTCTTTAGTCTCCAATGTATTTACTTAATAACATGCTTCAGAAGCATCTTTGCTTCTTTTTCCTGGACCTGGCAACGTCTGTTGTTTTATGCACAGCTTGATCTTGAAAAATTTGGCATATGTTGCAAATACATTCTGCAAATGTTTGTGGCTCCCAAATTCATGTTCTAAATCAAGCTGTTAAGTTCAGTTATATTTTCTTTTCTTTTGAGCCCGTTCACCATTTTGCATGCAAGACAGATTTGTACTTGCTTTGAGCTCTGAGGTCATTTTCACAACAATTACTGAAGAACCTGCGAATGTGCAGAGGTGCATCTGGTATGTCCCCACCCCCAACTTATTATTTTGATCAACAGTGAAGATTCAGATTATCCTTCCCAAAATTGCCCAAAAAGTAGAGGAGTAGGGCATTTTATTTTAAAGGGTATACTAAATTCTGACATTCATATAAAATCAGAGGTCACTTATAACATGACTGTTCAGTTTGCTAATTGAATACTCTTTGCTAAAACTAATTAAAAATAACCTTTCTGAAATAAAAAAATTCCATGGTCTGAATTTCTATTGTTTATTATTTAACTAATCTGAATTTTTTTTTTCAAAAATATCAATTTAGAGGGGGGTTGGGTCTTTTATTCCGAAACTATTCAAACTTGAAGTCGAAGACCAAATTAGAAAGGACTCGGAGAAATCCTTTGGAATTTTGAATTGAGAGAATGTGTGGAATTTATCAGAATCACGAGATTATAAGTGCTGGATGGAAGCTTTTAATTGCATAGAATATTTAGCCGTATTGTGTGATGAAAGTTTCTTTAAAAAAGACTCCTTGGGCTGGAAGGTCAGAAAAATATACTTGGCTACCAAATTGGTAGCTTAGTGGTTGGCTCTAAATTTGTGTAACTTTTTCATCAAAAAATGTAAACCTTTTTCTTAAAGTTGTAGGATCTGGATAAGAGAAAGCTAATAGGTTTTATTGAAGGTTATCTCTCTC
>CM042158.1:12776703-12825853 GCA_023376005.1 Doryteuthis pealeii | reverse complement strand
AAGAGAGAGATGCATTGGACTTTCTTAGTCTGCCATGTCTGTACTTTTATGTTTTTCCCTTTTCCCTTTGTATGTATGTTCATGTACACCTTATATTTTATGTATCTCGTCATATCCATGTGTTGTACCATATTAAATGTTTGTCTATCAACCTTTGTCGGAGTTTGTATCTTCAAGTATATATCACCTTTAATCTTACACTGGAATCAGATAAGTGTAATGTTAATCTGCGTGATAATGTGGTCGTCGTGTGGCCAATATATGTGTTATTAATTTTGGAGAGACAATCTCCTACGTCACATTTGAATTCATACACAACATTGGTCTCATTAAGACGAGTAGTTTTGGGGAAGGAGTTGTTGCATGTGACGAGATTATTAGTTTTAATTTTTTTG
The DNA here is from genome assembly GCA_023376005.1 of Doryteuthis pealeii. Classification (NCBI taxonomy): domain Eukaryota; kingdom Metazoa; phylum Mollusca; class Cephalopoda; order Myopsida; family Loliginidae; genus Doryteuthis; species Doryteuthis pealeii. The sequence goes on along the minus strand of CM042158.1, from coordinate 12,825,458 downwards.
TAATAAATGATCAGATTGACTTTTTCTTAATGTCGGTGGAAGAGACATTGTTATGTATTAATTTTTTAACGCATTTTCATTCAGTTTATAATTTTGGTGCATCTGATTACAATAATATATGTTTTGGTTAGGGCTATTGAGTGTGCTATTGTTTTCGTTATGGTAAATATTATGGAGGGTTTTTCGGATTTGTTCTTAAAAAAAATAGTTGGGGAATTCATTATTGATGAGAGTTTGTTTAATATTTTTTATTTCGGAAAAGAATATTGTTTTAGAAGAAGAAGTAAGTTTTGCATGGTTTATCAAGTTTTTTATAATGGCTTTTTTTGTATTGTGCAGAGCATTCACTCTTGCAGTTGATAATACAAGAATTGATGGAGGTAGGTTTTTTTATATGGGGAGGTAGTGAATTTGTTGTTGTTAGAGTCTAAAAATAAACTTTGAAATAAGTCAACATGTTCTCAAATGCTTATAATTTTCCGCCTATCCTCCTTCCACTATACACTTCCCATTCTTACAACTTGTGCCCCCTCCCACAAAAAAAAATCACTAATGCATCACTCGCTCAAACCACTACCATTCCTACAACCTCCCACTTCCAATTGTTATTCTAATTCCTTGCTACTACTCGTCCTCGTTAAAAACGAGACACGAAGCCATACTATCGTTTCCTACCTGATGATGGCAAACTGTATTGCCGAAAGCGCTCGTTTTGAAACCTTTGGTGGACCGTTACACCAGTTACACACCGACACCAAAAAGATGTCCGAAAATTAGAAAGGATCAACCAAAAACTTGTCCGACAAGAATTGTCTGTACAGTTCAACAAAACTTGTATAAAAAAAAAAATGCTGCCAAAATACACTTATTCTAATATATATATATATATATATATATATATATATATATATATATATATATATATATATATATATATATATCCTCCCTCCGTTTAAAAAAATCCGTCGCATTCAACATGACGTCATTATAACCGTCTTTCTCGACCGCATTTGAACACTCGCTTCAAGTAATTAAAAAAAAGTTATTTTTTCGAACATTTAAAAAATTCTACGCTTTCCAAAAATAAGAATTTACTCTGAGGAAGGTCGATACTTCTTTGTGTGCGGAACATTTCTACATGTTTTCTATTATTACTATTTCATTTGGTTATTTAAAATAATAATAGATTGAATAATGTACACATGGATAACTCCTGACCGAAACACGTGTAAGTAAAATTGATAAAAATATCCTATATCATCCATTCTATACTTTCTTTCCTTTATTTCTCTTTTCAACACAACACACACACACACACACACACACACACATACATATATATATATATATATATATATATATATATATATATATGTAATGTATGAGTAGTAGCTTACCGGTGGAATGAATACGATCGTTGGATACAGTATCCAGGGGTTAAGACTGAGAAAAAAAAATACAAAGTGCTCAATACAATGTAGAGCAAATATTTATGGTTACTTCTATCCATTAATATATATATATATATTATATATATATATATATATATATATATATACTCTAATAGATAAATTGATAGTTATTTAACTACCCCTCCACACGAGTAGGATGTGACACGACGTCAATTTCTTAAGGGTTTAAGCATTTTGAATTCAGAGTTTTCTTCTCCTAGACTAGAGGTAAGTCATGTTTAAGAGCCCAGTCTCTCCTGATATTTATCCATAAATGAAAGGAGAATAGTTGGATTCATACCTTTCCTAAGGGTATTAGTTCTATGGGAAATGCAAACAAATTCGTCAAATATTTGAACTAATCTCACCGTGTCAATTTCTTTCAAATGGTAACCATTACACAACGCGCCTCCACGTATATTTGTATGAATGTTAAAAAAAAGTGCTTTTTTAAAATTTTATTTTTTATTTCCTCCGATACTAGTACAAACATTGCACAATGCCTTCCGCCCGTTTCTTTCTTTGAATGAATTCAATGCGGAAACTACCGGTAAAAGGATCATATGTTTATATATACGTAATGATCTTAGATTTGCATTCATGATATTATAGGGTTTTTTAAAGAAATTTTCTCGCTTCTAAGAATCAAATTGCCACAAACGAATACAAATCACGTGTGGCTCTTTATCTGTTTACGTAAAAGCGGAAAATAAATTCGTATAAAAAATTTGATTCTCCCGCAGATTTCCAGTTTCATTTCCGGTAAAGCAGAGTTGCGTATTAGAAGACTTCCTTTAACGACGGAGGGAAAGGATAAATGTATGAGGCTTCCCGAATCGAGTTGTAATGGAACTTCAGTGCCATTTAAAACAGGGACGCTTGGATATTGCAAATATCAGGTTAGAATGCTTTCCGAAAAAGAAGAGGAAAACGTTCTAAAAAATATAAATGTACATGTACTTTTTTTCTTTATGTATGGTATATACATATATATATATATATATATATATATATATATATATATTATATATATATATCCTATGACTGTAACCATTACACCAGGCACTTTCAGAATATATATATATATATATATATATATATATATATATATATTACTTCTAAATTATGCCTGTGTGGAAAAAAGCATAGGTCACTCAAGTAGGTCCATAATATATATATATATATATATATATATATATATATATATATATATATATATATAATATACTAGAAGTGTCAGGTGTGATGGTTACTGTCGAAGGATATGTAAACGGCAATTGCATTTCATATGGTGCTAATATCCTTGTGAAGGTCTTAATCAAACTATTCTTTCTCCAGTTGTGGATTAAATAGTAGGGCAGACTATGGTCTTTAACTTTTGCAAGGAATACAGTCAAGAAGGAAAACTCTGAATAGAAAGATGTTAAACTCCGTTTCCAGAAATTTACCTTCTGTTGGTATATATATATATATATAATATATATATATATATATATATATATATATATTGATGATATTATATGCTATATTCATAAGTAAATAGTGATCATTATCATGGTTAAGTCATGTATATCTAAATTAAGGTAGCGTGGATATGAGATCAACAGCGCTTGTTACAGAAGGTTTCTCGCCTATATGATTCTCAAACCAAGGATTGCATATGTGTGTGTGTGTGTGTGTGTGTGTGTGTGTTGTGTGTGTGTTATGTATTACTATACAATTAATATGGCTTTAAAACCATTGGTTTCAATAGTGTGTTGGGCGCTTATTCTAAAGATAGATCGGCATAGAAAAAAACAACCTTTCTACCAAGGCTATTTGTCTTGAAGGTAAGAGGTTAATACTTTTTTCCAAATATGTGCATATGTGTGCATAATATATATATATATATAATATTATATATATATATATATATATATATATATATATTCGTGGAAAATGGGTCCGTCGATTCGAGTCCAATTCCTAGACGAAGCTGTTGGCATTTCACATAGCGCTAATACCCTTGGGAAAGGTATGAATCGATATATTCTCCCTCCAGCTATGGGTTAAACAGTAGGGCAGACTGGGCCCTTCAGCCTTGGGTAGGTAACCAGTCTAGGAGAGGGACAACTCTGAATTCAAAATTCCTGAGGTCGGTCGTTGATTGGGTTTGTGGCAACCCTTGATGCACCAATTCTTTCCTATCGACTGTGCCAAAAAGTGTGGATGGTCCAACACAAGCTGTAAACAAATCACTGTGTGGGTGTTCATTGTATGTATGAACCCTCATGCGTCGAAAATCGACGAGAGAGTCCATAATATATATATATATATATATATATATATATATATATATATATATATATATGTGTGTGTGTGTGTGTGTTGTGTGTGTGTGTGTGTGTATAAAAAGGAGGTAGGGCTACGAGTATGAAAATCAAAATGAATATATTTCATTTCAGCAAAAAGGAACGCACCGTTCGTAACTCAGTCTACTCTAGTCTTATGTATCATTGAATGTGGACAGCCAAAATAGATTTGATTTTTGGACCGTGTCTGTAAATGCAGTTCCTGTTCTTTTTCCTCTTACTTATTGAATGGCTCAATCGAAGCTGTCATGTTTTTATATACTCGCCTCTAATTGCGCATACGCTTTTGTACTCGCCTAATGGTCAAATATCAAACCATATGGGTGCTATTAGGCCGTGGCTGAGGGTCTACATGTCCTGGGAATGACGTTAAACTCTATCTGATGGTGAGGTTCCAGTTTTGGAGGTTTGGGGAATGTGGAGCACCCCTTCATCACCATTGCTCCCTAGTCCACTCTGGCCCGGAATGGTAGTACCTGTTAGGGTCCCATCTATAGGTTAAATAGAAAAATGAATTTATAAAAATATTGTATTATCCATTAAGAATTGATTTATTTCAAAACGTTTATCGGCATTAAATGACCCACTGAGGTTGATATGCCGTAAAACAAAACAAACCAAACCAAATATCAAGCCTCTGCTTACAAACTATAACATCAGAATAAAGAAAATAGCAAATGAAAGTTTAATTTTAAGCAACTATTCACCACTTTTCAGTAGCTCTTTTTTAAAATTATACTAGCAAAATAAAAACACACCCTCTTGGCGATGTAAAAATAATTTGCCTGAGGGGATGGGAGCTGAAAATTCAATGTCATAGAGTGTGTACCATAAGTATGTAACATCATCAAATTTAATAGAGGAGTAAAAAAGAAAGAAAGAAAGAAAGACAATTTGAAATGAAAACAGTTCCGATAACTTTAAATATTATATTAGAATAAAACAATCTATATATAAATATATAACGCCGGGCATCTATTTATTGAAACAATGAGGATTGTCTAACGTTGCAGGCTCACATTTTGAGTATATTTATTCTATGTTATGACGTTGGATTATGTGCTGGGTAATGTGACGTAAGCAGTGACGCAGTTTTTATTACAGTCAAAAACCGGAAGCGAATCTCCATTATTAATAGATATGATCGTTTTTTGTGAGCCAAACACGTGGCTATATACGTAATTACATAAAAATATCATATATACCAGCAAAAGGAAATATAAGGAAAGAAAATGCTGAATGGATAAAATTGATTTTATTTTACTTTACGGACACGTGTTTCGGCCAGGAGTTTATCCCTGTACATATGCACTTTATCTATTATTATTTTAAATACAAAGTAAAATAACAATCTTTTTTTAGTATACAAGGATTAACGGCCTTCGTCAGAGTAAATTCTTTGGTGTTTTAAATCAAAGAGAGTTTTTTAAATCTTCGAAAATTTATTTTTTTAAATTGCTTAAAGAAAACGTCCCACAGTGATAGAGAAATAGTGACGTTGACGTCATCATCGTATGCGAAGGATATTGAAAAGAAAGAAAACAGAGAATATAAGGAATAAAGTCAGGTGTTATTTTAGTTTATATTCATAATAATTATATATAGAGTGCATATGTACATGGATGAACTCCTGACCGAAACACGTGTCAGTAAAATAAAATAAAATAAAAGCAATATTATCCATTCAGCATTTTCTTTCCTTATTTCCCCTTTTAACATACTGTCGGATTCGCTTCCATTTTCAACTTACATACTATCAAAAGTATGCGCCTCCTAAGCACAAGTATACAAGTTTTAATGTAATAAAATATTACATTGAATTAGAAAGAATAATGAAACTAAATAAGAATTAATATAAAAATAGAATACATGTTTTTAATGTTATTTTAGATGATTTCTATATAAAATTATGTATAGGATTGCTTTTAAAGCGTTTGATAAAAACATGATAGCATTAGAAATCAGTAACAGCAAATAATTATTTATTAAACCCAGTTTTGTTAAAATCGTTCAGTAAATTATTCCCAACATATACTATGTAAATATTTATTTCTTACAGATATATAACACATATTTCAGGATTATGAATGCATCAATATCATGGGCTCTTCGGGGCTAGTGTGTCTAGAGGTTTCGTCCACTGGACTGTGAATGAAATTAACGACGTGATCCCAGGGGGCCATCCCCTCAGGTAACACCTGACCCCTTAATTTAAAGAAGCAAGGCTGGGTTTATTGCCCAGTGCCTGAGGTGCCTGCCTTGAGGGGTATGCCGAATGGATCCATACACTTTTTGGCGTATGCCATCCCATGCGGTTCGGTTCATAGATGTTCCTACATTAATTGGGCCTTGTGTCTGACCGATTGAGTTGAATGAAAGAATTTTCAATATCAATCAAGAATGAATAAAACAAAATTTATTCGGCATTAAATAACCCAACAAGCCTTTACACGCCATAAAATCCAATCAACCGACCAACCGGTCTAGGAGAGGGAAAATTCAGGATTCAAGTCTATTAAACTCTGCTTAAACATTGACCTTGTGTCACATCCTGCTCGTTCGTAAAGGTTGATAAATATATGAATTCTTAAATGTATTACTGAAATAATTTTCACATTTTTTCTTTCACCAGTTCAGATCATTGTTCTTTGTATTTCTTGTGCATTTATCTAAGTGAGTGTATAATTCTTTCCCGGTTGATTTAATTGTTTATATTGATACAAATAATAATTGATTATTTCAACTTGCTTCACTGTCTACTGAATTGTAACATTTATTTAGAAACGGCAATGTATCACTTATATCAATTATCTTGAGCAACATCAGACCGTGCTGACAACACGGATTCACTTGACTCTCTCTTTCTTTCTTTCGCCACGCGTCCCTATCATCTTTCCTGCATCCAATATTCGCTCAGCATCCTGTATATGCACAGAGCTGATGGATGTAGGTTTTTGTTCGTCGGACTAGACTGGTGTGCCTATGATTAGCTGTCTACATGAGATCGTCACTAACAAAAAGTTAGAAACAAATCCATATATATATATACATGCACACACACACACACACAACGCACACACACACACACACACATATATATATATATATATATATTAGTAATCCACAGACACGGATTTTTCCATGTTTCGCGTCTCTTCAGTGTGGCTAGACTTAGCAAGCACTTCTAGCCGGGAGAGAACCCGACTGACTTTCCGGATGTGTTGGTAAATATATATTAATTCGCTAATCTTATGTGACACTGAGGCAGATTAGGTTTAATATGATCACTATCAATAGCTTTTGAGATCCATTTCTTTATAATCAGTTTACATTTACATATTTTCTTTATTGATATAATTGAATTTTTGCCCGAGAGTATTATATATATATATATTATATATATATATATATATATATTGAGAGAGAGAGAGAGAGAGAGAGAGAGAGAGAGAGAGAGAGAGAGAGAGAGAGAGAGAGAGAATGAAAGATAGATAGATATATACATATAATCCACGCACACACATATATATATTGCTAGATATGTACATATATATGTATACAGTGATCTACACACACACACACACACACACACACACAAAGACACGCACACATATATTGATAGATAGATAGATAGATAGATGTCAAGTGTTTCCTTGATAGGATTCAACCAAAACTGAGAACTCACACGTACATATAAAGATATTCGTATATATTTTTTATGAGTACGGCAAATTATAAATAAATTGATACCTTAGTACTGATATAAATGCATTTCAGCATTTCTTTGCCTTCTCAGTAAAAAATGAAATAAAATGAAAATCCTTAAAACGGAAAGGTCATAACAGTGAAACAGTTTTTTTAGAAGTTTTTCTTGATTTGAAAGTTAAATATTGCTCTGTATGTAATTAATTTATTAGATATTATACATTGGGCCCTCTTAAGGATTTATAAAAATCCTTGAATAAATCTATAAGTTTGCGGAAATATTGTGGATATACTGTGAGATTTTGATGATCCCAAATAGAATCATCCTTTACTTACCAGTCAATTGGATTATTTACACACACACAAACACACAAACACACGAATATATATATATATATATATATATATATATGTGTGTGTGTGTGTGTGTGTGTGTGTGTGTGTATTAGAATATTCTCAGCTCATTGCAAACCTTTTTTGTATTGATTTTTCCGCACTTTTTTCCCCTTGATATATCCATAGCAATGTTCTAATTGGGACATACACACATACACTGCTTATCAAATTTTCCTAATTCAACTATACACGGTATTAAGCACATCAAATATCGTTACGGGCTGAAATCTCGGCTTAATTCAATCTGTCCGTCTAAATTGTATATTGGTGACCGGTGAGATCGGGGCATTTTTTTTTTTCTTTTTTTGTTTTCTTCCCTAACCTAGAGTCTATCTGCCATTCCACCGCTTACAAGATTATTTTGACTGGCCATACTTACCCATATTACATACGTGTTTTAAGGTGGTCATTATTAAGAAAGAAAGGGCAGAGAGTCGCTTTTATTAAAGTTCACCAGCAGTATTTATCCATATTACATAGAGGATGTAAGATGGTCATTATTGAAAATAAAGGACGTACAGTCATTTTATTAAAGTTTCAGGTCAGCGTTCGCAGTAGCTCGTCCTGGAAATTGTGCTGGGTTAAGCAATAACACTTTTATGATCTTACACGAATTTATATATATATATTATTATGAACTCTCTCCTCGATTTTCGACGCATGAGGGTTCACGCACACAATGAACACCCACACAGTGATTTGTTTATAGTGGTGAAGGCTTGTGTTGGACCAACCACACTTTTTGGCACAGTCGATAGGAAAGAATTGGTGGATCAAGGGTTGCCACAAACCCAATCAACGACCGACCTCATGAATTTTGAATTCAGAGTCATCCCTCTTCTAGACTGGTTACCTACCCAATATATATATATATATATATATATATATATATATATATATAATTACTACATGAATAAGAATGGTGTGTATTGTTGGAAGTCGAATTGGGTCCAAAATTAAATTTCTTGGCATTTTTGTGTGCGTTTCACTTTGCGCTGATGTTTGGAAGAAAGTCATGAATCCATATATTCTCCCCTCAGCCATGGGTAAATTATCGGGTAGACTGGGTTATTTAGCTTAGCAATTAGCCTGGAAGAAGGAAAACCAACTCCAGTAATCAATTTACTTTGTGTCACATCTGTCCTTAGAAATAGGGGTTTGCTAAATGCAAACTTCCGTTGTAGTATACTTGAGAAAAACTTAAGGGCAACCATTTTTCTCCTACCAATGAAATGGGCGTTTTCATGGTGTAATAGTTAACTGTGATTCGCAATAAGGGAGTTTGAACTCCATTCGTTTCTATTGCGTTCACCTTCAGACTAACTCCCTTTGAAAAAAGTATGAACCTTCTAAACCCAAGGTATGGGTTATATAGTACCACTATTGTTATTCCACAACGGTGATTTTGACAGTAAATAACCCACGACTGTTGATATGCCATTATAAAAGAAAACAAACCAAACAAAACCTAATTAACTTCACAAAACATGTAAATACGAGGACAAGTCAAAAAAGATATGCCATTTTGTTTAGGACAGGTATAATTACCAACAGAGGTACATGTATCATACATCAAAATGAAGCTGGTCCTCTGTGCATCACATCCCTAATTCTCCACATAGTCACTGTGTCTCTCAATAGCAATGTTCAAATGAAAGCATGTATCCCTGCTTCGTAAATTATGTTGATTGTTCTTTGAGCCACTTTGTCACTACAGATTGCACTCCATCCATACTCACCAGATTTAGTGAATTCAAACTATCATCTCTTCGGTCCCATGAAAGAGGATTTGAAAGGTAAACATTATTCCAGTGTAGAGGAAGTGCCTCAAATCATTTTATTTTATTTATTCTATGTATCTTGTTCTTTCTCGGACATGTCGTTAAAATAAATAATTCAGTCAATCAATCACAGAAAAACTGAGCAGTGTCTTTATTATCTAGTTATATATATATATATATATATATATATATATATATATATATATATATAGTTATCCAAAGACACGTATTTCGACTTATCAAGCCTCTTCAGTGTGGCTAGACATTTTGTGAGCTACTTACAGCCGGGATGGAACTCCGATCGATTTAGAAGCAATCAGACAGCTTAACCGCTCGGCCATCGTTATCCACAGAATGCGAAGGGGATTTTACCTGTTTTAATACACACATCTATATGTATATAAGGGCCTTCATAGAGTGCACCATCCCTTTTATGGGAGAGGTATACCCAATTTGTCGAAAAGTCCGTGTTTTTACAATACAAATTTAACCCACCCTCAGTTTGAAAAAAAAATTACCAAAAAATCAGAGAATAATCCAATTTTAATTAAATTTTCAGTGTTGATTTATCAATAAATAACGTTTATAATGCATTAGTTATTTCATTTCAAAACTTATTGATTTTTTCAGGGCACTTAACTTTGACCCCACCTTATTTTTGGGGCGCAAAATATCGGTGGGGTTATATGGGATTGATACTTTTTTTCTGCATAAATAAAAAGACAAAAACTGAAGGTATGAATAGAAGAAAAAACTTTTTAAGGAATCTGCTCTGGTAGTAAATAAGTACCGAAAATCGGAAAATAGAATGAAAATAAAAACTAAAAAAATAACTTTTGGATATATTTTCTTTACTCATTTCGATAATTATTTAATTGGCTATTCGTATGAAAGAAAAACTGTATGCATCAATATGTGTTCCGTTTTAAAGGGGGGGGGGCGCTAAATTTAATTTAATTAGGTCATTTTAAATAAATATATAGTGGCAATAAAATGATTCTTTAGACAGAAAAGAAATCCTAAAATATATGTTTGAGATACGCCTGTGCTACTAAACAGCACTGGATAGAGTCGTCAGTTATGTTATTAACTGATTCATTATGGGGTTTCGGGTCTTTCAATATAATACCCCCTTGCAAGTTAGATCCCATTAGAGATGATCAAACCCTAATGCGCTACCCGTTTGTTCAACGCTAACAGAACTAGCTTTAGATAGAGTATGCCAACGCAGTCCTTGGCCTCTGTAAATCTGGCTGATTGATTCTAAAGCCAATCAGCGTTCAGAGTAGGTGTTAAAAACAGGTTCGCGTTGCACAGACATTAAAAAATAATTCATTGACATGGCTGGGGCTATGCTCTTAGGATAAAATTTAATAGAAAATATGTATAGTATTATTTCTATTTTTTTTTTTAGATGGGGCTTGATAATTAGTATTATTTGTATTATTCGGACTATTGTTCTCATCTTCATTGTTATAGGACACATAGCCTAGCGGATAAAGGAGTTAGGTTAAAACAGTTCTAAGTGACAGTTATCTCTAGACTGAAGGTTCCATCCTGGTCAGGGACAGCTTAATACCTGTACCCCAGCTATGATTAGCGGAATGACAACAGGATACCCCCGTGGACTGAATAAAGGGTTAGGTTCAAAGTTCGGTGATGGTTCCCGATTACAATAAGATGGTTTCCGCGTTCGAAAATAAGGTTCTCGAGTCTGAGATGGTTCCCGAGTCCGACAAGAAATAGCTGAATAAGGCTGGAGGGCACATCGGCCGAAACATTGTACAGATAACAATGAAGATGAGGACAATAGTCAGAATAATATACATAATACTAATGTATTATATTCTTATCCAACTGGACACATAGGGCAACGGAAAGAAGGGTTAATACAGTTCTCAGTGACAATCTACTGTCGAAAGTAACATTAACTATGTAACATAGCTCAACACATGTAACCACTCATAGGTAACGGAATGGAACAATCTATTCCCAATGGATTAAATAAAGATTTAGTTCGGTTCTCCTTGAAGGCTTCCAAGATCGAAAAGAAGGTCTCGCGTTCGACCAGAAGCTCCCCTAAATCTACAAGAAAACCTGAAGATGGTCTGAAACCACATCCATCGAAACCTTGTGCATATAACAAAAAAGAAAAGAAAACATAGACAATAGTTCAAAAATCTACAGAATACATGTTATCAAGCCTCAGCTAAAAAAAAATCAGACACACTACTCTTTCTGAATATGAGATATATCTCTACCTATGAATTAACACCTTTGTTAATGTGTTTCACCTTCCCGGACATAGAATATCAAATTTCAAAGTTTACCGATAGCCTTACTAATGATTCGATCAAATAGACTTATTTCGGATTTAACGAGAATATATTTACGCCAACCATTATCTCGGATCATTATTTACATAAGAGAATCATGTAAAATATTTATGTTATATTAATTCTATTTCTGTGGGTAATTTTCTTATTATTTCACTTTTTTTATTGGCAGTTATTTATCCGATGTTCCCCGCGGGGACAGTGTGAACATCAATTATACAAAGTTGCGTGACTGATCGTAGTCAAAAATAAAAACAAAAAGAGTATATATATATATATATATATATATATATATATATATATATATATACACGTTCTTCTGTGAAAGATCTCCCTTGCTGTTTTCTAACAAGGATAAGTACGATCACCCCCTATACCTACAAATAGAACCTGTCACCCGGCTTCTCAAATAGCGCCAGAAATGTTTAGGAAGATAAAAACAGTTACAACCGCTAATTACTTCCGTTTGATGACAGCATCTGCGCATGCACAGGAAAAGTGATGATAGATGGCGGTGATGGATCCGGTGCTATCTCATTTCAGCTATCAAACCGCGTTGTCAAAAGTCTGTGTATGCTACAAATACTAGAGACATAACTTAACGGTTATCGTCGTATTAAACCCAGTTCAAATCCCAGACGAAGAGGTTTGCGTTTAACTTTGTGCTAATACCCGTTAAAAAGGTATGGATCCATATGTTCTAACTCCAGCCAGGGGTAAATATTAGGGTAGACTGCTGTCGCTAGTGTTTCTTCTTAAATATTTTTGGTTAGTTTGGTTTTATAAACTGGTAGAAATAATTTTCATTATCTCTACTAGCAAATATATGCACCCTCCGGGTGCAAGTATTTAAGTTTTAATGTAATAAAATATTGTATTAAATTAGAAAGGCTAATGAAACTAAATAAGAATACAGATAAAAAAATGTGAAACAGAGGGGGGTATAATAAAAGATTTGAAACAGAGGGAGTATAATAAAAAATGGAACAACTGAAACTTACTCTTCCATCACTCTCGTCTTTCATTGTTATTTTTTCTAATTTAAGTATTTAGTTATAAGAGGAAGTAAAGAATAAAAGGACAGTTATTTTATCTTGATAATGGATTTTATTTAAGATTCATTTAAGAGATTTTTGCTTAAATTCATTAAAATAAAACCAAACAGTTAGAAATCAATAATACTAAGCACATATTTATCAAATTCGATTTTTTAATATTAATATGAAAATTAGCCTTCCCGTTCACACTGTAAACCGCTATTTTGTTGTATATATAAATATAATTGCATGTTGTCAGTATGTAGACATAGTTAACAGTATTAATAATGTAAGACAATTTTATTAATAGTTGAGGTTTAGATAAAAATAAAATCATGGGAGATATAAGAGAATTGTGACTTGAGTAGGAATATAGTTTCGGTTACAGACAGAAACACACACAATCTCCATTATAATAAGATGTTTATCAACATAATCAAATGATTATGATCTCCATGTGTAGTAATGTATTGGTAGAAATAATATTTATGTCCATATCTAGTAATATATCGGTAGAAATAATTTTCATTATATGAATGTGTAGTAATATATTGGTAGAAATAATATTCATATGTCCATGTGTAGTAATATATTGGTAGAAATAATATTCATATGTCCATGTGTAGTAATATATTGGTAGAAATAATATTCATATATCCATGTGTAGTAATATATTGGTAGAAATATATTCATATGTCCATGTGTAGTAATATATTGGTAGAAATAATATTCATATGTCCATGTGTAGTAATATATTGGTAGAAATAATATTCATATATCCATGTGTAGTAATATATTGGTAGAAATAATATTCATATGTCCATGTGTAGTAATATATTGGTAGAAATAATATTCATATATCCATGTGTAGTAATATATTGGTAGAAATAATATTCATATGCCCATGTATATCAAGATATTGGTGGAAATAATTTTCCTTATGTTTATGTGTAGTAATATATCGGTAGAACTAATTTCCATTATGTCCATGTATAGTATTATATTGGTAGAGATAATTTGCATTATCTTCCTGAGAAGCCATAGTATTAGTAGAAATAATTTTCATTATGCCCATGCGTATAATCATATTGGTAGAAATAATTATCATTGTCTCCATGCATATCAATCTATTGGTATAACTAATTTTCTTTATCCCCAATGTATATCAATATATTGGTAGAAATAAGTAAAAAGCAAAGTCGTAGGGCGGCCTAATGTCGGTATCAGCCAGACACTAAGAAAGTCTATCCCCTTTTCACTTGCGCTAGACCAAGGAGATTATTTTAGCATATGGGATGGAACGCTACACCTACCATCAGCTCCTCCTTACCTTACCGCACAGATCTCTGTGCTACTCATTCGCTGTGTTGGCGAGGGTCGGTATCGAACCAAGAACCTTGAGATTCCTAGCCGAACACTCTACCGACTGAGCTTAACCGTCCCTATATTGGTAGAAATAATTATCATTATATTCATCTATATCAATATATCAGTAGAAATGATTTTCATTAACTTCATTTACATTAATAAATGAGAAGAAATAACTTCATATGTATTAAACAATTGGTCAGATTTTGGCAACAAGTTAATTATAGCATTCAATAGTATTCAACATCGGTAATAATATATTAGCTATCTTTAATAACTAATACATTAATTACGCAACCCTCTAAAAATAATGGACTCTTCTAATTTAAAAACAAAATAGATAAAAGAACTAAAAAACGAAGTAAAACCAAATCATATACGCCATGATGACGACTGAAGAAGCAGTCGAAAGCGCTCTGGCATATAATATGGGAAGAATTCTAACATTAGAAAGATCGCCAGAAGACTGGATGAAACATAAATCCATATAATGAAATATATATATATATATATATATATATATATATATATATATATTTTATTGGTTGTTGATTCTTAACCACCACCTTCTAGCAATTATAAGATATAATGAGTTGTGTAGTTGTGTGACATAAGGGCAATTTGAAAATAAGGTCGTAACTGAACCATATAGGTGATAGGGCTTAGCCTGACTTGTTGATTGATCGGTACACATCTCTTCGACTGGCCGTTTAGACCAAGTAAGTGCAGAAGCGGTGTGGTGCATGTCATGTGACCCGGCTGACATAGTACTCAGCCTCCACGATCCTGCCGTCAGGCATCACGGTTCGCCACTCACGGTCCACTCGTAGCCCAATTGAGGGTGTATTACACATATGCAGAGCCGAAGTTCAAGTCGACATTTTGTAAACGCTTAATACTGTGAATGTATAGTACGAATGCAGGGCAATGATTTATCAATGAATAACATAATAGCTTGCCTGATATATAAAAGTCTATCCCCTTTACACTAGGGCTAGACCAAGGAGATTGTTTTTGGCGTCTGATGTGAAGTGCCACACCTACCGTCAGCTCCTTACTTTACCGCACAGATCTCTGTGCTACTCATACGCTGAGTTGGCGAGGGCCGGTATCGAACTAGGAACTTTGTTGTTTCTAGCCGAACGCCCTACCGATTGAGCTAACCCATAGGTAAGTTCATATATTATGGTTCTATTTGTTTTACCTACAAATAATAGACGATTTTATACCTGATGAATTACAGTACAGTTTAGGTATTTTTAGATAACATGGAACAGAACTTTACGTATTATTATTATTCACTCCTTTTGAGTTTTCACATCAGCGTTAGCTGATGGTCTTTCACTGGAGTCTGAGTGAGGGTAAGTCTCATCAGGTCTCCAGAACTCTTCTGAGTATTCTGGCAGATTGCAGCAGTGCAGTGTTCTGAATGGTTTCAATCCTTCCTCTGATTTCCAAACTTTCCAAACCCTTTTCTAATCCTTTTGCGACTGTTCCAAGTGCACCAATTACAATTGGTATCACTATTATTATTATTATTATTATTATTATTATTATTATTATTATTATTATTATCTCACCTGCATTCTAGCCGATCTTAACAGTGTTGTAGTTTCGATGGGCTCGATTCTTCCTCTGACTTCCAATTCACCCAAATTCTTTTCCAGAATTTTGGATACCAATTAGAATTAGTACGACCTTCACCTTCATGTTCAACAGTCATTATTATTATTATTATTATTATTATTATTATTATTATTATTATTATTATTATTATTATTTCACCCCTTGAGAGTTTTTCACACAATGGTTAGCTGATGGGTTTTCACTGAAGTTTGAGTGACAACAAGTCTCCTTAGGTCTCCAGGATTTTTCTGAGTATTTTTGTTGATCTTACAAACGCCGTTGCCGTGATCCCCATAACCAACCAATCATAATTGTCCTTGTATTCCCTTTGTGTTCTCTTATTATATGATTAACCATTTCGTCTTTGTTCCATACATCCAACACTTGCGAATCCATTACGTCTTATCTCTTTACGCTTTGATTTAATTGCTGCTCATGGCATTATTTTGTGTTACAATTAGAAAAGATTCAGTTATTCTCCTGAGGTTTCGCTTTATCAGCCATGACTACGTCTTCTTGAGTGTAATCTCTCCTATTAGACGTGCTGGAGTGTCCATATCGTTGTTTTACTTCACATTTTTGTTTTCTAGTTTTTGTTGTTTTTCTATTTGTCCATATGTTGCTATTGATGTGACTGACTGCTGAAATTAGCTTTTATATGCTCATTTTAGTGGGCTTTTCTTATTTATTTATTTACTTTGTCTATCTATTTATTTATTTAGAAAGAATCAAAGGGTGAATTCTATGTTAAGTCATCCAGGTCATGTCACCCACCTTCTTCAATTTTTCTGAAATTTTGTCCAGAAGTGAACTCTCTTTTTGGTACAAATAATGTCCATTTTATGTGAAATAATATTAGAAAAAAAGTTTGACATAGATGCAGTGCCACATCGGGATATTGATCTTGCTATGAAAAAAAAAGAAACCATCAATAACTTAAAATTGGTTGACTTTAAAACTTTTTGATAGCATTCTTCAATTTCTTGTCCGGAAATGCTTTTATAAACCAATTTTTAGAAATATGGAGGCTCTAGAATTCATGTTACTGACAAAAATAGATTACAAAAAGCTAAAAATCGACATAACTGTGTTTTGGAATTGGTGTTGAGAATTTTGAGATATAAGGTATGTGTTAAAAGCCACTCCTACTTATAGACTAGGCCAGAATCATGTTATCTATCTCTTGGCCAATCACTGGCAGTACTCTGAGGCTGACACAATACTTAACCGACCTTACTGGCCATAATTACGTGGACATTCATGGACGACGGACATAGGATTAAATCACTGGACCTTTACTAATACGCAGGATAGGACTTATACGCTTACCAAAGGATTCCATAACACAGGACTTTCTTTTAGCCCTTTTCAATTGACCAAGGATGCCATTTAAAAAACTTTACAGTTGGAAGCTCAAATTTTGTGGATAGTATAACTTTATCATAGTCCACACCTGGAAAAAATTTCAGAAGATTTGAAGGGGAGGGGTGACAATTTGTTCTTTTTTCTGGATGATTTGACATGAAATACAAAAAAAAATAATGAAAAAGAGAATTTTTGTTGGGTTGAACTGAAAATTGATGTATATTACATTGTGTGTTTCCCAAAAGCTTTTCACTTGATTACACCTGACGAAACAAAGGAACAAGCATGGATTCATTGTTTGTGTTTCGCGTTAATTAATGTGTTAGTAATCGAGACCGGCCATCTCTGTGAGTTTCTATACTATCTTTCATAAAAAAGTAAAAGTAAAAAGTAAAGTTGGCGGAGTGGACTATTGTCGGGATCAACCGGTAGCGAAGGAGTCTATCCCATTTTCGCTAGCGCTGGACCAGGGAGATAGTTTTTGCTGAGGTGAAGGGCTACACATACCGTCAGCTCCACGGTTTACCGCATAGATCAGATTGTCCAATATGTGCTACTCACACGCGGAGTTGACGGCGAGCTGTATCGAACCAAGAACCTTATGATTCCTTGGCGGGTGTTCTACCGACTGAGCTAAACCAGGCCCTTTCATAGATAGGATGAAACACCCTTGCCTATTCTGAGGAAATACTGAAGCCCTTCAAAAAGGGGCTTATAAAGCATTAACTGTCCTTTTCCAATAAAATAGAATAAAGTTAGCATTCCTAAAAT
This sequence comes from Doryteuthis pealeii, assembly GCA_023376005.1. Lineage (NCBI taxonomy): Eukaryota > Metazoa > Mollusca > Cephalopoda > Myopsida > Loliginidae > Doryteuthis > Doryteuthis pealeii. The sequence continues at coordinate 12,807,271 of CM042158.1, read as the reverse complement.
ATAACTACATAAACTGAAAAGGCAAACTTTCTCATCACTTGGTTCAATCAAAATTACCTCTATCTGTTTATCAAACGCCTCCACGGTTACGCCCGGGGATGGAGGACATTACGGAAATATATGAAGCTATAAATAAATAAAGAAATAGAAACACACCTTTTACGAAAATAATTTTATTGATATCTGACGACACAAAAATCCAGTTCTGAACTGGGCGTAAACGTCTCGATACGTTTAAAAATAAGAATTTAAATTGAAGAATAAAAAGTTGGAAAAGCAGGATGAATGGCGGAAATTGTAGACAATCAGACGGGCATCCATTACTTTTCTTTATTTATAAAGTTATTTTTTCTTGTTAGAAACAAGAAAAAGTGAATCAACGTTAGAATGAATTGAAAATGGTGGCGACTGACAAGGAAACAAAAATAAACAAACAAATGAATAAATAAAAGAAACATAAAATGTAAATTAATAATTTAATAAAAGAAATACATATTTTGCCAAGAGAATTTCACTGATACCAGAAGAGACATGACGAAAAGTTTGAACTGGGCGGGAAATGTCGCGACACGTTTGAAATAAATAATTAAAGAAATAAATAATGTAAGAAAAGTGGACAGAATGGTTGGTTGGTTGGTTTTTACGGCATGGCGGAGGGGGAGGGTCACAGAAATGAAATAACAAACGCGCGTTTTCTTACTTGTAAGATTAGTAAGTAAAGTCGTCGGGGCGGCCTAATGTCGGTATCAGCCTGACAGCGAGAGAGTCAATCCCCCTTTCACTAGCGCTAAACCAAGGGGATAATTTTTAGCGTCTGAGGTGGAGCGCCACACCTACCATCAGCTCCTTACTTTACCGCACAGATCCCTGTGCTACTCATACGCTGAGTTGGCGAGGGCCGGTATCGAACTAGGAACCCTGTGGCTTCTATCCGAACACTCTACCGACTGAGCTATTTTTGATTGTCCAAATTTGAGATAATTTCAGCATTTGGAAGCAACTATCTGTTCATTTAGCACATTTACCAGCCCCCCACCACCCACCAAAAAAATCACCCGCTTCACTAAATTAAAGAAGTTATGAAAATATGGGTTATACCCCCCTTATGTTAATGAACAATTCCAGTTAAGTGAAAAATTGGTATGGTCCAAAATCTAAAATGGTTTAAACAGATCAAAATATTTGCCTTAGACTATTATATTGTCGGCCCTATGAAAGATGTTTTCAGATGCAAATATTATTCCAGTGACGAGGAAATTAAATATGTAGCGAATAAGTGGCTCAAAGTACAGTCAACAGAATTTACCGGGCAGGGATACATACTCTCATTTTAAGGTGGAACATTGCTATTGACGGAAACGGTGACTATATAAAGAAGTAGGGGTATGATCCAAAGAGGACCAGGTTTATTTGATGTATGATACATGTTCATGTGTTGGCAATTATACCTGTTCTAACGAAAATGACATTACTTTTTGACTCACCCTCGTAATTACATATATTTCTCAATGAACTGAAAAACATTTTCCGATGCATATTTTTAAATAAAATATAACATTAATTTGAATGATTCGATATAATTTGTTTGAGATATATTTTATGAAGCCATAATTTTCAGATATCAAAGAATAAATGTTTGCGCCTTGTCTTTTATTAGTTTACTTACTGCCAAATAAAAAAAAAACATGTGGACATCCTGTAAATGTATTAAAGAAATAATTAAGACCTACATAAAAGCGTGGGAAGGGGTAATTATGTATTAATTCTAACCCTTTTTTCAATTACTTTTTTTCAAATATTTCCTCTATATTTGGATTCTTCCGTAATATTTTTCTCTAGAGGGATTGGGGGAAAATGATACCATTAATTTAAATAAACTATTCTAGCCTGTTTAAAGTATACTCTATGTAGCCAGAATGTGCATCTATTAAATATTTTGCGCCATTTGGAAAACCACTACAAAAGAATTAAAAGAGGAACAGTTGAGTGTACTTATTCTATAATTTTTCCTGAGGTACTGCACACACACACACACACACACACACACACATATATATATATATATATATATATATATATATATATATATATATATATATATATATATATATATGTGGTTGTGTGTGTGTGTGTGTGTGTGTGTGTGTGTGTCAACAGTACTTGGTAACTAACAGGTTCTCGCCTTTGTAATTTTCAAAATTGGGATTTAAAATCGCATAGGCGAGAAACTATCATTTACCAAGTAATTTTAACCTGATGTCTTCACTACCCTAACTTAAAAACACATGCTCTATCAACGTTCGGGACTTTATTTATTCATAGAAATAGAAAAAAATGCTATCAATATATATATATACATGCATACATACATATAAATATAAATATATATATATAAAACACACACACACATAAATATATATATAAACACACACACATATACATATATAAACACACACACATATAAATATATATATATATATATAAACACACACACATATACATGTATACAAATATATATATATATATACAAACGCTCATATATACATACACGTAAATATATATATACATATATACAAACACATACATATACATAACTATATATATATAGAGAGAAACACACACACACATATATATATATACAAACACATATATACATATAAATGTACATCTATACAATCACACACACACACACACACACACACATATATATATATATATATATATATATATATATATATATATATAATCAAATGTATATATATACATAATCAAATTTATATATATACATACAAATATACATATATATAAACACATATCTATACACCCCCCACACACATACATATATATATATATATATATATATATATATAAAGAAAGAGAGAGAGAGAGTCAGACAGACAGACAGAGACAGAGACTGAAACAGACAGGCAGACACACGACAGACAGAGAAGAAACATAAACAGAGAGAGAGAGAGAGAGAGAGAGAGAAGAGAGAGAGAGAGAGAGAGAGAGAGGAGTCAGACAGACAGAGACTGAGACAGACAGACACACCGACGACAGAGGGGAACATAAACAGATACAGAGAGAGAGAGAGAGAGAGAGAGAGAGAGAGAGAGAGAGAGAGAGAGAGAGACGGACCTACAGACAGACAAACACAGATCATTGATTGTACAATAGAGACATATCTCCTATATAGACAATTACAGTTTGTAACCATCCAGATTAAACTTACAATCGATAACCTATTGCAGAAGAAACTGCATTCCAAGGAATGTAAGCCTCCCTGGCGTAGACGAGTACGCCATCTAGTTTACTTATATAACCAGTATGGATAGATGACAGAACTTTTTAAAAGGGATATATAAATCAAAGAAAGGATATTCAAATGATTGCTTTTATTAGTTTTATTTTGTTTTTGTTTTATTTTCATTTGATTTATCTATTATTTATTTTTTGTTTTTTTGCATCTCTAGTTTCATTGCCTGAAATCGACCAATACAGTAAATGAAACTTAACCGCTTTTTCTAATATTCATGATACCCCATAATGGCGTCGGTGAAAGAAAACTACGCACTCCGATTTATAGCGGGAAAAAACCCCACGGTGTAACTGGTATGGAACATAAAGGAGGGAAAAATGCGTTTGTAAAAGATATAAAGATAGTTATGGCTGTGTGCGCTTGCAGACTGTCTCTCGACGGACACGGCTGTATGCAAATCCACGCTTCAATTATTAGTACATCAAAGGGGGAGACGGTAGGCAAACGGAACATCTATAAGTTTTTGCCGCGGCGAAAAGTGGCAGGATAAGAGGCCGCTTTCATGAATTTGATTCTCAACCGGCGCATAAAACGCACTTTGATCTTGTGCGTGGGGACACTTTCTTATGTATTGTTACCGTTATAAGAGAGTGGAGCGGTTTGGTTTTATTCCGATGATGGGGGTGGCTGTGTCGGTGTGCGTGTGTAGACATGAGGGTGGGGGAGAGCGGTAAAAGGTGGTGAAGTTTCTTATATGACGAAGGTGGAGTGAGGTTCAGGGTAAATAGTAGAAATATATAATGGGTGAGTGCAATGTATTTATCATTATATACGTGGCAAAAATGGGGGTGGGGATGGGGGCTTTGGGACAGAGGGGTTGTTTTTGTAGGCGTCCATAGTGGAAAGCAATAAATTGTGCTGAAATAACCGTTATTATTATTATTATTATTTTATTATTATTATTATTAATAGAAGAAAAAGAAGAAGAAGAAGAGAAGAAGAAGAAGAAGAAGAAAGAAGAAGAAGAGTAGTAGTAGTAGTAGTAGTAGTAGTAGAGGTAGAAGTAGAAAAAGAAGACGAGGGAGAAGAACAGTTATTATTTTATTAGAAGGGACAGAAAGAAAGCAAATTATAAGGCAATGAAGAACATCAGAAGTGATAAAATATCGATCAAGAATTTTTAAAAAGACAACAACAGCAACAACAGCAACAATAATAATAATAATAATAATAATAATAATAATAATAATAATAAGAAGAAGAAGAAGAAGAAGAAGAAGAATACAGTCTTGGTCATGAATTTGAAATAGATAATAAAAAAGTTAATGAAGAAAGGGAAAGAGAGACAGGAGGAGAAAAATATGAAGAGATGAAATTTTGTTTAAAAGCAGTTAACAACAACAACAACAATAATAATAATAATAATAATAATAATCATAGAGACCTGAGGAGACTTGTTATCACTCAGACTCCAGTGAAATACCATCAGCTAATGCTGACGTGGAAAAATCAAAAGGAGTGAAAATAATAATAATAGTTATTATAATAATGAAAATAATAATAATGGTCCATTATTTATCTGAGGTAGTGATAGCGCGTCGCAAGCACGTACATAATAATAATAATAATAATAATAATAAATAATAATAATAATAATAATAATAATAATAATAATATATTGAGTGATTTTCATAACTCGCTTCTAAACTTTCAATATATATAATATATATTTTGCTTTTAACTTTCAATGTATATGCTGCTAAGATATATATATAGTAGATAAAGTGGCATAAGTACTTATAATAAAAGGGGTCATATGGACTTAAACTAAGTTAAAAACTTATAATTTATAAGGTGCTACTATATCTCCTATGCATAAGTGATTTAAGTATGCATGGATGTCAAGTACATAGATACAATTACCATCTAATTGTAATTAATACTAATTAGGATGAACTCCCTCATCAAATAGCTTAACCATCAAAGTATCTACAATATTTGCTACTCATATAAGTTGTCTGACATCTTTACTAGTAACACTGCATGATACTTAACAGTAAAGGTATACTGGGGATATTTTGATGCTACTCGCATTCTATAATGTTTGACCCTCTCTTAAGTAGGTCCTAATAATAGTGGCTGCACACCATACAACAAAAGATTAAGTTTAGTATCCTGCTTACCAACATTTGCAGGTAGTGAACTTGATCAATAATCTTTTACGATCATAATGAATTGACTGATTGACATAAAATGGGTTCCCCATATGCCACGGGATCTTCCGCATTGGAGCGCTTTGCCATCTGCAGTATTGCTCATCAATATTCATAGTATAGGTACTAGAGGACTTGATGGGTGTGACATTGTGGATGATGGAGCGCTTTGGGGAGTGGGAGGTCTGGTCGTGTGTGAGGAGCATATTTTGTCTGCGTTAACTATACGCACATTTTTTTTTTTTTTTTTTTTTCTGGGTCAGGGGCTCAGAACTTAAACAACCTCCTGGGTCAGGTATAACCACACTATACCACCTCATGAAAAATGTCTAAAATAAATTATATCAGCCGTGGAACGCAGACTTCGGGTCTGTGGGACGCCATGGGCAGGTGCTCCCTTGATGGCCAACATGGGGGACCCGGTCCGCATCCTGCGAATGTTGGCTCAAACTTTCATTTCAGATACTCAACACAAGATGATTCATCCCCAGGAAAAAGAATAAATAATCAGTATACCCAAGATATCAATCAGGGGGTAGATGATCAACCTTATATGCATGTAGGCTGCTGTTGTTTTTCTTGTTCTTCCAGATATTCATGGGAAAATGGTAGCTCAGCCGATAGACGACCCAGTGAGGTGGTAGCCGATAGACGACCCAGTGAGGTGGTAGCCGAGACACGACCCACTGAGGTGGTAGCCGATAGACGACCCAGTGTGGTAGCGATAGACGACCCAGTGAGGTGGTAGCCGAGAGACGACCCAGTGAGGTGGTAGCCGATAGACGACCCAGTGAGGTGGTAGCCGAGAGACGACCCCAGTGAGGTGGTAGCCGAGAGACGAGAAGAAAAGAAAGTGTGGACTAGAGAAAATAACACACAAGTACTCCATTGTTATTTTAAAAGCAACCCAACACAGAGAGGTTATAGAAAAAGAATGCTTCAGATTTGGAATGACAACAAGAATTTCAGCACAACCAGCCAAAGACTGGCAGACCAGGCAAGAATGATCCTGAATAAAAAATTATTCTCTGATCTCGAGATAATAGAAAATATGTGGACAGGAAATCAAGAAATACAAACCGAACAAGAATCAACCAAACAAAATGAACATGCTAGCAACCAAAACCGTATACAACCTACCTTTACAACACAGGAACTAACACCAGAACAGAAAATGGATATAGAACTTATACAACAAATCATGAATGAGAACAAAAGTACATTACCATCCCTAAGAAACATAGAGTGGAAAAAAGTCAAGAAAGAAACGGAAAAAATAAACAAAATATTAGCGAACATCCCAACAAAAATATCACTGAACTCAACAACCTTATCTATGCAGGAGCAAAACTAGTCTGTGATAGAATTGACGCACCCCTTCGAAACACTAACACAAACAAAGAACCAAACAGAAACACAAAAGCTGGATGGGAGTTCAGATTGGAAGAACAAATAAAAAAACTACGACAACAAACAAATACGTTAAATAAAAACACAAAATACACATGTAGCTAAAAAGGTTAAAAGACAACAGCAAATTAAGTTGGAAGAAGTAAAACAAAAGATATCGGCTATAGAAGGAAGACTCAAAAGATATCGAGAGAGAACTAAACAGTACAAACAAAATAGGACCTTCCAAAACAATGAAAAGAGATTTTATGAACAAATTGATGGAGCAAAAACAAACATTAGTGAACACCCAAATGCAACAGAAGCAGAAAAGTTCTGGAGTGATATATGGATGAGGAAAGAACATAATAAACAGTCAAAGTGGATAAGTGATATTAAGAATGAACTGATGGAAATTGAGGAAGGACCTGTTGCCAGTGTTCATGTAATTACGCTTAAATCAGTACTCAAGAAAGTAACAAATTGGAAAACACCAGGCCATGATGGCATACATGGATTCTGGTTCAAAAATTTACGACTATCCACAAAAGAATGGCCCAGCAACTGAACAGATGCCTACAAGAAACGGAAATACCCGAATGGATGACAAAAGGAATAACTACACTAATCCAGAAAGACCCACAAAAAGGAAATGTCCCCAGCAATTATAGACCAATAACTTGTCTACCCATGATGTGGAAAATTCTAACTGCTGTTGTAAGAGAAGAAGTATACTTTTCACTCAATTGGCGGAAACTTCTCCCAGAAGAACAGAAAGGATGTCGCAAGGGAAAAAGAGGAACCCACGACTTACTCTATATAGACCAATACATTCTTAAAGAAGTCAAAAATAAACGGAAAAAATATGCAATGGCCTGGATCGATTACAGAAAAGCCTATGACATGGTCCCACATACCTGGATTTTAGAATGCCTACAAATGTATAAAATTTCCAACAACATTATAAACTTCATTAAAAAGCCATGGAAAACTGGCGAGTTCAATTAAAAGCTGGAAAACAATCCCTGGCAGAAGTAAAAATCCAAAGAGGTATCTTCCAAGGAGACTCATTATCACCACTACTCTTTATTATTGCAATGATGCCGCTAAACCATATACTGAAAAAATGTACCGGGGGATACAAATTTAGTAATTCACAAGAAAAGATCAACCACCTTATGTACATGGATGACATTAAAATTTTTGCAAAAAATGAAAAAGAATTGGAGAGCCTAGTACAAACTATTAGGATATATAGCCAGGATATAGGGATGGAATTTGGAATCGAAAAATGTGCTATGCTTGTAATAAAAAGGGGTGAAAGAAAACTATTAAATGGAATACAACTACCAAATCAGGAAACTATAAAATCTCTTGATGAAAATGAAAGCTACAAATACTTAGGAATTTTGGAAGCGGACAATATCATGCAAGCAGAAATGAAAGGAAAAGTTAAAAAGGAATATCTCAGGAGAACTAGAAAACTTCTAGAAACGAAACTTAACAGCAGAAATCTGATCAAAGGAATTAATACCTGGGCTGTCCCCATTATAAGATACTCAGGACCATTCTTAAAATGGACAAAAGAAGAACTCAGACAGATAGACCAAAGGACGAGAAAATTAATGACCATGCACAAGGCTCTCCACCCTAGAGATGATAGAGATAGATTGTATGTGTCAAGAAAGGAAGGGGGAAGAGGTCTTGCCAACATAGAGGAATGCGTAGAAACCACAATCCAACAACTTGAAGATTACACAAGGAAGAGCAAAGACAAATTACTTATGGCGACCAACAATAGTAGAAACGGCAGATGGACAAACAGAAGAACGACAAAGACTAGAAAACAAAAATGGGAAGAAAAACAATTATATGGACGCTTCAAACGACAAAATAGATGAGGTTGCACATCAAAAGACTTGGACATGGTTAAGAAAGGGAAACCTCAAAAGAGAAACAGAATCACTTATAATTGCTGCACAAAATAATGCCATAAGGACAAACTACATCAAAGCGAAAATTGATAAGACCCAACAAAATAGTAAATGTAGACTTTGCGGTAATAGAGATGAGACTGTTAACCATATACTCTGCGAATGTAGCAAACTAGCACAACGAGAATACAAAACTAGACACGACTGGGTTGGGAAGGTGATCCACTGGGAATTATGCAAGAAATAAATTTTGACCACACAACAAAATGGTATATGCATAAACCAGAATCTGTTCTTGAGAACGAAACGCACAAAATTCTCTGGACTTTGAAATTAAAACGGATCACCTTATCCCAGCAAGAAGACCAGACCTAGTGTTGATTAACAAAAAAGAAAGAACTTGTCAACTGGTGGATTTTGCAGTGCCAGCGGATCACAGGGTGAAGTTAAAGGAAAATGAAAAAATTGACAAATATCTGGACCTTGCCAGAGAACTGAAAAAGTTATGGAATATGAAAGTGAAAGTTATACCAATTGTAGTTGGTGCACTTGGAACAGTCCCAAAAGCATTAGAAAAGGTTTTGGAAAGTTTGGATATCAGAGGAAGGATTGAAACCATTCAGAACACTGCACTGCTGCAATCTGTCAGAATACTCAGAAGAGTCCTGGAGACCTGAGGAGACTTGCTGTCACTCAGACTCCAGTGAAAGACCATCAGCTAACACTGATGTGAAAACTCAAAAGGAGTAAATAATAAAATGTTCCCTGGGACTTTGAGGTACAGAAGTATCATCTTATTCCAGACAGGAGAACAGTTGATTTCGTTTGGTTTGGTTGATCAACAAAAAGAAGAGAACTTGTCATCTCATCACCGAGTGAAAGTGAAAGAAATCGAAAAGATAAACGAATGTTTGGACCTTGCCAGAGAGCTGAGAAAACTGTAGAACATGAAGGTGAAGGTGCGCCAATTGTAATTGGTGCCCTAGGAACTGTCCCCAGGGGTCCTGAAAAGAGTTTGGATGAACTGGGAATCAGAGGAAGAATGGAGACCAGACCACTGTTGAGATCGGCTGGAATACTTGAGGAGGAGACTTACTGTCACTCAGCCTCCAGTGAACCACCGGCTAAGGTGGGTGTGAAAAACTATAAATAATAATAATAATAGTAATAATATAATAATAATGATAATAATAATAGTAATAATAGTAATGAAAGAAGTTTTCATCTACTGCAGTGTTTGCCAACCTATGTCCACTGGGAAGGTGATCCACTGGGAATTATGCAAACACATTAATTTTGGCCATACAACAAAATGGTATATGCATAAACCAGAATCTGTTATTGAGAACTAAACACATAAAATTCTCTGGGACTTTGAAATAAAAACGGATCACCTTATCCCAGCAAGAAGACCAGACCTAGTGTTGATAAACAAAAAACAACTGGTGGATTTTGCAGTTCCAGTATATCACAGGGTGAAGCTAAAGTGTTGTGATGTTAATCCAACAGTAAAAAAGAAGTCAAGTCGAGGTAGGGTAAAATAAGACAAGTGTATTTACAATAATGGTACAGGAACGGCTAGCTTGCCGTTAAACGGTAACAGTACAACCTTTTCACTCAGTGTCTCACTATTTATACTGAGAACCGGTATATATTCTCCACTGTAGGAACGGCCGGTACAACATAAAGGAAAATGAAAAAATGAACAAATATCTGGACCTTGCTAGAGAACTGAAAAAAGTTATGGAATATGAAAGTGAAAGTGATACCAATTGTAGTTGGTGCACTTGGAACCATCCCAAAAGGATTAGAAAAAGGTTTGGAAAGTTTGGAAATCAGAAGAAGGATTGATACCATCCAAAACACTGCACTGCTGCAATCTGCCAGAATACTCAGAAGAGTCCTAGAGACTTGCTATCACTCAGACTCTAGTAAAAGATCATCAGCTAATGCTGATGTGAAAACTCAAAAGGAGTAAATAATAATAATAATAATAATAATAATAATAATAATAATAATAATAAGTCCGAAATAAATATTAGAACTTATTATATCAACGCAAAGTTGAACGGAGACAATAAAATAACAAATGTCGCTTTAGCGTAGACAGAGCTGAGTCGTATGATAAATGTATGAGGCAATTTCTCTCAAAGCGGTTATCAGAATAGACATGTCTACATGAGATGTGTGATCCACTGGGAATTGTGCAACCGACGTGGATTTGACAATGCAGACCGATAAATCTTCCTTAGGGAATAGAAATTATTTGGAACTTTCAAGTTCGAACGAATTTCGGAATCCCGAATAAAATATCTTGCTCTCGTAAAACATGACCAACAAATCTGTTTGATGGTATATGTCGTGTTTCCCGTGGAAAAACCAGGAGACAAAATGAAAATAAGTGAATAGAAAGTTTATATAAATATATATATATATATATATATATATAATATATATATATATATGTGTGTGTTGTGTGTGTGTGTGTGTGTGTGTGTGTGTGTGTGAATAATTATTTGAGCGAATTATTATTTGTCTCCAAAAGGCTTTTTTACTGTTTAGTTTAATGACACGAAAATTATACTAAAGCATTCCTTATTTTTAGGATTGAGTTAAGGTTGAAAAAACAACAACATTTTAATTGGTTCTAATTAGCCGTAATTTGCAATTAAGTCAAAAACTGACCAATCTCTTACTTTACTTTCTGACTATCACATTCTTACCTTCTATCTTCCTTTCTTCCTCGTTATATATCTTAGTTTCTTTGAGGATAACGGGGAGAGAGATCGAGAAATCGGAGAATTTGAAATGTATTTTTCTGAATTATCTACACAGAGCTGGATGGGTGATCCAACGGGTCCTCTTTTGTCTAGTATATATATATATATATATATTGGTTAGGAGGTTGATTTAGAAGGCTATCACAATGCAGTTTGGAATAAATAAAAGATAATAATACGGTAACAATGGTGTTGTGTGTTGACCTGTATTTTTTATTATTTCTTGAATTTTCGAGGTAATACCTCCTTATCAAAAGAATTAAACTGAAGCAGTACAGCTATAACATTTCTTCCCAAATGAATTTAAAAAAAAAAAAAAAATCATTTGGGAAGAAATGCCATAGCTGTACTGCTTCAGTTTAATTCTTTTGATAAGGAGGTATTACCTCGAAAATTCAAGAAATAATAAAAAATACAGGTCAACACACAACACCATTGTTACCGTATTATTATCTTTTATTTATTCCAAACTGCATTGTGATAGCCTTCTAAATCAACCTCCTAACCAATACATACACAATGCTTCAAGCAAATTATGAAACTCTCTTATATATATATATATATATATATATATATATATATATATATATATATATATATATGGTAGGTACAAATTCGAGATGAGTAAGTATAGATCTAAAGGTGTACATTTGCATGGTCATGTATTGTGGATATTCGGATGATATAGATGATACAATATAGAATCATTCCCAACTTGCCTATCTATCTATCTATCTATCTATCTATCTCTCTCTCTCTCTCTCTCTCTATATATATATATATATATATATATATATATATATAAATATATATATATATATTGAAGAAATGGATACAACAGAAACTTCTCGAGTTTCATCGCTAGAATCATCAGGGTTAAATCCACTGAATTAATCGAGTTACCGATTAATTGCAGCTGATCACACGTATGTTTTTCTGTAACGAAAAATCTTATTCAATGAACATACGTGTGGTCGACTGCAATTAATCGGTAACTCGATTAATTCAGTGGATTTAACCCTGATGATTCTCGCGATGAAACTCGAGTAGGTTTCTGATGTATCCATTTCTTCAATAAATTTGCTCTACTTTGTATTGAGCACTTTGTATTTGTTTTATCACGGACTTAACCCCTGGATCCTGTGCACCTCCAACGATCGTGCCCATATTCACCGGTAAGCCACCCTTTATATATATATATATATATATATATACATATATTGTTAAATAATGCAGCCATTTTCTGTCTGCAAGTCTTATCCTTTGTTATTTCATATTGCCGGATTATTGTTTTAATATCTGGCGAGAATTGGCTGATGTATTCGCCATATGTCATAGACCGAGTACTTTCTGCCCTATCGTGGGCCATCTTCAAGGTATTTTTAACCGTACAACAATGGGATATTCCATTTACCATTTATATAGGTTGTGTTTATTATTGTTGTTGTTGTTATTATTAGTTTTATTATTATTATTGTCATTATTATTATTATTATTTTTGCTATTATAATTTTATAGTAATTATAGGCATTTTAGTATGTTGGTGCTATTATCAAAGTTTATTTTGTTTTAGTTTTATATATATATATATATATATATATATATATAGAGAGAGAGAGAGAGAGAGAGAGAGACAGAGACAGAGACAGAGACAGAGACAGAGAGTACATTTATGAGAAATATTACTCACTATTATTGATAGAGCATGTATATCTAATGTATAAAAGCGGGTGTTGCATAATCTCTGTGGTGACATAAATTATTGGCAACACCCTGTAGTTCTGCAGGGATGGTCTTTTTCATATCACGGGCGGCAGTTTTCCATGGAAAGATACGGTGAGACCGGAAGTCCTGCACGTTCTGCGATTTTGAATTAGTTAACCAGTTCCAGTCAGGATGTTAGGCAAAAAGACATCTCTTTCTTTTGGCTGACGCCAACTGCGCGCACTGTGTTAGTTAAGAATAAAAGTTTTTGAAAAGCAGCATGGCGTTGTTGGTTAATGCATGCATTAGATAGAAGACCGACCCAAGAAGATGAAGAACCAAGAAGGACCAGACTAAGAGAAATAGAATTCAACATGGCGAGAGAGAATAGAAGACTAAGCGATCACAAAATTTATTCACTAAAGAGATGCACAGAATTGCCCAGGATAAAAGTAATATCTTAAAGTACTTAAAAAAAATTTTAAATACAATAACGTTGGAAGATTCTATTCCTAAACATGCACACTTTTTTCTTTTTCATTTTGGAAGTCATTGAATTAACATTTTGAAATTGTACTTCTAAAACTTAACTACAGGTGATCCAAAAGTCTTTTCACCCCTACATATGGTTTTAACTTTCATTATTTTTTTTTTTTTTTATTTATTTTTTTTAAAAATATAATCTGGGCTGTGAAGTCAGAAACACAAAACCTTCAAATCTAATTCCAATTCTTCTCCTTTTGGTACCTTTGACTTCTCTTTATATATAATTAATTCATAATAAATATAAATGGAAAACCGTTTTTTTTTATATATATAATCTATTTATAAGTAGTGTACTCTGTTTAAATTTAGGGACTAAAGAAAAGTAAGTTATGCCTGTATGCGTCTCATCTATACTCTGTCTACCTTGAATCTTTTTTTTATTATTATAAACTCATTGCACACTCGGTTTTCCGGTTAACACCGGGGGTCCAGCGAGCTTCGGCCGCTGGACTTATCGAGAGTTTAATGATAGTGTCGATCCCAGGGGGCTATCCCCCCAGGCAACGACGCAATTTTTGTTCTTTCCCACCCATGAGCTTCGGCTTGTGTGTGGGCCCACGTTAAAATGAGGCCTTGTGCCCAGTCTATACAAGTGGGTTATGCGACAATTATACTCTGTCTACCTCTCTTCTCCTCTCTCTAGTAAAAGAACATTGTGTATAGGCCCGCAACATGTGTTGGTAAATGGGTTTATAACAGCGCGGACACGAAGTCAACAGCGCTTAATAATTGATAGTTTCTCGTGATTTTCGAACCAATTCTTGGATTGAAAATAGCATAGACGAGAAAACACTAAGAAATGTAAAGGTATTATCAAGGGAGAAAGAATTAAAGAGGAAAGGAAAAGTATAATTTCAGGATAAAAACGAAAAAAGAAGAAGGAATTAAAGAAAATAAGCCAAATATGAAACAGGAAGAAGAAAATTGACATAACAAAGAAGAAGAAAAGAAAGAAATATTTGAAATGTAAGACAATAAAGAAAGAAAAGAAAAAAAAAGAATAACAAAATGTGAACGAATTCAAAGAAAAACTCGAAGAAAACAGAAATGAAAGAGACATCTGGTGAGAAACAAGAAATAAAACGTTAATCAATAATAAAAAAAAACTCAGAGAAAATCGAATCAATACTTTCGATTTTCGCTTTTAAGTCGTCCAGTGAGAGCTGTGAAATTTATATCGATGTAATCACAGTAGCGCACAAACACAGTGACCCGTATGGCACGAATTTCGTGACCATCGAGCAACACTGCGAATAATATTTGATTGATTGGAGCTGAAAGAAAACCATGATGCATTTGTTAAATTTCATCAGGAAGAACAGAGAAAGGCAAGCTGAGATGGCGGTGGTGGTGATAGTGTATAAGAAGAGGGACTGGATTGTAAAGCAAATACCATAAAGAGAGAAGAAAATATAATAAAGAAACTTAGTGGGAAGGTGTTTCAAAAAAAGAAAGAAAGAAAACTTAAGAGAGGGGAAGTTGACAAGAAAGAAAAAAGAAAGAAAGAAAGAAAGAAAACCTAAGAGAGGGGAAGTTGACAAGAAAGAAAGATTAGCGTGAGGGAGTTGCAAATAAAGAATGAAAAAAAAAAGAAAGAAAGAAAGAAAAAAGAAAGAAAGAAAGAAAGAAAAAAAGAAGAAGAAAAGAAAGAAAGAAAAAAGAAAGAAAACCTAAGAGAGAGGAAGTTGACAAGAAAGAAAGAAAATTAGCGTGAGGGAGTTGCAAAGAAAGAAAGAAAGAAAGAAAGAAAGACAGAAAGAAAGAAAGAAATTAAAAAGGAGGGAGTTGACAAGGAAAGCAGACAAGAAATAAAAGACTTTAGACGGAGGGAATTGGAAGGAAAGTGTTAGGGAGAGTTATCTCCCCCTAAAGATTCGAACCGGATACTCTCTAAAAGGAGGGGGACAAAATACTGACGGTCAGGCAGACAAGAACCGAGCCCGGTACGTGACACACGCGTATCCTATATCAAGCTAAACTGAATCCAAAACCATCCCACTGTATTCCCTGTCAGTGAGAATAAATAAAACAAATATTGTTATTGCTAACATATTCCCTGTTTTTATTATCAATTCTGTATATCCAACATCTCGGGATATAACAGAAAGAAAGCAATTTAGAGAGAGGTAGTTGCAAAGAAACAAAGAAACTTAGAGAGAGGGAGTAAATAAGAAGAAAGCAAGGAACTTAGATTGAGGGAATTTCAGAACGAAAGAAAAAGAAGAAAGAAAGAGACAAACAATCAAACTCAGAGGGAGGGAGATACAAATAAACAAATAAAGAAAGAATGAAGAAAGAAAATAGGAGGGAGGGAATTGCAAAAAAATAGAAAGGAAAAAAGAAAAAATGATTCTTAGTGCTAAGTAGAGGACAAGAGATAAGACAGAAAGAAAACAACCCTCAGAGGGTGGGTGATAAGAAGCAAGAGACAAAGAAAGAAAAAAGATTGAAAGAAAGAATGAAATAAAGAAATAAAGAAAGAAAGGAATAATCTTAGAGGATGAGAATTACAAAGAAAAATATAGAAAGAAAGAAGGAAAGAAAGAAGGAAAGAAAGGGAAAAAAAGAAAAATAATCTTAGCGCTAGGCAGCTGACTATAGATGAAGACAGAAAATAAAGAGACTTAGTGAGAAGGAGATGACAAAAAGAAAAAAGAGAAAGAAAGAAAGAAAGAAACAAGAGAGAAAGTATCTTAGAGAAAGAGAATTACAAGGAAAGATAGAAAGAAAGAAGGAAGGAAAGGAAAAAAAGAAAATATAATCTTAGCGGTAGGTAGCTGACAATAGAAAAAGAGAGAAAAAAGAGGAAACTTAGAGGGGAGGAGATGAAAAGAAAGAAAGAAAGAAAGAAGGGGGGAAAGGAAAAAAGAAAATATCTCAGTGGTAAGTAGCTGACAATAGAAAAAAGAGAGAAAGAAAACAAGAAACTTAGATGGTGAGAGAAGACAAGAAATAGACAATGGAAGAAAGAAAGAAAGAAAGAAAAAAGAAAGAAAGAAAGAAAAGAAAAAGAAAGAAAGAAAGAAAAAGAAGGAAAGAAAAAGAAGGAAAGAAAGCGAAAGAAAGAAAGAAAGAAAGAAAAAGAAAGAATTTTAGAGGAAGGAATTACAAAGAAAGAAAGATAGAAAGAAACAAGGAGAGAAGGAGAGAAAGGAAAACTTAGAGAGAAGGAGATGACAAGAAACAGACAAAGAAAGAAAAAAAGAAAGAAAAAACATTTAACATCTACAATGAATTTTTAACTTTTTTCCTTTCTATTATTTTCCCACCTTTTTTTTTTTTTTAGTTTTTTTCTTTTTCTTTTCTTTTAAATTTTTCATTCATTTTTGAATTCATTTACGGTATTCTGTCAGATTGAACATTTTCGATATTCGACAATTGTTCGTTACCAATCATGAGAGACAAGACATAACAAATATCGAATTAAAAATCAAATGAAAAATCAATCAATAAAAACTCATCAATACTTTTCATCATCGCCGACCAAACACAATACCAATCGAGTGTCAGTAGGAATTATATCACAAAAAGACAAATGGAGGGCGGGAGAACTTTTGTCTTCACTTCCGAGAGAAGATTCTCGCAGCGGCACCGGAGACCATCTTTGACACTTTTAAAACTCCCCCAGTTTTACAATATTAAAGAAAGATTTTTAAATGTCTACCTCATTTAACCGTCCTGGAATCTTCGGCGAATCAGACCACACACACACAAACACACACACACACACACATACTGATGAGCTTACATACACAGTCAAACACACATTTTTCAGTCATTCAAATATTTGATATAACAGAGGTACATTTGCATTGATAATTATAATACTTCGGTCATTTCTGAGCAGAAGTACAAATATCATATATATATATATATATATATATATATATATATATATATATATATATATATATATATATATATATATATATATATATATATATATATAAAGAGTTTTATAATTTGCTTGAGGCATTGTGTATATATTGGTTAGGAGGTTGATTTAGAAGGCTATCACAATGCAGGTGTAAAGAAAATAATAATAATAATATGGTAACAATGGTGTTGTTGTTAACTGTATTTAATTCTTGAATTTTCGAGATAAAATCTCTTTTTCAAAAGATCACTGGAACTGAAGCAGTCAGTTTATGGCATTCTTTAAAAAGAAATGCCATAACTAGACTGTTAACCAATATATATATATATATATATATATATATATATTATATATATATATATATATATATATATATATATAGCCTACATATATATATAGCCTATATATATATATATATATATATATATATATATATATATATATAAATGTCATAACTAGACTCCTAACCTATATATATTTTTTTCCGTAGTTAGGGTCTTTCCATGTGTGGTTTTTAACCAAGCTGATGCAGGTAGACCATAAGGAGAGCTCAATGTGCCTAATACCAGTGAGTAAAAGGACAGAGCAAGATATTTAGTAAATGAAGAAAAAACTCTAAACTTTCTTCATTACAATAATTTATTTCAACCGTATTAATACGGCATCTCCAGGGTAATCACAAGAACATGACTCTTACTGAGAATTTCCCAAAGTAACATCTCTTTTAAATCTATCAATTTAGGGGAGGGAGGGTTGGTGTCTTAGTTTGGAATGGGCAGGATTAGTTTCTTTGAATGAGGCGGGGAGGTGTATATACAAAATGAGCAGAATTTAAAGGCTGTTTTTTTTAATACTTGTTAACATGTCTCGAATCGGCCAGCACAGAAGATCACAACGTTGGAGTCTAGACATTGTGCAACGAAGATGCAGGAGTACAGACCGGGTATTCTCACAATGTATATATTTATCGATATCTCCCCAACCCTTAAAAAAACGGTACATAATGGCGTGATTTTAAATAAGAACAATGTACATAGAAATGATCCAAGAAAATAGACCAATGCGTAAATAGTGAGATCGTTTGGGTTCTTTGTCTTCGGTTAGGCAACCAGTTTAGGAGAAGGAAATGGCTGCATTCAACCCAGTTTTAAAGCAAAAAAATAAAGTCGTCGGTGGCCTAAAGTTGATATCAGCCAGACAGCGAGGATGTCTATCCCCTTTTCTCTAGCGCTAGACTAAAGGAGATTGATTTGACGTATGAGATGAAGCATCAAACCTACAATCAGCTCCTCACTTTACCGCACAGATCCTTGTGCTACTCATAAGCTGAGATGACGAGGGCCGGTATCGAACCCGGAATCTTGTGGTTCCTAGTCGGACGCTATACCGACTGAGCTAAACCGGCCCTCTGTAACGGAGGAATTGTGAAAATACACATACATATGGACAGTAATGAATGTAAGCTTTGCCTGTATATTGAAAAAAAAAACATTCCCGAAATGTTCCCGACAACCACCGTTGGAATATTTCTGTATATAAGGTGTGCTGGAGGTCACAACTTAAATTAGAGACTCTTCGAGACTATGTGGATTCAATCGGCCAATCAACACGCTCGAATTCATGGTTGGTTAACTATTTAATGGCCTTCGGAGAAAAGCGTTTAGTCGTTCGCGCTTAACACGGGCGAACGGACCAACAAACAAGGGTTCTGCTTAACACTGAGGATCACAGGGATCATAGGATTCAGGATAGACGGCCAACGGAAAAGCATTACAGGATACTACACAACACGGATCAAACTTACTGTCACAAGGGATCTCCACTCTAAAGTACGCTAAGCTGCAACCCCATAATGGCCTCAAGAATCTTAATAACGACAAATCCCGAACGTGACTGTTTGAATTTTACATTGCGCTAATAACTATGGGAAAGTTACGAATCAAACTATTCTATCTCCAACTATATGTAAATAGTAGGGCAGACTGGGCTTTTTAACCTTGTTATGGCAATCGATCTAGAAGGAAAACTCTGGATTCAAACCAAAGAGTCTCTCTACTCAGTCAAAAACTACCGTTAATCCTCGAGTATATTCCTCCCTTAAGTATAATACGCAGCTTAAAGTATTTTCGCGCCCGACATCACAAAATGTGTCTGAATAAACATTGCCGGACTGCAAATAGAGACTCGGACATTGCCTGGAAAATATGTTTTATTTTTAACCTTGTATATAATACGCACTAGGGATATTGACCATTAAATTTTGGAAAAAAAATGCAGATTATACTCGAGGATTTACGGTACTGTGAACGCTCGTTTTCCTCCACACGCTCCTATTAAAAACAGATTCAATAATTTATTTTCCTTTCTAAAATAAGTTTTCGAATTTGTTTAAAATTCAAAATTGATTTACCTTCAAACTCTAGAAAAAAGAATTCGGTAAACCGTTTATATTCAATAATACTTTTTCCAGCGCTAATTTTCTCTCGGCATTTTAAAAAAATAAATGCTATTTTACAAAAGCCGTTCACATTTATTGTTTTCCATTTGGCTTTGCAACGTCTGAGCTGAAATGCAACCACCACTCCGAGATGACGTAAAGAGTTCATTAAGTTTACAATAGATCAAGAAAAAGATTAAGAGACTGAAACGTACCGAACGGCAACCAAGCAAGAATAATTACCATTAACTAACAGAAACCGTGGATTTCCAATGATTCAATTAGTAATACAAATTATATTATTCAATTCTCATACATATACAGAAAAATGTATGTGTAAATATACATACATATATATGTGAAGAAAATGTTTTCAAAAAATATAACAAACACAGGATGTTACGATCAGAAGAAAAATTTATGTCTATACTTAATTATTTCGGTATTAAACCATCACCAGGACACTGTTACAGAAATTTTCGGTAAGGGAGAAAAATGAAAATTGTTAAGTGTATAGTGAATGTGTGAATATAATGTTATTTACCGTTAATTTTTATATGTGCGTTTGTTTACGAAAGCTGATGACGTGATCATTGCATGTGAAAAAATGGAAAACAAAATCATTTTTTCACTGTCCTGTTGAATAAGAATATTTTAACGGATCTATTTGATCCGAACAAAAGAATCCTAACAGGTAATACAACTCCGAGGCCAGAGTTGTCTTGGGATTATGAAGGGTTGATACTTACGACGCAGATCTACAGAAAGTGAAAATCACCACGAGATACAGTTAATTACCATAGCCACAACAGTCCTCTTTTAGGGATAGAGTTAGTGTATTCTAAGTCCCGCTGACAAAGCGATTACCTTCCTTTGAGGTCAGACAAAACTGAACTCCCTGTCACTTCTTTTCAAAATAAAATTTGCCCTATATTAGGAAATGGTAGAAAAGTCAACTATTCACCTTGCAAAAAGGACTCTTGTGGCTATGGTACAATAACTGCCTCTAGTGGTGAGGTTCATGTTCTGTAGATCTGTGGAGTATTAGTACCTCTTCATAGACATTGATCACAGAACGATTTAGTCCTGAGTGGAAGAACCAGTTAAAATTCTTTTTTAGAATCAATTGAGTAAATACTAAACATACTTGGCCCTTTAAACATGTTGTCTGGGACTGTAGAATAAACCGACTGAACCTCTGTAGAGGTGTACAACACCCCAAATGTGGCCAACTAATTGGTGATGAGTAGCAACTCGTGATGCTAAAGGACGGAAATCCTGGTAGCTGAGCAATCCATAACATGCAACACTCAACATTAGCCCTTACTTTGCAAGTCAAAGAGCCCCCCTGCGTTCAATTGGCTGCTCACGAAAGCCCTAGTACCTTAATAATTGTCTAAAGCATATTTCTGATTACAAAGATCCAATTCATTTTATCATATATGTGCTAAAAGGCGTGGTTGAGGTGTTAATTGCCTTGAATGACGTCAAACTGTTTCAAAATTCTGGGGTTCTGAAGAATATGGAGTATCCCTTCACCCCATTACTCCCAAATACACTCTGACCCGGAGTGTAGTACCTGTTAGGGCCTCATCCATAGAAAACCTGAGCTAACCAAAAATGTGTTTAAAAGATTGAGTTAAATAAAATAATTTTCAATATCCATCAAGAATGCATAAAACAAAATTTATTCGGCATTAAATAACCCAACAAGCCTTTACATGCCATAAAATCCAATCAACCGACCAACCGGTCTAGGGGAGGGAAAAATTCTGAATTCAAGTCTATTAAACTCTGCTTAAACATTGACATTGTGTCACATCCTGCTCGTCCGTAAAAGGTTGAATAATATATGAATGCTTAAATGTATTACTGAAATAATTTTCACATTTTTGTTTCACCAGTTCAGATCATTGTTCTTTGTATTTCTTGTGCATTTATCTAAGTGAGTGTATAATTCTTTCCCGGTTGATTGAATTGTTTATATTGATAAAAATAATAATTGATTATTTCAACTTGCTTCACTGTCTACTGAATTGTAACATTTATTTCGAAACGTCAACGTATCACTCACATAAAGCGTAAAATGATGTACTGTTATATTCATGATTAAATAATTTCCCCTCCTCGGTCGTTTGTGTTCTTCTCTAGTAATATTAACGACTATTTTAGGTTAAAGTAGCACAGCTACCCGGTGTTGTCCGGGATTTAAAAAGTTAAAAATAAATCTATAAATATATTTATATACAGGGTGAATCCTAATGATGGCACAGATTTTAAATGCTATTTTCTTATATTATAAAAGCGACATAGAGTACTAAATATATTTATTACATAACGTATACACAGGAGTATTACATATTATCTAAGGTTTGAATATTACATTAAGTTTTTATTCATACATCACAACTTCCAATGACAACACCTCTTCCCGACAATCATTTCGTGATTCGGTGATATCCATTGGCCATTCAAATCACCTGATCTAACCTATTATTTTCTCTGGGGTTACCTGAAAGATCGGGTATACTCAGGCAGGCCCCACATTACAGCATAACTGAAAGAAAGTATCCGTAGAGAGATAACAGCTATTGCAGTTGATATGCTAAACCACACTTTACGTGATATGAGAAATCGAGCTCTTGAATATTTTCGTCATAATGGTTAGCATCTCAAGGATATTATATTTAAATTATAGATCAGATCTAAAACGCCGGTGTACCAGTTATGTAATAAATATACTTAGTACTCTGTGTCGCTTTTATATTCTGAGAAAATAAGATTTAAAATGTATCCCATCATTATGGTCCACCCTGTATATAGATTAATAAAAAATATGGTAATTTTCACCTTTAGTTGTTAAAATTTCTAGCATAAAATTGTGCGTGCGCATTATCTGAAATGAACTCAATTGTTATTAAGAACACATTTTATGATATTTTTATGTTAAAGCATGCAGCTGTATTGTTTTCGAAACGATTCTAAAATTTGTATATTTCGCACGGACACATTCAAAATGTCTACCGTCTTGTTTCCAAGTGAAAGTCAGTTGGCTAAATCCCTAGCATAAAATTATCTGAAATGAACTTAATTGTTATTTAGAACACATTTTATGATATTTTTGTGTTAAAGCATGCAGTTGTATTGTTTTCGAAAAAAGTTTCTAAAATTTGTTTATTTCACACGGAGACTTTCAAAATAGCTACCGGCTTACTTCAAAGTGAAAGTCAAGGTAGGTTACTCTAATTGCCTTATTTGCCAGGAATTTTGACAACTAAAGATGAAAATTACCAAAAATATTTCCCTCTATATTTTTTATGATCTTTTAATGATTATATATTTATTCTAAGTTGTTTATTTTTAGTTTTCTTCTTGTTTTCTATTTTCTTTTATGTCTTTTATTTACTTTTCGTTATGTTTTGTCCTTTATTAATCTATTTTTGATCATTCTTAATTACACTGGTTTAAAAAATATTTTTTGTCTGAGGCAAAGAATGTAAAAGGGTGTTTTTTTTTTACTAATTTGGGTGTGCTGAATCCAAATTTTAAAACAGTTTTGCTCTATCACCTCTAGTTTCTGTCTTTTTAAATAATCTCATTTAGTATAATACAGATTATATACTGCTTATTTCAACAGCTGCAGCGCTTATTACGGATAAAACAGGATAGATAAAGAACATTGACGGAATAAATTATACTTGTACAACAATGTACACAATTCATAGTACCGCAGACAGTTATAAATGTGTTTTCTTAGATGATCTGCTGACTGCCAGTGCACTACTGACCAGTGCACTACTGGCTGTTGATTGAGACGTGTTTGGCTATGCTTAACTGCCAAATCCGTCTTGATATATAGCTATATATATATAATGTAATGCTATCACTTATATTTATTGCATAATAACTAAAAAAGAAGACATAAGTCACACAATATTAGAAATTAACCCTGAATGCATATACACCTTTATATACGGTATGTGTACAAAATGTACAGTATGCATATCTTAAACAAACTAGAGGTGATGAGTAAAAACGGATTTCCAATCTGAATTCAGCTGCACCCCCAAATTAGGTTAAAACAGTTATTTTTGTGCTTGCCTCAATTTCTTTGTAAACCAGTGTTATCTTTTGTAAAATATAGCATTGATTCATATCCTTGTTTTATTCTAATTTAATTTCTTTCATGGAAAATAAAGGGTAAACATTTTTAACCCCAATTTCGGACAAAAATAGGGTGGGGATTTCATTGGAAATGTGTCTTTGCTGGTCTCCACAAATTCTTCTTTATAAAAGGACATGAGTTTGGTCGCTGTACAAACAAACATACATATAGACAGACATATATACAGATGGTTGGTTGGTTGATTGAATTTAACGGCATATCAACGCGTTTGGGGTTATGTCATGCCTAACAGTTAGGAAGTAATATAGGTTGTGTATTTATATTCATACTTTTTAAGTAATTGGTTTTAACAATGTGTTAGCACCATTGGGGATCATGTTGTATGGTATTGATTAAATTCATGTCTATATTCTATGGTATAATTTTCTTACAATAATATTCAGAATCTATATTCTATAATCTATCTTCTATGGTATAATCTTATACAGATATGCATAATCTTTATATATATATATAATATATATATATATATATATATATATATTAATATATTAAACATAAAGGTACACGTAATAACCTAGTCGAGTTTCACCATAAGGATATTCAGGGTTAAATCCACTGGATTACTCAAGATATTGATTAATGACAGTCGTGCGGGTGTGTTGTTTTTTTTTGTTGCGATAACGCAAAAGAACACACACATGTAATCGACTGCCATTAATCAAATATCTTGATTAATCCAGTGGATTTAACCTGAAGATCCTTATGGTGAAACACCGAGTAGGTATATAACCGTGGACCTTTATGTTAATAAATTTGTTCTACTAACGTATTGAGCACTTTAATTTGTTATATCGCTGCCTTATAATTGCGAAACTTGAATCAACTAACCACTGCGACATTTTCCACCGTAAGTCACTTTTTTCCACAAATACCATAATATATATATATATATATATACTAACATATATATATATATATACATATTTTTAATATATATACATATATATATATATATCATACATATATATATATATATATATGTATATATATATATATATATATTATATATATATATATATATATATATATATATATATATGTATAATATATATAATATAAATATATATATATATCATCACTTTTTAAAAAATCAGTCTTTTACTAGATCCTTGATTTATACACTTATATTTTTACTTGTGGAAAATGAGTGATAAAAGTGTCATACTTCCCTCTCGGATTAAAATTAGAGAGTGGATTTTATTGATTTCTAAGTCCTTGCTGTCTCTACCAATTTTGTGTAATAAAAAAGACGCAATGTGCGGTTGTTGTACAAACAAACATACGTACCATACAGACAGATTGACAGACACATAGAATCTTTCTTTTATATAGTTCAATAAATGTTGAGGACAACTGGTCATTGACCTTTGACCAACTTGGCCCATAATCATTGAATGGCCATTTCAGTTGTTTTTATTGGGAAAGTGACAGGTCATGAACCTAGATTTTCGTGGTTGAACGACCCCTCATCCCAGCGTCATTAAGATGGACTAGAGTGCTTATGATTATATAACAGCAGGAATCTTTACTTAATGGAGTGAACAAGAAACCGCTTCCACACACCCTGCTTATGAGATCATAACACTCCCAACCCCCAATCCAAGAAAATGGGTTAATGAACTCGGTAACCACGTGACCGAAACAGCATATTCTTAATTCGGCACAACTACGATGCCCACGTAATGCACAAGTAACACAAAAAAAAGAGGAAAATGTTCAGACAAAAAATAGGAGATCCCAAGAGGTGGGATTTAAAGACTAAAAAAGAATGAAAAGGAAAAAAAAAAAAAGAAAAAAAGAGAAAGAAATAAAACAAAGAAATCGATAATAGTGCACTAGAAATATCATTAAATTATTTTGGCCAGAAGGGGTTCAATCAGTTCGATAATCTACTCTGTAGTTACTGAGTATTTGGGATCTTATTGGAACTTGTGGAAGAAACGAGCCCTAAAGGATGTGGGAGAAGAGAACTTTTTTGAAATCGTATTATTATTAAATCATGTTAGTTAAGCAACAAAAACTACAAATAAAGTGATTTATATTAATCTTCGTTAATGAGTCTACTGACTATTTCGGGAGATGCAAAATCGTCTTATTTTTTCGGTTTAATTTTTTAATTCATTTTATTATTTATTTCTGAACGCATTTTATGGAAAAGCTGCGGTAAATAAGTGCATTTGAAATTATTGGATTTTCATTTATTTGCATTCCGTCAAAGAAAGAGGTTATAGTAAACAAAAGAAAACAAAACAAAAACAAACAAAAGAATAAATGCTTTACAGCGTTAGAATCACACTATGTACGTAAAATATTATTACTTCATAAGTGCATTATGATTCTTATATAACAGTCTATCGATCTCTCTTTTACGCTCAATATCATCCCGCCACCCACTCACGAACTATACACCATACAGACCAAAATAACTCACAGAGTGTGTAAAAAACTCAATAAATGTATTCTACAGAAACATCGATTTCCATTCAATTAATACTAAACAACAACAACAACAACAACAACAATAAAATTAAAACACCAATTAATCTCTGTATTTACCCAACTGTTTCACCACAGCCAGGTTGTGAAACAAGGCCAGTTCTTTTAGGTGGAGTACAACTGGTTTTCAATTCAGAGTTTTCCTTCTCCCAAACTGGTTGCCTAAGCAAGGTTTAAATGTAATGGTTTGGTTTGTTTTAACGGCATATCAACGCTCAATGGTCATTTAATGCCGATAAAGTTTTGAAATGAATCAATTCTTAATCGATAATACAATTGTTTTATAAAATACATTTTTCTATTTAACCCATAAATGGGACCCATAACAGGTCTACACTCCGGGTCAGAGTGGTACCAGGGAGCAATGTGGATGAATGGGGTGCTCCACATTCCCCAAACCTCTAAAACTGGAACCTCACCATCAAGATATAGTGAGTTTAACGTCATTCACAGTCGACATGTAGACCCGCGCCACCGCCTTCTAGCAACCCATTGATAAAAAGGGCTTGGGCCTTGCATAAGGGGCAATAGGGTTGGGAAAATCATTAGGTGCTAGGGCTTGACGGTGACCAGCCGATTGTTCGGAGGGGGCCTCTCGACGCCCGTCTAGCCCAAGATAGGGCCAAATGGAGTAATTGGCATGTCATGAACTGCTCATCGCACCTGGGCTCTATCCTTAAGCATCACGGGTCGCCAACCCCACGGCACAGGTGGCCCCGCATTGGGGGAGTCTTACCCCTCCTGGCAGAGGTGGCAGTCGGTGCATTCTAATGCCCCAGCCGACAGGGCGGTAAATGTAATGACTTTATGGGTCGCATCAATGGGACAAAATAGACCGGTTGAAAAAATTATTGAAAATTTGTATGCGGAGTAAAGCTGCTTTGATCTAACTTTTTCTTTCTCGCCAAACTGGTTGCATAAACGAAGCTAAAGAAAATGTCTACCTATTTACACCATAGTGGTCATGGCCTTTCTAAGGACATTTCTGGAAAGTAAAAACAATGTGTGTTTAATGATTTTGAAATATTTTAACCAGTCTTCTGTTTATGATTTAGATAGACACCAGTCTTCCATTTGTGTTCACAAGTATTTACTATTTGCATTTAATACCAAAACACACCTTTTATCTATAGTTGACTAGGGCAGCGGGTGGGTCTACATCAGCTATTTTTATACCATGAATTTATGGAACTTATTTCTAGCAATGTATAAAACTCTGCTATTTTTGTTTAAATAACCAACAAGGTTTGGATAATTTTTTTTTTTTTATTTCTTGGATTTTTTTTCTAGATGAGGCTGATAGTTAGTATTATTTTGGAATTATTCGGACTAATTGTCCTCAATCCTTTATTGTTATCGACACCTATTCTTAATTTTTGATTGGTGTTCTTGAAATTAGTCTTATTTTGGATTATTCGGACTATTGTTCCCCATCTTCATTGTTATGTGTTACAAAACGTCTTTGCGGCCGATTGACACCATAGCCTAGTGGATAAACGAGTTTTTGTTAAGAACAATTCTAAGTGACAGTTATATCTTGACTGAAAGTTTCAATCCTGGTCAGGGCAGCAGTAACAATAGAATATAATTAACACGTTTAACTTCTTGTACTCCAGGTATGGTTAACAGGAATGAAAAAGGATAGGCCCCGTGGACTGAATAAGGGTTAGGTTCAAGATGTTTGTGATGGGATCCCGATTAAGACAAGTAAATTGTTCCCGAGTCCGAAAAGAAGGTTTCCCGAGTCCGAAAAGAGTTCCCGGGTCCGAAAGAAGTCCCCCGTGTCCGAAAGAAGGTTCCCGTGTCTGAAAATAAGGTCTGACAGGAATACGCTGAAGAAAGGCCGGAGGGCACATCGGACCCGAAACATTGTATAGATAACAAATGAAGCATGAGGACTTTAGTGCGAATAATCAAAATAATACTAGGGTTTTGTATGGCCTTTTAAACACACCAAACCAAGCGCAACCAACCAACCAACCAAAAAAAAAAATCAACACTAACCCGTCCTTCGGGCGGGAAGTCCGGTGTGCTTCGGCCACTGGACCGGTGTGTTAAAATTAACCAGCGTCGATCCCAGGGCTGTCCCCGCAGGACAAATACTGCCCCCTTGATTTAAAGGGGCAGGGCTGGATTTATGCCTAAGCGCCTGATGCGCTCCCCTTGAGGTGGAATGCCCGACGGAATCGACGCAATTTGTTGTGCCTCCACCGCTAGGGCTTCGGCTTGTAGATGGCCCACAAAAATGTCCTTGGCATCAACGTCCTCATAAAGTGGGGTGGGGGCAAATATGTCCACTAACGCAATAACTTCCATTTCAGTTCGGTGAACATCTCTAAAGTCCTCCCAGTTTAGATTGCCATAGTTTTTAATGTCAACCAAAGCAATCCTTGAAATTAATTTTTCCATACAGTAAACTAGAAAATAACTATGTGTAACCAAGCGGTTGGCTACTGATGCTCTGATATCGATAATGTAAATTTACATGGTGTATGAACACCCACAAAGCTAACCGTCCCAAGTCCTAAGACTAAGATTTTGGATGTTTGTTTTATTTTTAGAAGCATTGGTGAATAAAGTATAATATTAATATTTATATTTTTTGCTTGAAGGCAATTACATGCGCATTTCGCATAAAATTTGATAATTATTGAAGAATAAATTAATATTGAACAAGTGAATCTCAGCCAAAGTAATTACTCGGCGTGTAGACATCGTACAGCAGCTGTTTCGACTTATTAAGTCTCATCAGCGATGTATACTAACGATCTCCTCCGACAGAAATGCGAAACCGGGACCTTCAGCAGGGATAGTCAAGAAAACTATACTGCCCTCGGCGCACGCATACAGCACCTAGAGATTCTGTGAAAATTAACTTGCCAATGATACTGGGGACGCCTTTTCTCTACCATATGAGGCAAGGGATACGCTAAGTGAACACAACACGGTCTTTTATTGCTCTTCGGGCGAAGGGAATAAGATTTTGGATGTTTGTTTATTTTTAGAAGCATTGGTGAATAAAGTATATTATTAATATTTATATTTTTTGCTGAAGGCAATTACAATGCGCATATCGCATAAAATTCGATAATATAGAAGATAAAATAATACATTGACAAGTGAATCTCGGCAAAGATTGGGCGAGGCAGTAAGTTTTTCTGATATCCTGCTGAAAGTCCCGGTTTCGGATTTCTGTTCGGAGGGAGATCGTAGTAATAAACATCGCTGATTAGACTTAATAAAGTCAAACAGCTGCTGTACGATGTTCTAACACGCCGAGTAATTCTTTGGCGAGATCACTTGTCATATTTTTTATCTCCTAAGATAAGTAAAAGTACGTCGCTCGGAGTGGCCTAAAGTTAGTAATCAACCAGACAGCAGCGAGTTTATCCCCTTTTCCACGAGCGTCTAGACCAGGAGATACTTTGTGCGTCTGATATGGAGCGCCACACTACCAATCAGCTCCTCATTTACCGCACATATCCTTGCCTAATCTCATACGCCACGTTAGCGAGGACCAGTAATCAACACGGAACCTTGTGTTTCTAGCCGAACGCTCCTACGACTGAGCTAAACCGGCCCCTTAATGAGTCGCTGGAAACGAGATAGAAATATTATTATATATTATACTAACGCGACCTTAGATATATCCAGTATGTATAATTTATTTTACAACGTTGATATGTTTATTAAAGAGCTATTGCTATTTGTTCAATAATGTAAAAGTATATAATCATCTCTCCA
>CM042158.1:12752855-12776603 GCA_023376005.1 Doryteuthis pealeii | reverse complement strand
TCACCGATGAAATGAAAGTATTTTGGTTAGTTGGGATATTTGCCTCCATCTCCAACTTATAAGGACGTGTATGCAATGACATTTTTAATGTGGGCCCACCCACAAGCCGAAGCCCAATGGTGTATGGCACAACAAATGCGTCGATCCGTCGGCCTTCACCTCAAGGGAGCGCATCAAGCGCTAGGCAATAAATCCAGCCCTGCCCTTTAAATCATAGAGGGGCAGGTTATTGCCTGGGGGGAACAGCCCCCTGGGTCGACGCTGTTTAATTTAGCAGCACCGGTCCAGTGCCGAAGCACACGGATCCCGCGAAGGAGCGGGTTAGTGTTGAATTATTTTTTTTGTTGGTCTGGGTTGGTTGGTTGTTGTGTTTAAAGGCATACCACCCTTAGTATTTTTTTGATTATTCGCACTTGAAAGTCCTCGTCTTCATTGTTTAATTATACAATGTTTCGGTCGATGTGCCCTTAGACAAGGCTTCTTCAGCGTTTCTTGTCAGAACCTGTATTCTTCAGACAGGGGAAGTCTTTTCGACCAGCGGGGACCTTTTTTCGGACACAGGGAACGTCTTTTCGGAACTCGGGAACTTCTTGTCTTAATCGGGATCCATCAAAACATTTGAACTAAACGCCTTTATTAGTCCATGGGGGTATCTTTTGCATTCCGTAACCATACCTGGGAGTACAGATGTTAAACTATGTTAATTATTATTCTATGTTACTGCTAGCCTAGCCAGGATTTCGAACTTTCAGTCAAGATATAATGTCACTTTATAACTGTCTTAACAAAACTCGTTTATCCACTAGGCTATGGTGTCCAATCGGCCGAAACGTTGTACACAAACAATGAAGATGGTAAAAACAGTCCGAATAATGCCAAATAGACTAATTATCAAGCATCAATCTCAAAAATTTAGAGACAATAGTTCGCATAACAATAAAGATGATGGACATATAGTCGAATAATCCAAATAACACTAATTATCCAGCCTGCAATCTCAAAAAAATCCAAGAAATAATATCAAACGCTTGTTTGGTTATTGAATACAAAATATCATGTTTTTAATACTTGCTAGAAATAATTTCATTAACTTCATGTTGTATTAAAACATAACTGATGTTAGACGCTCACTCTATAACACTGCTTCTAGCAACTATATGATAAAAGGGTGTGTTTGCTATAAATGCAATAGTAATACTTTCTGAACACAAATGGTAAGACTGGTAAAAATATAGACTTGTACAAATCATTAAAGCAGATAGACTGGTTAAAAATATGCAAATCAATGTAAGCACACAATTGTTGTTACCTTCCAGAAATGTCCTTCAGAAAAAGGCACGACGCTATGGTAAATAGGTAGAGTCCAGTTCTTTAGCTTCGTTTAGGCAAGCCAAGTTTCCAGTTTGGGGAAAGAAAAAAGTTAGATTCAAGAAGCTTTACTCCGCATACAATTATTTCTATAATTTTTTTCACCCGCTCTAATTTGTCCCATTTGATTGACGCTAAGCTTCAATATACATTTAAAGCGCCCTGTCGGGCTGCGGCCATTAGAGATGCACCGACTGCCCTCTGCAGAGGGGTAAGACTCCCCATTGGGGCCACCTGTTGGCCGTGGGATGGCGAACCCGTGATGCTTATGGCTGAGGCCCAGGTGGATGAAAGCAGTTTCATGACATGCAATACTCACTTTGCGCTAGTCTTCGAGCTAGACGGGCGGTCGAGAGGCGCCCTCCGAAAAATCGGCTGGTCAGTCAAGCCTAGCACCTATATGATTTTCCAACGCCTATTGGTCCTAATGAGGCAAGGCCACCCGCTTTTTCTCATATGGGTGCCTAGAAGGCCGGTGGCTGCGGGTCTACATGGTGCCTGTGAATGGTTAACTCCTATCTATGGTGAAGGTTCAGTTTTTGGAGTTTGGGGAATGTGGAGCACCGCCTTCATCACCATTGCTCTGGTCCACTCTGACTCCGGAGTGGTAGTACCTGTTAAGGGTCCATCTATGGGCTTAAATAGTAAAATGTATTTATACAACAAATTTGTATTATCCATTAAGAATTGATTTATTTCAGGAACTTTATGCAGCATTAAATTGACCATTGAGGTTGATATGCCGTAAAACAAGAGAAACCAAACATTACATTTAAACCTTGCTTAGAGCAACAGTTTGGGAGAGGGAAAACTCTGAATTGAAACCAGTTGTAGCTCACCTAAATAGAACTGGCGCTGTTTCCACATCGTGGCTGTGGTGAAATAGTTGGGTTAATCAGGAGATTAAATTGTTTAAATTTTATTGTTGTTTGTTGTTTGTTGTCTGTTGTTTAGTATTAATTGAATGGAATCGATGTTTCTGTAGAAATACATTTTATTGAGTTGTTTTTTTACACACTCTGTGAGTTTATTTGGTCTGTATGGTGTATAGTTCGTGAGTGGGTTGGGGATGAATTGAGCGTAAAAGAGAGATCAGATAGACTGTATATTTAAGCAATGCATAATGCACTTATGAATAAGTAATTATTTTACGTACATAAGTGTGATTCTAAACGCTTGTAAAAGCATTTATTCTCTGTTTTGTTTTGTTTTGTTTGTTTTTTCTTTTTGTTTTTACTAACCTCTTCTTTGACGAATGCAAATAAATGAAAATGCAATAATGTTCAAATGCACTTCTTTACCAGTCAGCTTTTCCATAAAATGCGTTCAAAATAAATAGATAAAATGTAAAATAAATAAACCGAAAAATAAGAGATGCTTCCGCATGCTCCGAATGTCAGTAGACTCATTAACGAAGATTAATTATATTATCACTTTTATTTGTAGTTTTTGTTGCTTAACTAACATGAATTTAATAATTTAGATTTCAAAAAAAAATTCTCTTCTCCAGCATCCTTTAGGCCTCTGTTTCTCACAAGTCCAATAAGATCCCAATAACTCAGTAACTACAGAGTAGATTTCGAACTGATTGAACCTTCTGCCAAAATATAGATTATATTGATATTGTCTAGTGCACTATAATCGATTTCTTTGTTTTATTTCTTTCTCGTTTTTTTTTTTTTATTCGTTTCATCTTTTTTGTTAGTCTTTAAATTTCCCACCTGCTTGGGATTCCTGATTTTTTGGTCTGACCAATTTTCCTGCTTTTTTTTTGTTGTTACTTGTGCATTACGTGGGCATCGTAGTTGTGCCGAATTACGATATGCTGATATCCGGTACGTTGGTTACGAGTTTCATTAACGTCCATTTCTTGGGATTGGGGGAGTGGGAAGTGTTATGATCTCATAGCAGGTGGGTGTGAAGCGGGTTTCTTGTTCACTCCATTAAGTACAACGATTCATGCGTTATATACAATCATAGTCCATCTCTAATGACGACTGGGTGAGGGTCGTTCAACCACGAATCTAGGTCATGACTGTCACTTTCCCCAATAAACAACTGAATGGGTCATTTCAATGATACGGCCAAGTTGGTCAAGGTCATGATCCAGTTGTGCCTCACATTTATCGACTATATAAAAGAAAGGCATTCTGTGTGATCTGTCATATCTGTCTGGTATGTCGTAGTGTTTGTTTGTACAACAACGAACATATCGTCTTTTATACACAAAATTGGTAGAAGACCAGCAAGGACTAGAGATCAATAAATGGCACCTCTAATTTTAATCGCGAGAGGGAATTATCACTTTTTATCACTCATTTTCCATAAGTAAAATATAAGGGTATATAATCGAAGGATCTAGTAAAAGACTTTTTAAAAAGTTGGTTTGCGAATATATATATATAAGTATATTTATATACTATAATATAATATTACATATAATATTATATATATGTATGTATGTATAGTATTATGTATATATAATAAAATTGTATATAATATTATATATATATTAGTATATATATAGTATATATATATATATAGATATATATATTATACTGTGTGTGTATTTGGTATTTGTGGAAAAAGAAGTGACTTAACGGGTGTAGAATGGTGCGCGGTGGTGTAGTTGATGTGCAAGTTTCGGCAATGATACGGCAGCGAATATAAAAATATAAAGTGGCTCATAACGTTTAGTAAGAACAAATTTTTAACATAAGGTACAGCGGTAATAAGCTCTGAGTTTCACCATATGGATCTTCAGGCTTAAATCACTGGGATTAATCAAGATATTGATTAATGGCAGTCGATTACACGTCTTTGTGTTCTTTTGCGTTATGCAAAAACACACCACACATATATCACACCACAGCAGCACAGCACATGATAATACGAACTGCCATTAATCTATCTATCGATTATCCAGTGGGATTAACCGCTGAAGATCCCTTTATGGTGAAATCGAGTAGGTTTATTACCAGTGTACCTTTAATGTCTAATATATATATAGTATAAATATATATAGTATATTATATATACATAATATATAGTAATAAGATTTATGTACGTCTGTCACTAAAATTATACCGTATAGAATATAATCTATGACACGGAATATAGATTCTGAAAATTACCTGCTAGAAAATGATCAGCCATCAGAATATACGAACATAAGTTATCCAATACCATCACCGAAATGCGCCAATGGTGCTAACACATTGTTAAAAACCAATTACTAAAAGAAGTATGAATATAAATACATAACCTATATTACTTCCTAACCGGTCTAGGCATGACAATAACCCAACGGTTGATATGGCCGTTAAATCAATCAACCAACCAATCCATTGTATATATGTCTGTCTATATGTAGTTTGTTTTTGTTACATCGAACCAAACTCATGTCCTTTTATATAGAAGATTGTGGAGACCAGCAAGAAAAATCCAATAAAATCCCACCCTATTTTTGTCTGAAATAGGGGTTAAGAATGTTTTACGCCTTCATTTCAATTAAAGAAAATTAATTCAGAAAAAATAAGGATGATGATCAATGCTATATTTTACAAAACATAATTAAGAATGATCAAAATAGATTAATAACGGAACAACTAGCAATGAAAAGTAATTAAGAAAGAGAATCAAGAAGAAACATAAGAATAAACACTTATGAAGAAATACATAATCATTAAAATATAATTAAAAAATATACGAGGAAAGATATTTTTTATTAATCGACTATTGCTTTTAACTTTCATTATGTTTTGTTTTAATAATATATAGTATGTCATTAATTATAATATTGTCATACTAGCACTAAATATGAGAATGGAATTGTCTGGTTTTTTCCTATAAATAACCTCTGAAAAACATGGAATGAGAGAAATGAGATTATGGACATGGTTAATTCAACCTAGCAATTAGTATTACTGTTCACGCTTGGTATCTTGCTTAGTAACATCTTAATACTTTGTTTCTTGTTCTATTATATTCTTGTTAGAACAATTATATGATAATTTGCTATTTCTTTTCTAGTGCTTATTCTGTTAAGTTTTTAAATGCATGCAATTGGCAATTTGAAAAGGGCGTTAAAGTAGTAAGTCTTAGTTTGGAATCCTTTGTAAGCTGGGCAATATGATAGAATAGATTTTTAAAATGCAAAACCTAAAAAAAATTATCATTCAGTAGAATTTGGACTGGGGAATTTGCTTTATTTTTGCGCAGAATATTGAAAACTAACAATATTACATGAATAGGGCATTTGAAATTCACTTAAAAATATCCACATTGTAAATCTCGCAAAAAAGAAACAAATCATAACCAGTTTTTTGCCCCCCCCCCCCATCAGTTGATAGTGGATAGCATTTCTATTAGTGATAATTGATCATCATAATGTATTGCAACTTACAAAATTAATAGAACTGATAACAAAAGTTGAACCAGAAGAGATCAATTCAATAAAAACAGTAATGGTACATTATTTAGTGCTGATGGAAACTCATTAAGAAATGAGAATGGTGGATAAGCAATACCAGATAATCAATGATTTTACATTTTTACATTTTATCTAGTTTTATGATTTGGACGTCCTCATTTTTAACTGCAGAGGGTGTTTGCAAGATGATAACGGTTGTCTTAAGGATCCACAAGTATTAATATATAGATAGTTCTAGTCATTTGAATTCATAGAATGTCATTTACTTGAATAAATGGAACTTTCTTATCTTACAAGCCAGAAGTACTGGGGGCACGAGGGAGGTTAAGGTTTTATTGTACATAGACTTGCACACATAATATTTCTTTATTCTCATCATCTACAGGCTATGTAGTTAACTGTAAATACACCAACAAGTAAGATTTTTTGTGCCTTTCCAAGAACCATAAAGTAATAACATTCATTTATATATCTGGTTTACTCAGAATGCCAGTCGTCCTTATTTTTATTTTTATTTTATTTTTATTTTATTTTTATTTTTATTTTTTATTTTTTTTTATTTTTATTTATTTATTTTTCTTATTATAAGTATGAATAGACCGGTTGCCTCAGTCGGTAGAGCGTTCGCTAGAAACCAAAGGTTCCTAGTTCGATACCGATCTCGCAAAACTGCGGTATGAGTAGCCGGGATCTGTGCGGTAAAGTAAGGAGCTGATGGGTAGGTGGTAGATGCTAAAACATCTCCTTGGTCTAGACAAGCTATTGAAAAGGGGATAAACTCGCCTCGCTGACTGGCTGATACCGACTTTTATGCCGCCCCGTGACTTTACATTTTATCATAGTCCAATTGAATTATCTGGCTTCTTACGGGTGTCTGCATAAATGTAACGCTTTTGGGAAGATTATTCTATTATCTACTTATTATTTTTGTTCCGGTAATTCAGATTAAGTGATAGAACGTACTAAGTATATTGTATTACATAATCTGGTAACATCAGAAGTTTTACATCTGAATTTAAGATTTAATATTATCTCTTGAGATGAATAATCAGCATGAGAAAACATTCGAGAGCTCGTTCTCATATCAGTAAAGTGTGGTTTAGCATATCAACTGAATAGTGTTTTCACTAGGGTATTGCTTTCTTACATTTCTGCTGTCATGTGTGGCATGCTGAGTATACCCGATTTTTCAGGTAAGCCACAGAAATAGTAAGTTAGATAGGGTGCTTTGAATGGCAATGGATATTCAACGGAATCACGCAGGAATGATAGTCGGAGAAAAGGTGTTGTCATTGGAAGTCGGCGGATGATGTATGAATAGTACACTTTAATGTAATATTAAAATCTTGAAAAAACATATAAACTCGTGTATCGCGTTATGTAATAAATAATACATTAGGCACTCTATGTCGTTTTCATAATCTGAGAAAATAGCCTTTAAATGTTTCGATCTTATTGTTGACTTCGCGTATATAAATATATTTGTAGGATTCATTTTTAACGTTTTTTAAATCCGGACAACACGGGTGCTGTGGGCTACTTACCTAAAATAGTCCGTTATATTTTACTAGAGAAGAACACGAAACGACTGAGGAGGGAAATTGATTTAAATCATGAATATAAGCAGTACATGCATTTTACGCTTTATGTGAGTGATACGTTGGTGTTTCGCATAATGATTACATCTCAGTAGACAGTGAAGCAAGTTGAAATAATCATTATTATTTTATCATATAACACATTCAATCAACCGGGAAAGAATTATAAACACTCACCTTACGATAAATGCAAAGAAATACAAAGAAGCAATGATTGAACGTGAACAACAATGTGAAAATTATATTTCAGTAATACATTTAAGAATTATATATTTATCACGCTTTAGGACGATCAGGATGTGACACGCAATGTCATGTTTAAGCACGAGTTTAATAGACTTGTATTCAGAATTTTCGCCTCTATGACCGGTGGTCGCTTGAATGGATTTTATGGCATGTAAGGCTTGTTGGGTTGATTTAATGCCGATAATTCTTTGTTGTAGTGCATTCTTGGTGGATATGTGAAAAATTATTTATTTAAACTCATGCTTTAAACACATTTTTGGTTAGCTAGGTTTTTCGCTATGGATGAGGCCTAACAGGTACTACCGACTCGCCGGGTCAGAAGTGTATTTTGGGAGTAATGGGGTGAAGGATACTCCAATATTCTTCAGGAACGCGCAGAATTGAACAGTTTTGACGTCATTCCAAGGCATTAATACCTCAACCACGGCTTTTAGAACATATATGGAAATAAAAATGAATTGAATCTTGGTCATCCAGTCAATATGCTTTAGACAATCATTAAGGTACTAGGCTTTACGTGAGGCGCCAATTGAACGCAGGGGCGGGGGAGGTCTTTGATTGCAAAGTAAGGGCTAATGTTGAGTGTTGAATGTTAATGGATTGCTCAGATACCAGGATTCCGTCTTAAGCATCACGAGTTGGCTACTCATCACCATAGTTGGCCACTATTGGGGTGTTGTACCCTCTACAGAGGTTCAGTCGGTTTATCTACAGTCCGCAGACAACGATGTTTTTAAAGGGGCCAGTATGATCTTTAGTATTTACGTCAATTGATTCTAATAAAGAATTTTAACGTGGTTCTTAACACTAGCAGGATCTAAATGGTTATCTGTGATCAATGTCTAATGAAGATGGTAATTATAGTACCCGCAGATCTAACAGAACATGAACGCTCACCACTAATCAGGTTATGTAGCCATAGCCCAAGAGTTCTATTTTGCAAGGATGAATAGTTTGACTTTTTTCATCCATTGTCTAATAGGGAAATTTTATTTGAAAGAAGTTGACAGGGAGTTCAGTTTTTGCTGACTCAATAGGAGGTATGCGCTTTGTACAGCGGGATTAGAACTAACTCTACCCCTAAAAAAGCGGACTGTTGTCCGCTATGGTAATTTAACTGTTTTTTATTCGTGGTGATGTTACTTTCGTAGATCTAACGTCGTAGTATCACCCTTCATAATTCCAAGACAACTCTGGCCTCGAGAGTGTAATTCCTGTTAGGATCTTTTGTTTTGGATCAATAGATGTTTAAATATTCTTATTCAACAGGACAGTGAAAAAATGATTTTATTTTCCATTTTTTTCACATGCATATGATGCCCGTATCCAGCTTTCGTAACAAGCGCAATATATAAAATTAACGGTAAAATACATTAAATTCACACATTCAATAACACTTAACATTTTCATTTTTTCTCCCTTAACGCGAAGAATTTCTTGTAACAAGTTGTCCTGGTGATCGGTAATAATACGCGAAATAATTAGTATAGACATACATTTTTCCTCTGATGCGTAACATCCTGTGTTCGTTAATATTTTTTGAAAATTTTCTTCACATATATATGTATGTATATTTACACAATACATTTTTCTGTATATGTATGAGTATTGAATAATATAATTTGTATATACTAATTGCATCATTGGAAATACCACGTTTCTGTTAGTTAATGGTATTATTCTTGCTTGGTTGCGCGTTCGGTACGTTTCAGTCTCTTATCTTTTCTTGATCTATTGTACTTAATGAACTCTTACGTCATCTCGGAGTGGTGCTTGGCATTTCAACTCAGCGTTGCAAGCCAAATGGAAAAACCAATAAAATGTGAACGTTTTTGGTAAAATAAGCATTTATTTTAAAAAAATGCGAGAGAAAATTAGCTGCGTGAAAAAAAGTATTACTTGAATATAAACGGTTTTTACGGCGAATTCTTTTTTTCTAGAGTTTGAAGGTAAATCAAATTTGAATTTAAACAATTCGAAAACTTATTTTGACCAGGAAAATAAATTATTGATCTGTTTTTAATACGGAGCGTGTGAGGAAAACGAGCGTTCAGCGTCCAGTAAATACTCGACTATAATCTGTCATTCTTTTTCCAAAATTTTTAATGGTC
The DNA here is from genome assembly GCA_023376005.1 of Doryteuthis pealeii. Taxonomy (NCBI): domain Eukaryota; kingdom Metazoa; phylum Mollusca; class Cephalopoda; order Myopsida; family Loliginidae; genus Doryteuthis; species Doryteuthis pealeii. The sequence continues at coordinate 12,766,848 of CM042158.1, read as the reverse complement.
AATATCCTAGTGCGTATTATATACAAGGTTAAAATAACATATTTTCCAGGCAATGTCCGCGAGTCTCATTTGCAGTCCGGCAATGTTTATTCAGACGCATTTTGTGATTCAGGGCGCGAAAATACGCTTAGCTGCGTAAATTACTATTAAGGGCGGAAATATACTCGAGGATTTCAGTAGGTTTTGAGACTAACGTACTAATAGGAACCCACAGGTTCCGGTCCGATTATCGCCCTGGTCTCCTTCGCTTATTAGTAGGCAACAAAGGATTTGTGCGGTAAAGTGAGGAGCTGATGGTGAAGTGTGTGGTTGCTTCATCTCGTACGCCAACATCAATGCTCCTTTGGTTTGAATCCCGCTTTTTTCCTTCAAGATTGATTGCCATAACAAGTTTAAAAAGCCCAGTCTGCCTACCTATCTTAATATAGTTTTGGAGATTAGATAGTTTTTGATTGCGTACTTTCCCATAGTTATTAGCGCAATGTAAATATTCAACATCACAAGGGTCTCACTCTAAAGTACACTAAGCCTGCAACCCATAATGGCCTCAAGAATCTTTAATAACGACAATCCCGAACGTGACTGTTTGAATTTTACATTGCGCTAATAACTATGGGAAAGTTACGAATCAAACTATTTCTATCTCCAACTATATGTAAATAGTAGGGCAGACTGGGCTTTTTTAAACTTGTTATGGCAATCAATCTTGAAGGAAAAGCTGGATTCAAACCAAAGGAGATTGTTTTGGCGTACGAGATGAAGCACCAACACCATCAGCTCTCACTTTACGCACAAATCCTTGTGCTACTAATAAGCTGAGATGACAGGGCGATATCGGACCGGAACTTGTGGTTCCTAGTAGTACGTTAGTCAAAACCTACTGTAAATCCTCGAGTATATTCCGCCCTTAAGTATAATACGCAGCTTAAGGTATTTTCGCGCCCGACATCACAAAATGCGTCTGAATAAACATTGCGGACTGCAAATAGAGACTCGGACATTGCCTGGAAAATATGTTTTATTTTTAACCTTGTATATAATACGCACTAGGGATATTGACCATTAAATTTTGGAAAAAGAATGCAGATTATAGTCGAGGATTTACGGTACTGTGAACGCTCGTTTTCCTCCACACGCTCCTATTAAAAACAGATTCAATAATTTATTTTCCTTTCTAAAATAAGTTTTCGAATTTGTTTAAAATTCAAATTTGATTTACCTTCAAACTCTAGAAAAAAGAATTCGGTAAACCGTTTATATTCAATAATACTTTTTTCACGCGCTAATTTTTCTCTCGGCATTTTTTTAAAATAAATGCTATTTTACAAAAGCCGTTCACATTTATTGTTTTTCCATTTGGCTTTGGCAACGTCTGAGTTGAAATGCAAGCACCACTCCGAGATGACGTAAAGAGTTCATTAAGTTTACAATAGATCAAGAAAAGATTAAGAGACTGAAACGTACCGAACGGCAACCAAGCAAGAATAATTACCATTAACTAACAGAAACCGTGGATTTCCAATGATTCAATTAGTATATACAAATTATATTATTCAATACTCATACATATACAGAAAAATGTATGTGTAAATATACATACATATATATGTGAAGAAAATGTTTTCAAAAAATATAACGAACACAGGATGTTACGATCAGAGGAAAAATGTATGTCTATACTTAATTATTTCGGTATTAAACCATCACCAGGACACTGTTACAGAAATTTTCGGTAAGGGAGAAAAATGAAAATTGTTAAGTGTATAGTGAATGTGTGAATTTAATGTTATTTACCGTTAATTTTTATATGTGCGTTTGTTTACGAAAGCTGATGACGTGATCATTGCATGTGAAAAAATGGAAAATAAAATCATTTTTTTTTCACTGTCCTGTTGAATAAGAATATTTTAACGGATCTATTTGATCCTAACAAAAGAATCCTAACAGGTAATACCACTCCGAGGCCAGAGTTGTCTTGGGATTATGAAGGGTTGATACTTACGACGTAGATCTACGGAAAGTGAACATCACCACGAGATACAGTTAATTACCATAGCGACAACAGTCCCTTTTTTAGGGGATAGAGTTAGTGGATTCTAAGTCCCGCTGACAAAGCGATTACCTCCTTTGAGGTCAGACAAAACTGAACTCCCTGTCACTTCTTTCAAATAAATTTGCCCTATATTAGGAAATGGTATGAAAAAGTCAACTATTCACCTTGCAAAAAGGACTCTTGTGGCTATGGTACATAACTGCATTTAGTGGTGAGGTTCATGTTCTGTAGATCTGCGGAGTATATAGTACCTCTTCATAGACATTGATCACAGAACGATTTAATCCTGAGTGGTAGAACCAGTTAAAATTCTTTTATTAGAATCAATTGAGTAAATACTAAGACATACTTGGCCCTTTAAACATGTTGTCTGGGACTGTAGAATAAACCGACTGAACCTCTGTAGAGGTGTACAACACCCCAATGTGGCCAACTATTGGTGATGAGTAGCAACTCGTGATGCTTAAGGACGGAATCCTGGTATCTGAGCAATCCATAACATGCAACACTCAACATTAGCCCTTACTTTGCAAGTCAAAGACCTCCCCCCCTGCGTTCAATTGGCTGCTCACGTAAAGCCCTAGTACCTTAATGATTGTCTAAAGCATATTGTTCTGATGACCAAGATTCAATTCATTTTTATCATATATGTTCTAAAGGCGGTGGTTGAGGGTATTAATTGCCTTGGAATGACGTCAACTGTTCCAATTCTGGGGTTCTGAAGAATATGGAGTATCCCTTCACCCCATTACTCCCAAATACACTCTGACCCGGAGTGGTAGTACCTGTTAGGGCCTCATCCATAGAAAACCTGAGCTAACCAAAAATGTGTTTAAAAGATTGAGTTAAATAAAATAATTTTCAATATCCATCAAGAATGCATAAAACAAAATTCATTCGGCATTAAATAACCCAACAAGCCTTTACATGCCATAAAATCCATTCAACCGACCAACCGGTCTAGGGGAGGGAAAAATTCTGAATTCAAGTCTATTAAACTCTGCTTAAACATTGACATTGTGTCACATCCTGCTCGTCCGTAAAGGTTGATAAATATATGAATTCTTAAATGTATTACTGAAATAATTTTCACATTGTTGTTTCACCAGTTCAGATCATTGTTCTTTGTATTTCTTGTGCATTTATCTAAGTGAGTGTATAATTCTTTCCCGGTTGATTGAATTGTTTATATTGATAAAAATAATAATTGATTATTTCAACTTGCTTCACTGTCTACTGAATTGTAACATTTATTTCGAAACACCAACGTATCACTCACATAAAGCGTAAAATGATGTACTGTTATATTCATGATTAAATAATTTCCCCTCCTCGGTCGTTTGTGTTCTTCTCTAGTAAATATTAACGACTATTTTAGGTTAAAGTAGCACAGCTACCCGGTGTTGTCCGGGATTTAAAAAGTTAAAAATGAATCTATAAATATATTTATATACAGGGTGAACAATAATGATGAAACATTTTAAATGCTATTTTCTCAGATTATGAAAACGACATAGAGTGCTAAGTATATTTATTACATAACGGATACACGGGAGTTTATATGTTTTTTAAGATTTTAATATTACATTAAGTGTCTATTCATACATCATGACTTCCAATGACAACACCTTTTCCCGACTATCATTTCGTGATTCGGTGATATCCATTGGCCATTCAAATCACCTGATCTAACTTACTATTTTCTGTGGGGTTACCTGAAAAATCGGGTATACTCAGGCATGCCACACATGACAGCAGAAATGAAAGAAAGCAATCCCTAGTGAAAACAGCTATTCCAGTTGATATGCTAAACCACACTTTACGTGATATGAGAAATCGAGCTCTCGAATGTTTTCGTCATGCTGATTATCATCTCAAGAAGATAATATTTAAATCTTAAATCAGATGTAAAACTTCTGTGTACCAGTTATGTAATAAATATACTTAGTACGTTCTATCACTTAATCTGAATTACCGGAAAAAATAATAAATAGATAAATGAGAATAATCTTCCCAAAAGGTTACCATTTATGGCAGACCCTTAAGAAGGCCAGATAATTCATTGACTATGAAAATGTAAAGTCAGCGGGGCGGCATAAAGTCGGTATCAGCCAGTCAGCGAGGGAGTTTATCCCCTTTTCAATAGTGCTAGACCAAGGAGATTGTTTTTAGCATCTACCACCTACCATCAGCTCCTTACTTTACCGCACAGATCCCTGTGCTACTCATACGCTGAGTTTGCGAGGATCGGTATCGAACTAGGAACTTGTGGTTTCTAGCCGAACGCTCTACCGACTGAGCTAACCGGTCTATTCATTGACTATAATAAGAAAAATAAATAATAAAAATAAAAAAAAATAAAAATAAAAATAAAATAAAAATAAAAATAAAAATAAAAATAAAAATAAGGACACTGGTCTGAGTAAACCAGATATATAAATGAAATGTTATTACTTTAATGTTCTTGGGAAAGACAAAAATCTTACTTGTTTGGTGTATTTACAGTTAATACATGTAGATGATGAGAAAAGAAATTATTGATGGTGTGCAAGTCTATTACAATAAAACCCTTAACCTCCCCTCGCCCCAGTACTTCTGGCTTGTAAGATAAGTAATTTTCCATTTATTCAAGTAAATGTACATTTCTATGAATTTCAAATGATAGAACTATCTATATATTAATACTTGTGATCCTTAAAAGTACAACCGTTATCATCTTGCAACACCCTCTGGTTAAAAATGAGACTGTCCAAATCATACTAGATAAATGTAGAAATGTAAATATTGATTATCTGGTATTGCTTATCCACCATATTCTCATTTCTTATGAGTTGTCACATCAGCTAAATAATGGACCATTCTGTTTTTATTGAATTGATCTCTTCTTGTGTTCAACTTTTGTTTATCAGTTCTATTAATTTTGTAGTGTGCAATACATTATGATGATCAATTATTTCATAATAGAAATGCTATCCACTATCAACTGGATGGGGGGGGGGGGGGCAAAAAACTGGTGTATTGATTTGTTTCTTTTTGAGATTTACAAATGCTGGATATTTTTAAGTAGAATTTCAATGCTATTTCGATGTATATTTTTATTTTTCAATATCTTGGAAAATAAAGCAATTCCCAGTCCAATATTCTACTGAATGATAATTTTTTTTAGGTTTTGCATTTAAAATCTATTCTATCATTATTTGCCCACTTACCAAAGGATTCCACAACTAAGGACTTACTTACTTTAAGCCCTTTTCAACTGGCCATGATGGCATTTAAAAACTTAACAGAAATAAGCCACTAGAAAAGAAATAGAAAAGTATCATATAATTGTTCTAACAGAAATAATAGAAAGAAACAAGTATTAAGGATTTACTAAGCAAGGATACAAGGTGAACAGTAATTACTAATTGCTAGGTTGAATTAACATGTCCCATGAGATCTCATTTCTCTCTTCCAATGTTTTATCAGAGGTTATTTATAGGAAAACCAGACAATTCATTCTCATTATTTAGGTGCTATATGACAATATTATAATTAATGACATTATATATTATTAAAACAAAACATAATGAAAGTTAAAAGAATATCGATTAATAAAAAATATTTTCCTCTATATTTTTTAATTATATTTTAATGATTATGTATTTCTTCTAAGTTGTTTATTCTTAGTGTTCTTCTTGATTTCTCTTTTCTTTTATTTACTTTTTCATTGTGTTTTGTCCTTTATTAATCTATTTTGATCATTCTTAATTATGTTTTGTAAAATATAGCATTGATTCATATCCTTATTTTATTCTAATTTAATTTTCTTTAATTGAAAATGAAGGGTAAACATTTTTAACCCCTATTTCAGACAAAAATAGGGTGGGGATTTTATTGGATTTGTGTCTTTGCTGGTCTCCACAAATTCTTCTTTATAAAAGGACATGAGTTTGGTCGATGTACAAACAAACATACATATAGACAGACATATATACAGATGGTTGGTTGGTTGATTGATTTTAACGGCATATCAACGCGTTTGGGGTTATGTCATGCCTAACGGTTAGGAAGTAATATAGGTTATGTATTTATATTCATACTTTTTTAGTAATTGGTTTTAACAATGTGTTAGCACCATTGGGGATCATGTTGTATGGTATTGATTAACTTCATGTCTATATTCTATGGTATCATTTTCTACAGAATTTTCAGAATCTATATTCTGTAATTTATATTCTATGGTATAATTTTATACAGATATACATAATCTTTATATATATATATATATATATATATATATATATATATATATATATATAATATTAACATAAAGGTACACGGTAATAACCTACTCGATTTTCACCATAAGGATCTTCAGGGTTAAATCCACTGGATTAATCAAGATATTGATTAATGGCAGTCGATTACATGTGTGTGTGTGTGTGTGTGTGTGTGTGTGTGTTTTTGCGATAAACGCAAAAGAACACAGACGTGTAATCGACTGCCATTAATCAATATCTTGATTAATCCAGTGGATTTAAGCCTGAAGATCCTTATGGTGAAACTCGAGTAGGTTATTACCGTGTACCTTTATGTTAATAAATTTGTTCTACTAACGTATTGAGCACTTTATATTTGTTATATCGCTGCCTTATCATTGCGAAACTTGAATCAACTAACCACCGCGACCATTTACACCGGTAAGTCACTTTTTTTCCACAAATACCAAATACACACACATATATATATATATATAAATATATATATATATATATATATATATATATATATATATATACATATTTTTATATATATACATATATATATACATACATACATATATATATATATATGTATATATATATATATATGTATATATATATATATATATATATATATATTCACCACTTTTTAAAGTCTTTTACTAGATCCTTGATTTATACCCTTATATTTTTACTTATGGAAAATGAGTGATAAAAAGTGTATAATTCCCTCTCGATTAAAATTAGAGGGTGCATTTTATTGATCTCTAGTCCTTGCTGGTCTCTACCAATTTTGTGTTATAAAAAGACGTATGTGCGGTTGTTGTACAAACAAACATACGTACATACAGACAGATTGACAGACACACAGAATCTTTCTTTTATATAGTTCGATAAATGTTGAGGACAACTGGTCATGACCTTTGACCAACTTGGCCGATATCATTGAAATGGACCATTCAGTTGTTTATTGGGAAAGTGACAGGTCATGACCTAGATTTCGTGGTTGAACGACCCTCATCCAGCGTCATTAGAGATGGACTATGATTTATATAACAGCATGAATCTTTACTTAATGGAGTGAACAAGAAACCGCTTCACACCCACCTGCTTATGAGATCATAACACTCCCACTCCCCAATCCCAAGAAAATGGGTTAATGAACTCGGTAACCACGTGACCGGAATCAGCATATTCTTAATTCGGCACAATCTACGATGCCCACGTAATGCACAAGTAACAACAAAAAAAAAAGAGGAAAATTTTCAGACAAAAATAGGAGATCCCAAGAGGTGGGATTTAAAGACTAAAAAAAGATGAAACGAAAAAAAAAAAAAAAGAGAAAGAAATAAACAAAGAAATCGATATAGTGCACTAGAAATATCAATAAATTATATTTTGGCCAGAAGGGGTTCAATCAGTTCGATAATCTACTCTGTAGTTACTGAGGTATTTTGGGATCTTATTGGGACTTGTGGAGAAACAGAGCCTAAAGGATGTGGGAGAAGAGAATTTTTTTTGAAATCGTATTATTAAATCATGTTAGTTAGCAACAAAAACTACAAATAAAAGTGATAATATAATTAATCTTCGTTAATGAGTCTACTGACTATTTCGGGAGATGCAGCATCGTCTTATTTTTCGGTTTATTTATTTATTCATTTTATTATTTATTTCTGAACGCATTTTATGGAAAAGCTGCGGTAAATAAGTGCATTTGAAATTATTGGATTTTCATTTATTTGCATTCGTCAAAGAAGAGGTTAGTAAAAACAAAAGAAAAACAAACAAAACAAACAAACAAGAGAATAAATGCTTTACAGCGTTAGAATCACACTATGTACGTAAAATAATTACTTACTTCATAAGTGCATTATGATTCTTAATATACAGTCTATCGATCTCTCTTTTACGCTCAATATCATCCCCAACCCACTCACGAACTATACACCATACAGACCAAATAACTCACAGAGTGTGTAAAAAAACTCAATAAATGTATTCTACAGAAACATCGATTTCCATTCAATTAATACTAAACAACAACAACAACAACAACAACAATAAAATTAAACAATTAATCTCTGTATTTACCCAACTATTTCACCACAGCCACGATGTGAAACAAGGCCAGTTCTTTTAGGTGGAGTACAACTGGTTTCAATTCAGAGTTTTCCCTCTCCCAAACTGGTTGCCTAAGCAAGGTTTAAATGTAATGGTTTGGTTTGTTTTACGGCATATCAACCTCAATGGGTCATTTAATGCTGATAAAGTTTTGAAATAAATCAATTCTTAATGGATAATACAATTGTTTTATAAATACATTTTTCTATTTAACCCATAGATGGGACCCTAACAGGTACTACCACTCCGGGTCAGAGTGGACCAGGGAGCAATGGTGATGAAGGGGTGCTCCACATTCCCCAAACCTCCAAAACTGGAACCTCACCATCAGATAGAGTTTAACGTCATTCACAGGACATGTAGACCCGCAGCCACCGCCTTCTAGCACCCATATGATAAAAAGGGGTTGGGCCTTGCCATTAGGACAATAGGGTTGGGAAAATCATATAGGTGCTAGGGCTTGACGTGACCAGCCGATTTTTCGGAGGGGGCCTCTCCGACCGCCCGTCTAGCTCAAGATAGGGCCAAAGTGGAGTATTGCATGTCATGAACTGCTCATCCACCTGGGCTCTATCCATAAGCATCACGGGTCGCCACCCACGGCCAACAGGTGGCCCCATTGGGGGAGTCTTACCCCTCTGCAGAGGTGCAGTCGGTGCATTCTAATGCCGCAGCCGACAGGGCGGTTTAAATGTAATGAACTTAGGGTCCAATCAATGGGACAAATAGAGCGGTTGAAAAATTATTGAAATTTGTATGCGGAGTAAAGCTTCTTTGAATCTAACTTTTTCTTTCTCCCAAACTGGTTGCCTAAACGAAGCTAAAGAACTGTCTACCTATTTACCCATAGTGGTCGTGCCTTTTCTAAGGACATTTCTGGAAAGTAAAACAATGTGTGTTTAATGATTTTGCATATTTTAACCAGTCTATCTGTTTAATGATTTTGTACAAGTCTATAGTTTTACCAGTCTACCATTTGTGTTCAGAAAGTATTACTATTTGCATTTATAGCAAAAACACACCCTTTTATCATATAGTTGCTAGAAGGCAGTGGGTGAGGTCTAAACATCAGTATTTATTTAATACACATGAAGTTAATGGAAATTATTTCTAGCAATGTATTAAAACATTGATATTTTGTATTCAATAACCAACAAGGTTTGATATTATTTCTTGGATTTTTTTTTAGATGAGGCTGATAATTAGTGTTATTTGGATTATTCGGACTATTGTCCTCATCTTTATTGTTATCGACACTATTTCTCTAAATTTTTGAGATGATGCTTGATAATTAGTCTTATTTGGATTATTCGGACTGTTGTTACCATCTTCATTGTTATGTGTACAACGTTTCGGCCGATTGGACACATAGCCTAGTGGATAAACGAGTTTTGTTAAGACAGTTATAAGTGACAGTTATATCTTGACTGAAAGTTCAATCCTGGCTAGGGGCAGCAGTAACATAGAATAATAATTAACATAGTTTAACATCTGTACTCCAGGTATGGTTAACGGAATGAAAAGAGGATACCCCATGGACTGAATAAAGGGTTAGGTTCAAATGTTTGTGATGGATCCCGATTAAGACAAGAATGTTCCCGAGTCCGAAAAGAAGGTTCCCGTGTCCGAAAAAAGGTCCCCGTGTCCGAAAAGAAGGTTCCCGTGTCTGAAAATAAGGTTCTGACAAGGAATACCTGAAGAAGGCCTAAGGGCACATCGACCGAAACATTGTATAGATAACAATGAAGACGAGGACTTTAGTGCGAATAATCAAAATAATACTAAGGGTTGGTATGCCTTTAAACACTAACAACCAACCAACCAACCAACAAAAAAAAATCAACACTAACCCGTCCTTCGGGGCGGGAGTCCGGTGTGCTTCGGCCACTGGACCGGTGTGTTAAATTAACAGCGTCGATCCCAGGGGGCTGTTCCCCCAGGCAATACCTGCCCCCTTGATTTAAAGGGGCAGGGCTGGATTTATTGCCTAGCGCTTGATGCGCTCCCCTTGAGGTGGAATGCCGACGGAATCGACGCATTTGTTGTGCCTACCACCCATGGGCTTCGGCTTGTGGGGCCCACATAAAAATGTCATTGCATCACGTCCTTATAAGTGGGATGGGAGGCAAATATCCCAACTAACCAAAAATACTTTCATTTCAGTTCGGTGAAACATCTCTAAAGTCTCCCAGTTTAGATTGCCATAGTTTTTAATGTCAACCAAAGCAAATCCTTGAGATTAATCTTCCGTACAGTAAACTAGAAAATAACGATGTGTAACCAAGCTGGTTGCTACTGATGCTCTGGTATCGATAATGTAATTACAATGGTGTATGAACTACCAACAAAGCTAACCGGTCCCAAGTCCTAAGACTAAGATTTTGGATGTTTGTTTATTTTTAGAAGCATTGGTGATAAAGTATATATTAATATTTATATTTTTGCTTGAAGGCAATTACAATGCTCATATCGCATAAAATTCGATAATTATAGAAGATAAATAATATTGACAAGTGAATCTCGCAAAGAATTGGCCGAGGCAGTATAGTTTCTGACTATCCTGCTGAAGTCCGGTTTCGATTTCTGTCGGAGGGAGATCGTTAGTATACATCGCTGATTAGACTTAATAAAGTCGAAACAGCTGCTGTACGATGTTCTACACGCCGAGTAATTCTTTGCGAGATTCACTTGTCAATATTATTTATCTCCTAAGACTAAGTAAAAGTAACGTCCTCGGAGTGGCCTAAAGTTAGTATCAACCAGACAGCAAGCGAGTTTATCCCCTTTTCACGAGCGCTAGACCAAGGAGATACTTTGTGCGTCTGAGATGGAGCGCCACACCTACTTTACCACATCCTACTCATACGCCACGTTAGCGAGGGTAGGTATCGAGCACGGAACCTTGTGGTTCCTAGCCAAACGCTCTACCGACTGAGCTAAACCGGCCCTTATAAGTCGCTGGAAAGGAGATAGAAAATTGTAATTATATTATATACTAGCGCGACCTGTAGATATATCACAGTATGATAATTTAATTATTACTACGTGTGATATGTTTATTAAAGAGCTATTGCTATTGTTCAATATGTAAAAAGTATAATAATCATGTTTAACCCCCCTTCTCTCTCTCTCTCTCTCATCCCCTACTCTATTTTCCTTTCTTTTTATTATATTTTCTGTATTGCATGTCCTTTTTCTCCCCTTTCTTTATTTCTAATAAAAACGGAATGGTCCATTATTTATCTGAGGGGACGAAATAGAATTCGGCGGATAAGCTACACCAGATAATCAGGATTTATATTTTTGTATTCCATCTTTGGGCGATTTAGACATTCTCTTTCATAATCAGAGGGTGTTGCAAGATGAGTATTATGATATAGATATTTTAATTGATATTTTAAACTGTATCATTAAAACAACAAATAATAAAAGTTAAACTAATATATAACTGTGGCAAGACTTTCGGATCACCCTGTACATTAATAAAAAATAAGTAAAGTCATCGGGGTGGGCTAAATCAATAACAGCCAAACAGCGATGGAGTCTATCCTCTTTTCCTCTAGCACTGGACCACGGAGATTGTTTTGGCGTTTCAGATGGAGCACCACTCCTACCATCAGCTCCTCACTTTTACCGCACAGATCCCTAGCCTAAAATCAATAACAGCCAAACACCGATGGAATCTATCCTCCTTTCCTTAGCACTGGACCAAGAAGATTGTTTTGGCTTCTGACATGGAGCGCCACACCTACCATCAGCTTCTCACATTTACCGCACAGATCCCTGTGCAAATCATACACTGAGTTTGCGAGGGTCGGTATATGAACCCGAAACTTTGGTTCCTAGTCGAACGCTCTACTAACTGTTCAACTTGTCATCACATCAAAAGCATTGAATAAAATCTTTAAAAAGTATTTCCAAATTTGAAAATGTTCCTAAATCAACAACCAAACTTCTTATTATCGACTGAATAATCGTTCAAAACGTTCGATCTGCATAAAAGCGAGTGATTATTTTGAAACGTGTTCATAAACCGGATGGCTTAATCTGTCCTGAAATATATTCTTAAAATTAAACTCCTCGGCGAAGATCACATCACGGAAACAGTCTGGATTATTTTTTTTGTTCAGCACCGACTTATTAATAACGATCTATTAATACAAACCCATAACGAAAAAACAGGATGTGACGTGACGTCGAACTATTTATAAAAGAAAGTTTCTTTCTATAAAAGAAAGTCAACTATAATTATATTTTTTCTGTACCGCATGACCCTTTTCTTCCTTTTCTTTCTTTCTCATAAAAACGGAAGGGTCCTTTATTTATATGACGTGCCGAAATAAGAATCCGGTGGATAAGCGACGGTAGATAATCAGGATTTATATTTTTGTATTCCATCTTGGACGGCCTCGTTTATAATCAGAGGGTTTTGCAAGATGATACCGGTCGGAGGATTAAGGAACACGAGTATTATCATATAGATATCTTAATTAATATTTTAAACTGTATCATTAAAATAACAAATAATAAAAGTTAAACTAATATATAACTGTGGCAAGACTTTCGGATCAACCTGTACATTGATAAAAAGTAAGTAAAGTCATCGGGGTGGCCTAAAGTCAATAACAGCCAGACAGCGATGGAGTCTATCCTCTTTTCCTTAGCACTTGATCCAGGAGATTGTTTTGGGTTTGAGATGGAGCACCACACCTAATATCATCTCCTCACTTTTACCGCACAGAAATATATAGATATTATATTCGGCGAAGATCATATGAAGAAAACGGTTTGGAATTTTTGTTTATGTTCAGCTCCGAAGTATTCATAATGACCTATTAATACAAACCCGTAATGAAATGAAAAACAGGATGTCACGTGACGACGTGCTATTTATGAAAGGAATTTTCTTTCATCATTGTGTTGTTTATTTAAATCTTTGAATGTTGAAAAATGAATAAAGGAAAGAAAGTATAGAATGGATAAAATAGGATATTTTATCAATTTTACTTACACGTGTTTCGGTTAGGAGTTTATCCATGTGTACATTATTCAAACTATTATCATTTTTTAAATAACCAAATGAAATAAATAATAATAATAGAAAAAAATATAGAATTGTTCCGCACACAAAGAAAATTCGACCATCTCAGAGTAAATCCTTATTTGAAATGAAATTTGACTCTGATAAAGGTCGAATTTTCTTTGTGTGCGGGACATTTCTACATTTTTTCTATTATTATTATTTCATTTCATTTGGTTATTTGAAAATAATAGTTTGAATAATGTACATCGATAAACTCCTGACCGAAACACGTGTAAGAAAATTTATTAAAATATCCTATATTATTCATTATATACTTTCTTTCCTTTATTCATTTTTTCAACATACCGTCGGATTCAGTTTCTTTTACAAATCTTTGAATGTTATTTTAATTTTTTTCATTTAGGGCTCCCAACACTGACCTCTTTTCTTGTCTAAACCCGTAACTTAGGACACGTTTTTGAATTGTGATTTTCTGTAAGGCCCAAACCTCTCATCCCCTATAAACCTATTTTTTAATCCAGAAAGTTC
>CM042158.1:12745355-12747855 GCA_023376005.1 Doryteuthis pealeii | reverse complement strand
AGGATATTGTGAGGATTGAACTTACTACCGTGTAGTGTATGCGTAACAAATGAATGGTCCTGGGATTGAATAAATAAGGTATAAAAAACTTCACCCACCAGAGAGAAACTAGTTGATTACGGTTCCAAATCTGTTCCGATAGGCTGAATATAAGATGTATATTATCTGGAACCCAGACGTGAAAACAGCAATTAAAAGAAAGATGTTAAAACCATTAGACCGCATCGGCCAGCTATCTTAACTTAACAGCTGTTTTGACAGTCTGCCTTCGAATATAGTGTGGTTTCGGTGTGCTGAGAACCTCAGTAAAAGAAGCTGTGTTCTTCGATTTGGTTTTAAAAAAAGATATTACTGAGAACACCAGCGACAGAAACCTTAGCATGGACTAAGTGTGAAAGAACCACCAAAACATTCGGGGAGAACGGATTACTGCTTGAATAAAGAAGAAAACCGTGAATCTATCCTATCGATTGTATCAGACATCTGTTTCCACGTATTTCCACGGCCTCCTTAACTGTACAAAGGAAACAAACAACAGACTATCCTATGCTTGAGGCATGTTAGGTTTTTGTGTTTCCTTTCATCCACTAGACGATTACCATCACTTAAATCACAGTCGTTGCTGTAATAGTTACGTAGGAAACGGACTCGTCGACCAGAGTTCAAATCCTAGACAAGGCAATCTACATTTCACATAGCGCTAATACCCTTTAGAAAGGTATGCATCTCCCTGCTGTCCCTTCAGCTATGGGTAAATAGCAGGGCAGACTGGACCCTTTAGCCTTGGTAAAGGCAACCAGTCTAGGTAAAGGAAAACTCTAAATTCAAACCTGGTAAACTACGCCTAAAATTACTTTGTGTCATATCCTACTTGTCCGGAGGTGTTGGTAAATATGTACAACACATTTCTCTGAATGTTTGAGATGAGGCTTGAGGATTAGCATTATCTGCGTTATTTGGACTATTGAAGGTTCCCGAGTCTGAGAAGGTTCCCAAGTCCAACAAGAAATACCTGAAGAAGTCCGGAGTACACATCGGCCGAAACGTTGTACATATAACAATGAAGATGAGGATAATACTCCAAATAATGCAGATAATACTAATGTACAATACAATCGTTGGTGATTATGCGATACTTATTGCCATCGACGACCTGAAGGTAACCACTGTGGTTGGTAATATCATACTGTGGTAGTTTGTGCGCTGATATGACGGGCATTACGTCAGGTGGACAGGCAACGTTATCGAATTGAGGAACTGGGCTTCACCGCCACGGAAGCATTCAAAAACATTGTTTTTATGAAATATAAAGGACAGTAAACAAATGGTTTAAGTCCTTTCACTCGGCCTGTAAGAAGCTCGGAAATCAGCCAAATAGATATATAGGATTTTTTCTAACGTCTAAATTTTCAATCCAGAACAACTTAATAATATATATATATATATATATATATATATATATATATATATATATATATATATATAATATATTTTTTGAAGGCAAAATAACGTAATTTATGTTGAAAAACATATTTATTTAATTTTTTTTTTCCTTTTTTTTCTCTTAATATTTTCGGACAAATGTCCATCTTCAGTGTATTGAAAAGTTCCCATCGGTGTTTGTTAAAATCAACTGTTGGTATTATTCCGTTGAATCTTCTGATGGAAATTTAAAAGTTCGGCAAAGATCGTCAAATTCCGTTAAATCCCGTGTTGTTGTTGTGTCTTGCAGGAATTTTTGAAAATCATTTAAGATATATTTCTTTTCTTTTCCTTTTTTTTTAATACTATAAAAATAAGGCCCCGCTCGGGCATATTGAAATAAAGATATATATATATATATATATATATATATATATATATATATATAAAGCCGTTGTGTGTATGTGTATGTCCGGAGACAGTTACACACTCGCATAAATAGTAGGTGAGAATTAAACACCGAATATATAATTAATTAACATACACATTCCATAGGAAAAAAAAGGAAATTGAAATTGATTGAACAACGGAAATCACATCTCTTCGTCTAACAACCCACATGAAGCGTGTTTATAACGTCAAAATATATATATATATAAACACACAAGACCGCGTCTAATTCAAAAACAGTCTCTGAAGATGAAGATACTTCGAAATTGATTAGACATTGGACACTATTTTATACGCATTGTAATTGCATTTAAAATATAAATAATATACTTTACTTAACAATTCTTCAACCAAATTATCAAATACTATTATATATATATATATATATATATATATATATATATATATATATATATACATATATATATCATATATATCTCAGTCGGTAGAGAATTCGGCCCTAGCCAACTCAGCATATGGGTAGCAAAAGTAAAGTAAGGAGCTGGTGGTATGTGTGGCGCTCGTCTAGCGCTAGTGAAAATGGAATAGACCCCTTTGCTGATTGGCTGATACCGACTTAGGTCACTCCGACGACTTTACTTAACTTATATATATATGTATATATATA
>CM042158.1:12722855-12740355 GCA_023376005.1 Doryteuthis pealeii | reverse complement strand
GTAATGTAAAAAAAGGGGGTTATACGTACAACATTCAAAATCGCAAACTTCTTTCATGCTAAAATCGTTGTTTGTCAAGATATGTAGAAAAATACGCTGAGGCATGTTTGAAGAGAGGTCAACAATCACGGCCTTCGTTTCCTGGCAGCATGTTCAAGGGCTTGCCTTCAGGGGAGCATCCCCTCTCCGAACAGTACGTATTCCTTCGTCTAAAAGGTTAAGAGTCAACCTCATTGACCGATGCCTAAGGCGCCTCCTAAAAGGGAAAATGCTACCGGAATCAAGCAATTTTTAGCATTCGTGCCCTAGGGGGGCCTCTGCCAAAAAAACTGAACGCGTGTCGCATTCATGTCATAGTCGAGGAACCGGGTAAATAAGAATAGAGAAGATGCATTTGATTTGGTGAAACGCTATAATTTAAAGGCTGAAAGACAAACACGCACACACACATTATATAATATATATATATATATATATATATATATATATATATATATATTTATAAATGTATGTATATATATAAAGCGTAAGGAAATATATATATATATATATATATATATATATATGTATATATATATATAATATATATGTGTGTGTGTGTGTGTGTGTGTGTGTGTGTGTAAAATGAAAATGGAAGTGAATTCGACGGTATGTTGAAAAAAGAAAGAAAGGAAAGAAAGTATAGAAAGGATATAATAGGTTTTTTTTATCAATTTCTCTTACACGTGTTTCGGTCAGGAGTTTATCCATGTGTACATTATTCAAACTATTATTATTTTTAAATCACCAAACGAAATGAAATAATAATAATAGAAAAATGTAGAAATGTTCCGCACACAAAGAAGATTCGACCTTCTTCAGAGTAATTCCTTATTTTTTAAAAATGCATTTCGTTGGAAAGCGGAGAAATTTTGGAATGTTCGAAAAAATAACTTTTTTTAAAATCACGTGAAGAGAATGTTCAAACGCGGGCGAGAAAGACGGTTATTGACGTAATGTCACATGCATTTGAAGCGGAGATATTATGGCTAGAATAAAGTTTTGTGGAATTTTAATTTTCAAAACATGAGGGATTTTATTTATCTATTTATTTATTTATTTTATTGTTTTTTAAATAGAAATTATACGTATGTTTGATTTGTTGGTGGTTAATTTATTAATTTGTTAATAATGTCATTATAGTTATTTTCTAATTAAAAATTGTTGTTTTAGTAAAATCAAAATAAGTATTTAAATATATCAGGGAACATAAAACAAATTTTCTGTTTCATGTTATTAGGAGGAGAGTAGAAGCTATTATTATGCATGGGTAAATCCGATTATATATATTGGGTAAAAAGGGGGGGGGAGTTATATTTACATGGTTTAATCCCCCTCTTTTACCCAACATATATACAGTGTGACTTTTAAACGATCAACCGGTCGTTACTTTTGAAAAAGCACCGGTCGAAAAGGGCCCTTAAGTTTCTATTTTCTTTCGCTCTCCTTTCTTCTTTTTTTCGTTTAAAATTGCTGATCAATAAAGTACTGATGAAAGGTGAAACCTCGAAACACGTGTCTATGGATTACTTATTTATTATATATTACTCCCACTTTGGTTGAGTTCTCTGAATAGGGATTTAATTAAAAAATCCCCGTTCTGGCGTCTAGCTAACCTTCGCTTTGTTTACAAATGTTTGAGGACTCTAGTGAATTCCTTTCCGCTTAAAAATGTAGCGATTAAATATTGTCCTATATTTAACAGCTGCCTCTGGCCGTACGGGTTAAAGGCTTGGCGAACGACAGTTCATTCGTGTCTCAAACCCGGCCAGGGGTAGCTGTTAAGTTATAGAAACACGTGTCTGTGGATTACTTATTTATATAATATATATATATATATATATATATATATATATATATATATATATATATATATATATATATATATATATCATACTTTATTTATCAGCAATTTTAAACGAATAAAAAGAAAAGTTTAAAGTTTAGACGACTTTATATATATATATATATATATATATATATATATACCAACTCCTCCGCACGAGCAGGGTGTGACACAAAGTCAATTTCTTAAGCGGAGTTCAACAGTTTTGAATTCAGAGTTTTCTTCTCCTAGACCAGTTGCCTAACCATGGTTAAAGAGCCTGGTCTGCCCTACTATTTATCCATAGCTGGAGGGAGATTAGGAGTCATACCTTTCCCAAGGGTATTAGCGCTAAGTGAAATGCAATTACCACATCCAGGATTTGAACTCGGGGCGACGAGTCCATTTCCCATGCACTTTAACCATTACACCACACACTATATATATATATATATATATATATATATATATATATATATATATATATATATATATATATATATATATATATATATATATATATATATATATATATATATATATATATATATATATATATATATATATATATATATATATATATATATATATATATATATATATATATATATATATATATATATATATATATATATATATATATATATATATATATATATATATATATATATATATATATATATATATATATATATATAGTGTGTTTCAAGTTTAGACGACTTATATATATATATATATATATATATATATAAGTCGTCTAAACTTGAAATACGTTTACGTTAACAGAGTTTTCCAGTGACGTCATCATATTGCTATATAATTCTAATTAACGTCACTGGGTTGACGATTATTTATTGATATAATCATGCACAGTGACTTCGACATGAAATTCAGGGGAAGTATTTATAATGTAATGGCTAATTGTGTTGGCCTGTGTAATCGTAGTATGTGTGTTCATCCCCAGGTTCGCAATATTACGTTCACTTTCATATTGATATCCTTTGGAAAGGTATGAAATCCCTTATTTATCCAGCTATCGGTTGATATTTCCACACCTGTTCTTCTCCAATATTTGCTATGGTATTAAATGATCCACAAGGATTGCTATTAAACAAAGAAACCAAACATGAAATTCCACTCTTACATTACATTTCATATGTTACATAAAATTGTATTATTACATTGCATTATGTAATATTTCTCTTTTAATTTGTCTATAATCTATACATATATAAAGGGCAGCTGTCTATATCTTTATATCCGGAGGAAACAATAAAACAATTAACGACACAGTAAATATATATGCACATTAAATATCACCAGGACTTGGTTTTTGAGCAAAAAACCCACGCTGGAACGTTAATTTGGATCTTCTAACTCATTATGAGAACTTTACGTGTTATACCCACATCTCGGGTATATAATGGGAGATAAACAGACAGACAGACTGTTGTATACTGGCATGAAATTTTATATGTTGAGTAGAGGCCTCAAATTCACGGCCCTACTTCGTGTATCTGTATACGTAGCGGTCTCGTCCCTAAACTCTAGACGATATATGTAGTGGTCGCTTAATGAAATCTACAACACATGGGTATAGTAGGAGTTTTGACTTTATTTCTCTTCTCGGCTGTACGTAGTGGGCGGCGAGCGTTGACAATGGAAATGCCCCAGGGTTGATGATGACAACTACTACTGTTGGGATGGTGAGGTGGAAGGGTGGCTGGTGGCGTCTCACAGCCCTTTGCCGCGACTGACCGTGTCGACGGTCGCTCCTTGTGCTCTGTTCGCCGTCCGATGTCTGACTCTCTCTAACTGACCTGGGATCCCTGACTTCCTTTTATATATATCAAACGCCTACGCGTTTTCTTTTGTTATATATATATCAGCGGACGCATCTATTTCCGAACTTATTGTTACCCATCCTTCTTTGTTCGCTTTACCCCGGAAAAAGTCCTTTGTTACTCTTTTCGTCTTCTCCCTGCCTCGATCCAACCGGAAGACCCTATTTCCGTTTTCACCTTTTTTAAATATCTTCAATATACAACAAGACAAAGTAAAGATGGAATAAGGGTTGTTACTTGTTTACTCGGCCTCTTACTATTTGCTGCTAACTCGGCCGCCATTTTCTCTTGTTGGACTTGTTTCTCTTCAGATCCTTCTGTTAAAGGTTGGTTCTTCTTTATTTCTTCGACTGGTCATTTCTTGTTGAATTAACCTAATCGACAAGACTTGGTTGTTTTTCTCATAAAGCTTTATCAAACAACCCGGCCCATCTACCGCAACGAAGGAGACCGACCCTCACAGGAGGCGGTCTATGCATCTATTCACTCTGAGTCCTCTGGCCCCATCTGACTAAATTAATTCTCACGCACCCGATCGCTCGGTATCGGAAGGTCAAGCGGAAAGTCTCCAGTGTCAATCATCGGCCATGGTAAATTTCCACTGAACCCCGTCAGTCTAAATCTTACGGACCCTGATTCAAATATTCTTACTACAGGTACGTACATATTTCATAAGGTACATATGAATTATGTAACTCTTAGCTGAAACAGTCAATGTATTCTAGTCCTGTAGCCAGGGTCGTCTAATATTGTATAGAGACATTATGAACTATCAGTGTCTATTTTAGTACTCATATGATACTATTTATATGGTATCAAGTATTTCTATCTAATACAAAAACTTTCAAACATATCTATTTGATCGGTGAAACTAGTTTGTGTGGCGAGAGAAATCCCGCACGTAGTTGTTCAAAGCGTGCACGACTATGTCTGGCGTGTAAAATGAGATCAGAGGGGAGCGTAACTGGTAATTGGGGAGATTGAACTCACATCCTCCTGATCGTGAGCCGTGGATTGACGTCGGAATACCTCATTGGCGCGCATGTAAATCACTAGACTGTGCGATTGACCCGGATGTGGCATGCTAATGTCATTATTTAAGGCCTGCCTTAACACACGGCGCAGTCGCGATTGAGTCTTGCTGACGAGGGCAGTAATGTACGACAAGAACGAAGGGAGTGACTGCGAGAGAGGTGGAATTCAGCGGACTACTTTTTTTAGGGGGTTTGGTAAAGAACAACGAACGTCAGAGGAATGCGGTTACTGGGAGAGCAGTTTGCTGAACGAAAGTGATTACTTTTGTTAATTGAACAGACTCCAGTTGAAAAAACTTATTATAGTTTGCTACCCATTACACCACGGTGGGATGCTACTCTAATTAAAAACGGTCTAGACGTCCATTTCTTTTTGGTAACAAAGGGAGATCATTTATTCTTACAATCGAAAGCACGGATCTCTTTTCTTAGATTAAAATAAATCTAAAGTTATGCTGACATTTCCAATAATGTGACAGCCATGTTTTGAGAAATCGAGTTCTGTTTCTTGAAATGAATGTACAGAAACTGAACTTCTCTAGTTTTACATTTACTGAAATTTTCTATGGTTAATCCTAATCAAAATAACTCTTATAATTTGATTATTTATATTATTCTATGAATGTATTGTTTTTTTTAAAAAAGGGTCTTTATGCAAATGGCAGAGGACATAAAGAAGGTGGAATGAGAAAGGGACAAAGAATAAACAAAAACCTGAATGAAACTCTAACTTAATTGCGGCAAATCAGGAAATAACATGGTAAAGAAAGGATGGAATTAGTGTGCTTAATTAATGTTTAAGAAATAAAGAGATTTGTTAATCATGAGTTAAGAAAGGTTTCAGGTTCATGTAAAAGAAGTGAATAAGGAAATGTGGCCAATATGTCGGATCTGAGTTGAGATGAATTGTAAGAGAAAACAGAAAATGAATACGCAGATAAATAAATGAATAAAACAGCTTTAAAAAAAAAGATAAAAACAAATGAAAGGATATCTAAAATACTGAAAATAGAAAAATCAAAAAATAAATGAATGAATAAACGAAAAAGAAAAAGAAAAAAATATACATTGGATAAAAAAAAAAAAGAAAGAAAAAAGAATGAAGATTGAAAGAAGGGAGAATGGAAGAAAAAGAAAAAGAAAAAGAAAAAATATACATTGGATAAAAAAAAGAAAGAAAAAAAGAATGAAGATTGAAAGAAGGGAGAATGGAAGAAAAAGAAAAAAGAAAAAGAAAAAAATATACATTGGATAAAAATAAAGAAAGAAAAAAGAATGAAGACTGAAAGAAGGGAGAATGGAAGAAAATGAATACGCAGATAAATAAATGAAAAAAAAAAGCTTTAAAAAAAGATAAAAACAAATGAAAAGATATCTAAAAATACTGAAAATAAAAAAGATAAAAAATAAATGAATGAATGAACGAAAAAGAAAAAGAAAAGATATACGTTGGATATAGAAAAAAGAAAGAAAGAAAAAAGAATGAAGATTGAAAGAAGGGAGAATGGAGGAGAAGGTTTAGATGGAAAAGATATAGAAGTTTGTACCTCAAATTAGAAACAATAATATTAGCTACTTGTATCTCGTACAAGAGTAAAGTGACCAGAGAAAGGTATGTTAAAAAAAGAAAATTTGTTGGAACGAAGACCACGAACACAATGCATAAGGTAAAAATAAACAAAAAAACATTATTAAAACATTTTCTAAGAGAAGCTCTATCAAAATAATATACATACTTACATACATAAATACACACAGTCACAGTCACAGACACACACAGACACAGACACAGACACACACAACATATATATATATATATATATATATATATATATATATATATATATATATATACTTTTTCTAAAACATACATACCCAGCAAACTTTTTAAAAATACACATACACGCAACATATATATAATGACGAAAGAAGGAAAGAAATATATATACATATATATGCATATATATATATATATATATATATATATATATATATTATATGAGGTACGGATTTATTCCACCCCTTTTTCTCATATATATATATATATATATAATATATATATATATATATATATATATATATATATATTGAGAGTTTTATAATTTGCTTGAAGCATTGTGTATATATTGGTTAGGAGGTTGATTTCGAAGGCTATCACAATGCAGGTTTTAAAGAAAAAAAAGAATACGGTAACAATGATGTTGTGTGTTAACCTGTATTTAATTCTTGAATTTTCGAGATAATATCTTTTTTCAAAAGATCACTGGAACTGAAGCAGTCTAGTTAGGAGATTTCCTTTTAAATGATTTTTTTTCCCTTTTTTTTTTTGAAAATGATGGTATTTCTATATAACTGTATTCTCGTGTTGTGCGTTTTTTTTGTACTTGTTGTCATGCGCGTGTCCATGAAAGTGCGTGTTGGTTGTGACGTTATGACTGTATCTAGCGCGGGATTGCACGTGCATATGTATGTGCGTATTAAAGAGCGTATTTCTGTTTGATGGCCATGGTGATGTATAATATTTCGTGATGGATGTAATATAAATCAATTTAATCATTATTATTATTAGTTTATTTATTATTATTATTATTATTGAATTTAAATAATTTTTTAAAAAATTATAAAAAAAAATAAATATTATATATATGTATATATTAAAAATATTATAAAATATTTTTTTTAAAAAATGAAGAAATTGAATTAGATATAAATAAGTAATAATAATAATAATGAAAGAAGCATAAAGAAAAGAATAATCGAGAAAAAAGAAAGAAAAATAAACGGATACAAAAATTAACAGAAGAATGAAAAACAAAGAAAAAGAAGGAAAATGAATAAAGAACATCAATTATAGAAAATAAGAGCAGAAAGAAAATTCAATGAAAAATGAAATAACAATTAACGCAGAAGAAAGAAAGAAAGAAAGAAAGAAAGAAAGAGGAGAATTGGGAAAGAAAACTGAAAAGAAAAAGTATGGAAGAAGAAATGAGAAATAATGAAAAATAGAGATAAAATAAAGCAAATAAAAAAAAAATGGAACATGAAAAAAAAATAGATTGGAATGAAAAAGAAAAATTAAAAAAAGAAAAGAAAGAAAACTTGTTAAAATAAAGAGAAAATGCTAAAAAAAAAAAAGGACTGAATTAAAATTTTCACCCTCAACAAAAAAGCCAGCAAATGATAAAACAATAGAGACAGAGATAACTATGGAGACAAAACAGTCAATAACAATCAAAACTTAAATTAAACTGGGTGCATTTTAAGAGGGAAAAAATTATTTAAATTACCCACAAAAAAATAAAAATTAAAAAAAAACACAAAAAGAAAGAAAACAGAAAAAAAATCTAGATTTCCCAGAAAAAAAATGATATAGAAGAATTGAGCTGTTTAAAAGTTTTTTTCATCATCGAACGAGAACAATTAAACTCACTGCAAAGAGAATAAGCGAATACAAAAAATAAAAATAAGGAATTAAAAAAATCGCTGTGAAATGAAAACCAAAGTGAAACACACACACACACACACACACACACAACACAGTTTAAAATCATGAAAAGAAAAACCACAAAAATCCAGTGAGATTGCTATTAAATCCGCAATAATTAAATCAATTGTAATTTGCTAATGAAAATAATACTTAATTAACTGCATGACGTCATCGCTGATAGTGTTATAAAACAGAGTGTTTGGCATTTAAGTCGTTTTCGTGAACTGTGCTAAAAGATCGATGCGTGAAACTGTTAAGAGGCTGTAAATAAAGTTTTCTTTTTTTGCCAAATGCACATTAAGGCAGACGTTTATACAAAAGGCAGATCTCTATGCGTTTAGTTTTGAAAACATTAAAAACAGTTCAAATGAAATTGTTTTTTATCAATATCCGTAGCGAATTATAACGCATTTAACACTGGCTAATAGTAATATTTTAAAAACCAAATAATACATATCTATATTTTCAATCTATTTATATCTATCTATCTATCTATTTATATATCTATTTTTTCAGTCTATTTATATCTATCTCTATATATATCTTTCAGTATGTTCAAATCTATCTATCTATTTATCACTTTCACCATGTCCATATCAATCTATCTATCTATCTCTTCAGTATGTCCATATCAATATATTTATCTATCTATCTATATATATATATATCTTTAAGTGTGTCCAGGTCTATCTATCTATCTATCTATCTATCTATCTATCTTTTCAGTATGTTCATATCTATCTATTTATCTATCTATCTCTCTCTTCAATATGCTCATATCTATCTATTTATCTATTCTTTCAATATGCTCACTATTATTATCTATCTCTTTCATATGCTGTATCTATCTATTTGTCTATCTATCTATCTCTTTCAGTATGTTCATATCTATCTATCTATTTTAGTCTATTCATATCTATATATCTATATATCTTTCAGTATGTCTTATTTGTAAATATCAACTAACCCCTAAGCATGAGCAGGACGTGACTTAAGGTCAATTTTTAGACGGAGGTTAACAGGTCTGAATTCAGAGTTTTCTTTCTTGTAAACTGTTGGCTAACCAAGGTAAAACATCCCAGTCTGCCCTGCTATTTACCCATTGCTGGAGGGAGAGCCGATGGATGCATACCTTTCCCACGGTTATTAGCTCTATGTGAAATGTAGACAGCTAGTCTAGCATTTGAATTTGGATAGACGAGTCCATTTCCTACGACTGTAAACCATTACACCATGCGCCTCCAACTCACCTTTGTATGTGTCCACCTACACGTTGAAATAATCCTAGGCGTAATATCAAACCCAAAACACTATTTCTTGACTGACAATTAGTTGTCCTACGCTCATTGTCCGCGATGGACGCTACTCCAGAAAACCTACGAAAATTGTAACTTTGGCAGAAACACACTGGTAAGCCTTACAGAGAGATCACGGACATTGCAATAATATCGGAATTATTCGTTTTGTTTCAACTAATTTACATTAATTAAACATTAATTAAATTACAATACAGTGTTGCGTAAAATCAATCACTCAAAATATGAAGTTTTTGCTATATTAAAGATTTATTTCGGATATTATCTTAAATCATTGCCGAAAAAAAAATCATTTGTGTAAATCAGACTTGATATATATTTTCTGTGATGTACTCGTCTACAGGTGAATATATATCAGTTAATATCTATGAGCGATTTCACACGTAGAGTAAAGGGTCTTTGACATCAAAAAGCTGTCTCGTCTCCGCGGCGTCACTACAAAATTCCTAACGCAAGCCATCAGATTTTTAATTAAAAATAACAGGTGGTGATAACATTATGCCACATCAAACGACCTAGAGTGATTTAACGACAGACGACGATCCTATCTGTCAATAGCGATCGAATTATAATAAGTGTTGAGAGACAGAAGGAGAACGGTGACATTTGACTGTTTCGTCTAAGCAAGATGACATCTTAGGAGACACCAATAAACATTGAATCATTATACTCTTCCTCGTCAACTTAATAAAACATCTGAAATAAAATTTAAAGAAAAACAAGTTTCGATATTTTAATAATCCGTATTAAAAGATAAATATGAATGTAAAAGAAACACTTCTCTAACATTAATAATAGTAAAAGTATAATTGTTTACTAAGGATTATTATTAGTTAGTTGAAAACTATTTGTGTGCCAATAAGTAACTAGTATTAAATCTATTAATAATGGAGATTGTATGTATTTCTGTCTGTCATAGCTCTACGTCACAATATCTTTACGCTATATATACCCAAGATTTCAGTAAACAATTTAAAAATTCTTTTTTACTCTCGTCCTTTTCTTTTTTACAGTAAAGGAAGTTAACTAAAAAGTTTACAAATAAATAAATATTGTGTAAAATTGATGTGAAAAATATTCAAAACAATTGTTTGATTATTACATGCACGCAACATTTTATTTGAGAGGGACGGGGTTCAGTTTTCATTTCAAATTGTTTTTTTGTTTTTTTACTCCTTTAATAAATATGAGGATTTTTCTTTCCTATGATACAAATCCTCTGACATTGAATTTTTAACTCCCACCCTCTCAGGCAATGCCTTTCAAAAATTAATTTAATTAAGAATGGGTGTTTTGTGTTGCTAGTAGAAATAATTACTTGATACCATATAATCAGTATTTAATAGAAATATATGAAACCATATAAATTTGAGCAAAGTATCTGTATTTGATAGGAATACTTGAGTTATCATATAATAACATTGAAATCCAGAAGAAAGGTTAACATAGGTTTATTGCCCTTTGTTGCATAGATATAAATATAATAGCCCAACGCTCTTTAACAGCAATAATTAAATCTCTGTAGCAAGACTAGCTATTACTCGACCACTCCCTTTTGTAGTCCGTATGAGTTTCATTGGACGAGTCCAACTTTCTTGTATGTCTATATCAATCTATTTATCTATCTATATATATCTCTTTCCTTACAAAAACAGATGTACAATGAATGCAATTCCCTAACCTCTAGACATACAATAGCCCTAGACTGATCGATACACTGTTCAGAATCATATTACAACCAATCAGTCAATAACTATGTAAAGTCTAGTGTTTTATCATTTTTTTTATTTGCTGGGTATTTGCATTGACTTTTCCCACTAACTGGTTGATTTGGTTGATAACTATTTGGTTGATAACTAGCTATATTTTATTAGTACGGAAGTACGTTGTAGGAAATGGACTCGTCGACTCGAGTTCAAATCCTGGACGAGACTGTTTACATTCCTCATAGCGCTAATGCACTTGAGAAAGGTTATAATCCATATATTCTCCCTCGGCTATGGGTAAATAGTACGGCAGACTGGGCTCTTTCACCTTGGATAGTTTACCAGTCTAGGAGAAGGAAAATTCTGAATTCAAACATGCTAAACTCCGGTTAAGAAATTGACCTTGTCTCGCATACGGCCCGAGGGGTATATATATATATATATATATATATATATATATATATTATATATATATATATATATATATATATAAGAGTACACAAAAGTTTGTTTGAGAAGGCGAAATATATATATATATATATATATATATATATATATATATATATATATATATATTATATATATATATATAATGAAATAACTATGTGACTAATCCTCGTACTACTACTACTACTACTACTAATAATAATAATAATAATAATAATTATATATATATTATATATATATATTATATATTATTATATTAGTAGTACGAGGGTGAGTCAAATAGTAAAGTCATGTTCTTTATTTCATGTGAAGATTTTTAAAAAAAAACTAAAGCCTACGTTGAAGCCCTTACGATGCTCAGAGCAAGAATCCGATGAGTAAAACCCAACTTGATAAGTCCTCCTTCTGCATGAGCAATGCTCGACCATACAGAAGCATCGGTCAAGGGAGAAAGTCTTTCTCATTGGGTGGAGAACTTTACCCCTCCTCCTTACTCACCAAATTTAGCGCTTCAGACAATCATCTCTGCCCCATGAAAAAGAGTTTGAGAGGCAGACATTATTCCAGTGACGAGAAACTGAAGTCTGTCGTGAATAAGTGGCCCAAAGGACAGTTAACAGAATTTGACGGGACAGAGATGCATGCTCTAAATTGAAAGTGGAACATTGCTATTGAGTGAAACGGTGACTATGTGGAGAACTAGGGATGTGATCCACAGAGGACCAGCTTTTCAAATAAATAATTTGACGGATCTAATAAGTAATAGCTAGAGAGGTTGATTTGGGCATCCAATTTTAAAATTATGTGCAGGTATGATGGGACAAACTTTTTTTTAATCTGCCCAATAACGCCTGCCAATGTATAAGAACATTTTACATGAGAATTAAAAGAAATACTTTCAATACTTGGAAGGAGTATGACTATTTTCTGTCTGGTCTCATATTCTAAGAAGTGGATTTTAAGTTTAGCTCTTACCTTTTCGGAGAGGAATCCAAAAATGTTCAAGAAAACAGAATAGGATATCTCTTCTGAAAAAGAAAAACAAGCAAAAAAGAAAATAATTATATGTTTGGTAGCTGAAAGATATCGAAGAAAATTTAAAAGAAATTTATTATTAATAAATAA
Organism: Doryteuthis pealeii; assembly: GCA_023376005.1. NCBI lineage: Eukaryota > Metazoa > Mollusca > Cephalopoda > Myopsida > Loliginidae > Doryteuthis > Doryteuthis pealeii. Next base: position 12,727,532 of record CM042158.1, on the reverse strand, counting down.
AGAATTATGATATCACATAAATATTGGTATGGCTGAAATATCTGTACGCTTGCACCTCATCATTTCTTTAGTAGTTTATAAAAACGTAAATTTGTAAATCCGCCAGAACAGATCCTAAACGAAGATATAAAAAGAAAATCTATGAATTAATTAAATATAACATCTTAGAGAGTCTATGATGAGACAAAAAGTATTTTAGAAAAACCAGTGAGTGATAAATGGAATTTTTCTTTTCTTGAATGCAACCTAATCTCGTGAGTGGTTTGAAACATAATTCTATTCTTTTTGAAGGTTAGTTTTTGTACTTATGATGATCATTGTAGAGCTCTACAAATAGATCATTGTTAATCATTTAATTATATCAATAAAGCAGTACAAATCAAAAACTAAACTTTGTAATTTTTCTTATTATAAACATATTAATGAGTATGATATATATTTTGTCTGAATTATAAGCCTACATGTACATACCAAAACATACGCGAACGTATATATATATATATATATATATATATATATATATATATACTATTTAGCTCTTTATATTTGAGCACTTTTTACTCAATTTTGTGTGCAAAAACTCCCTAAGTAATTAGGGTTTTATCTTTATATATGACTTTACTATGTGACTAACCCTCGAAATACTTACACTACTACTACTATTACTAATATATATATATATATATATATATATATATATATATATATATATATATATAATATATATATTATTAGTACGAGGGTGAGTCAAATAGCAAAGTCATTTTCTTTATTTCATGTGAAGTTTTTTTTTGAATAAAACTAAAGCCTACTAATATATATTATATATATATATATATATATATATGTGTTGTGTGTGTGTGTGTTGTGTGTGTTTGGTGTGTGTGTGTTTTAATAAAACTGAAACCTACTATATATTATTATATATATAATATATATATATTAATTTGTGTGTGTGTGTGTGTGTGTGTGTGTGTGTGTAAAATAAATCCCCTTAAGAAGAACGCCTTTTCAAGAGAGAAAAACAGCACAAAATTCACCGTTTTAACATAAAGAGATTTTAATTCATGAAATTTTCCCGTTTGAAGGACTGGAAAACATAACTTTTACTTATGATTTTTTCAAATCTTTATCTTTATCTTCATAATACAGAAAAAATTGCATTAAATTGTATTCGTTTTTCCAATTTATGTTGAATATTAATTCATAGCGAGGTTAAAAAAAACACCTGTAATTGTGTCCATAACTAAATGAATAATAAATGTTTGGCTTATATTTAAGAGTTTCTTTTCTGCGTTAGAATTTGTGTCACGTACTCCATTATTGACCTCCATCCCCGAGTCGGCTGGGGCGTTAGAATACATCGTCTGCAACTCTGCAGAGGGGTAAGACTCCCCCAATAGGGCCACTTGTGGGCTGTGGGTGGCAACCCGTGATACTTAAGAATGGAACCAAGGTGCCTGAGCAGTCCATGACATGCAACATTCCAATTTGGCCCTTACTTGGGCTAGACGGGCGGTCTCTCCTCCGATCAATCGCTGGTCACATCAAGCCCTAGCACATATACAATTGTCCCAACACTATTGCCCTTATTGTAAGCTCCAACCTTTTTTTATCATATATGTGCTAGAAGGCCTTGGCTGAGGGTCATTATGTCTTGGGTATGACGTCAAAATTTATCTCATAGTGAGGTCCCAGTTCTGGGGTCTGGGAATGTCGACACCCTTTCATCACTATTACTCCCAGGTTCACTCTGACTCGAGTAGTAGTACCTGTTAGGGTCCCATCTAGGCGTTAAATAGAAAATTTGTTTACAAAAAATGAGTTTTAAAATATTTCCAAACTATCGTTACGAATCTTTCAAAACTTTTTGTCGCATTTAAATGAGCGCCGTGGTTGATATGCCGTAAACAAAACGACGAACGAACGAAGCTTATTGACCTTAGATACATATTCCCAATATTTTTTTCCGTATGTTGGACAGTTCAGATCACGGAAATCAGAAACAACAACTGTCTTTTTTTGAGTCCTGTGCACGTAAAACCTTGTCACGTGACAATATACACATAGGTAAATTATGGTTACCAAGGGCACTTGTTTCACCTCTGTCCATCTGAGGATTGTGTCTTCCATATAGAACACTGGGTAACGAACTAAACGGAAACAATGTTGACGTATTTGGGTTTTAAACGTCTTATGCTATAGTAAAACGCCACAGCATTATGGCATAGAAGGTGGTGGTTTAGAGTCAACCATTAGTTCATGAATCCTACAAATTTAGCAATAAACATGAAAAATGAAAATTATTTCAACCATTTCAAAAACCAATCTAATATTTACCTAAAAAGAATTCGCTTAAAATCATATAATAAAAAGATAACAAAAATGAAAGAAGATTCAGCATTAAATAGCCCACCAGTTTTGATATGCCATCAACTAAAATAACCAATCAACATTTCGTGAGAACAAACAAGGTTAAACAAAAAACTATTTCAGATGTTTTTCTTGATTTCTGTACACGTGAGATCATATAAAGGTAAGAGGTATGTGACAAACCTAAAAATGAACAAAAACGAGTCTCGAACAATTATAAAGTATCTGAGTGAGGCTTATAGCAGATAGAATTTTCAACTCATAGTAATATGAATTTTCTATCCAGAATAGCATCATTGCGACGTAACACAAATGAACACTATGTGACAATTAATGAATCACTCATCCTGAAAGACTTTCAAAATCAAACGCACGGTTTGCACCTGTCGAACGATCATATCTGAAAAAAAAAATTTTTACACATTAGCTAGATGGAGCTACCATTACCACTTTCCTAAGTTCACTTACACTACATAAGTGATAGTTTAAAATGTTGGGGTTATTTCTGTCGCACTTTTTAAGTTCACTTACACTACACTAGTGATAGTTTAAATGTTGGGGTTATTTCTGTCGCACTTTCCTAAGTTCACTTACACTACACTAGTGATAGTTTAAAATGTTGGGGTTATTTCTGTCGCATTATCTACGGGGGCGGGTGAGTAAAAAAAAAATCCATTTTGTTTAGGACAGGTATAATTACCAACACAGGAACACGCATCAAAATATAAGATGGTCCTCTATGGACACATCCCTACTTCTCCACATAGCACGTTTCTCTCAATAGCAATGTACACCATCGAACGAGAAATGTATAGATAGGTAGTCGCCGTGGCATGGTGGCTAACTGCGACATCATAGTAGGGAGTTCGAACTCCAGCCACTCTATTGCGTTCAGTTTCGGACTAATATCTTTGGAAAAATATGGAGTCCCTCATACCCAGCTATGGGTTAAATACATGAATTTGGCATTAAATAACCCGAAAAGTTGATTTCCGTTAACAAAGAACAGAAACAATCAAACATGATTTTTTGATATTAAGCAACCAAGCCAAGATAGATCCATTCTTTCAAACGGGTGTTACAAGATGATAACGGTCGTACAAATAAGGAACAGGAGTATTAATATATAGATTAGTTAACTAGCTTAAAAGCCGCTCTATATGGCGACAAATAAGCGAGTACAACATAATAATAGATTTAAGTGCCCTCATTTTCTCTTCTGTTAACAGCTGGTTTATTTCCGTGTACTTGTAAAATCAGCAGATGTCAACACTGACGTAATATTCGAAATTATTCAATTTCACTGTTTATTCTACAACTTAGGTTTGGGCATCTTTCCTCTAAATATTCCAATATACAAGCCAGAGAAACTAAAAATACTGCATTTGATTTTCTATTTCTTTGAACACAGCAATATTGACTTGTTTTTTATTATATTTTTTTTTATCATCGAGTCTTTCTCTCTTGTTATTGGCTGTCTGTACGAAAATATCAGCAGAAATAATTTCATCATAAAGGAGTTATTTTCTGAATCGTCGATCTTACAATTGAGAAAATCAAATGAAACAGTTATTTTAGATCAAACTACAATTGCAAACATCAGCCAAATGAACGGGGTGCAAAATAGAAACAATTCGAACACCATAACATTATTTCTATACATTAACACAGTAACAACAGATTTGACGAAAAACGGTGACGTTCTTAGACGATGGACGTCTAGAGAAGTAACACAACTTGTATAGATTGATAAGCAGTTTAATTCCAATATGGAGGCCCGTGGCATAATGGTTAGAGTCGCAGGAAATGGACTCGTCAACCCGAGTTCAAATACTAGACTAGGCTATGCGCATTTTGCATAGCGCTGATACCCGTCGGAAAGGTATGCATTCACCTGGTCTCTCTCTAGCTATGGGTAAATAGCAGGGAAGACTGGGTTGTTTAACTTTGTTTAGGCAACCAGTCTACAAGAAAGACAACTCTGAACTTAAAACTGTTAAACTCTACGTAAAAATTGACCTTGAGTCACGTCCAGCTCATGCGGAGAGGTTGGCTAATATATACAAAGGTGGCTGGTTGCTTGGTGGTTTAATGGCATATCAACTCTTGATGGTTATTTAATGTCAATTCTATTTATTATATAATTTTTTAATGAACTATTTTCATTAACTTCATTTGTACTAATAAACTTGCATTGACCTTGAACTACCGACTATTTGAAAATATATCAAGTCTGATTTACAACTATCGCAATGATTTTTCTCAGCAGTGATTGAATAAATATCCGCTTAAATAATCTTAAAT
>CM042158.1:12708562-12722755 GCA_023376005.1 Doryteuthis pealeii | reverse complement strand
ATTTAAGATTATTTAAGCGGATATTTATTCAATCACTGCTGAGAAAAATCATTGCGCTAGTTGTAAATCAGCTTGATATATTTTCAAATAGTCGGTAGTTCAGGTCAACTGCAAGTTTATTAGTACAATGAAGTTAATGAAAGTAGTTCATTAAAAATTTATATAATAAATAAGAATTGACATTAAATAACCATCAAGAGTTGATATGCCATTAAACCACCAAGCAACCAGCCACCTTTGTATATATTAGCAACCTCTCCGCATGAGCTGGACGTGACTCAAGGTCAATTTTTACGTAGAGTTTAACAGTTTTAAGTTCAGAGTTGTCTTTCTGTAGACTGGTTGCCTAAACAAAGTTAAACACCCAGTCTTCCCTGCTATTTTACCATAGCTAGAGAGAGACCAGGCGAATGCATACCTTTCCGACGGGTATCAGCGCTATGCAAAATGCGCATAGCCTAGTCTATATTTGAACTCGGGTTGACGAGTCCATTTCCTGCGACTCTAACCATTATGCCACGGGCCTCCATATTGGAATTAAACTGCTTATCATCTATACAAGTTGTTTACTTCTCTAGACGTCCATCGTCTAAGAACGTCACCGTTTTTCGTCAAATCTGTTGTTACTGTGTTAATGTATAGAAATAATGTTATGGTGTTCGAATTGTTTCTATTTTGCAACCCCGTTCATTTGGCTGATGTTTGCAATTGTAGTTTGATCTAAAATAACTGTTTCATTTGATTTTCTCAATTGTAAGATCGACGATTCAGAAAATAACTCCTTATGATGAAATTATTTCTGCTGATATTTTCGTACAGACAGCCAATAACAAGAGAGAAAGACTCGATGATAAAAAAACTATAATAAAAAACAAGTCAATATTGCTGTGTTCAAAGAAATAGAAAATCAAATGCAGTATTTTTAGTTTCTCTGGCTTGTATATTGGAATATTTAGAGGAAAGATGCCCAAACCTAAGTTGTAGAATAAACAGGTGAAATTGAATAATTTCGAATATTACGTCAGTGTTGACATCTGCTGATTTTACAAGTACACGGAAATAAACCAGCTGTTAACAGAAGAGAAAATGAGGGCACTTAAATCTATTATTATGTTGTACTCGCTTATTTGTCGCCATATAGAGCGGCTTTTAAGCTAGTTAACTAATCTATATATTAATACTCCTGTTCCTTATTTGTACGACCGTTATCATCTTGTAACACCCGTTTGAAAGAATGGATCTATCTTGGCTTGGTTGCTTAATATCAAAAAATCATGTTTGATTGGTTTCTGTTCTTTGTTAACGGAAATCAACTTTTCGGGTTATTTAATGCCAAATTCAGTATTTAACCCATAGCTGGGTATGAGGGACTCCATATTTTTTTCCCAGAGATATTAGTCCGAAACTGAACGCAATAGAGTGGCTGGAGTTCGAACTCCCTACTATGATGTCGCAGTTAGCCACCATGCCACGGCGACTACCTATCTATACATTTCTCGTTCGATGGTGTACATTGCTATTGAGAGAAACGTGCTATGTGGAGAAGTAGGGATGTGGTCCATAGAGGACCATCTTTATTTTGATGCGTGTTCCTGTGTTGGTAATTATACCTGTCCTAAACAAAATGGATTTTTTTTTTACTCACCCCCGTAGATAATGCGACAGAAATAACCCCAACATTTTAAACTATCACTAGTGTAGTGTAAGTGAACTTAGGAAAGTGCGACAGAAATAACCCCAACATTTTAAACTATCACTAGTGTAGTGTAAGTGAACTTAAGAAAGTGCGACAGAAATAACCCCAACATTTTAAACTATCACTTATGTAGTGTAAGTGAACTTAGGAAAGTGGTAATGGTAGCTCCATCTAGCTAATGTGTAAAAATTTTTTTTTTCAGATATGATCGGTTCGACAGGTGCAAACCGTGCGTTTGATTTTGAAAAGTCTTTTCAGGATGAGTGATTCATTAATTGTCACATAGTGTTCATTTGTGTTACGTCGCAATGATGCTATTCTGGATAGAAAATTCATATTACTATGAGTTGAAAATTCTATCTGCTATAAGCCTCACTCAGATACTTTATAATTGTTCGAGACTCGTTTTTGTTCATTTTTAGGTTTGTCACATACCTCTTACCTTTATATGATTCACGTGTACAGAAATCAAGAAAACCATCTGAAATAGTTTTTTGTTTAACCTTGTTTGTTCTCACGAATGTTGATTGGTTATTTTAGTTGATGGCATATCAAAACTGGTGGGCTATTTAATGCTGAATCTTCTTTCCATTTTGTTATCTTTTTTATTATATGATTTTTAAGCGAATTCTTTTTAGGTAAATATTAGATTGGTTTTTGAAATGGTTGAAATAATTTTCAATTTTCATGTTTATTGCTAATTTGTAGGATTCATGAACTAATGTTGACTCTAAACCACACCTTCTATGCCATAATGCTGTGGGCGTTTACTATAGCATAAGACGTTTAAAACCCAAATACGTCAACATTGTTTCCGTTTAGTTTCGTTACCCAGTGTTCTATATGGAAGACACAATCCTCAGATGGACAGAGGTGAAACAAGTGCCCTTGGTAACCATAATTTACCTATGTGTATATTGTCACGTGACAAGGTTTTACGTGCACAGGACTCAAAAAAAGACAGTTGTTGTTTCTGATTTCCGTGATCTGAACTGTCCAACATACGGAAAAAAATATTGGGAATATGTATCTAAGGTCAATAAGCTTCGTTCGTTCGTCGTTTGTTTACGGCATATCAACCACGGCGGCTCATTTAAATGCGACAAAAAGTTTTGAAAGATTCGTAACGATAGTTTGGAAATATTTTAAAACTCATTTTTTGTAAACAAATTTTCTATTTAACGCCTGAATGGGACCCTAACAGGTACTACTACTCGAGTCAGAGTGAACCTGGGAGTAATAGTGATGAAAGGGTGCTCGACATTCCCAGACCCCCAGAACTGGGACCTCACTATGAGATAAATTTTGACGTCATACCAAGACATAATGACCCTCAGCCAAGGCTTCTAGCACATATATGATAAAAAAAGGTTGGAGCTTACAATAAGGGCAATAGTGTTGGGACAATTGTATATGTGCTAGGGCTTGATGTGACCAGCGATTGATCGGAGGAGAGACCGCCCGTCTAGCCCAAGTAAGGGCCAAATTGGAATGTTGCATGTCATGGACTGCTCAGGCACCTTGGTTCCATTCTTAAGTATCACGGGTTGCCACCCAGCCCACAAGTGGCCTATTGGGGGGAGTCTTACCCTCTGCAGAGTTGCAGACGATGTATTCTAACGCCCCAGCCGACTCGGGATGGAGGTCAATAATGGAGTACGTGACACAAATTCTAACGCAGAAAAGAAAACTCTTAAATATAAAGCCAAACATTTATTATCATTTAGTTATGGAACAATTACAGGTGTTTTTTTTAACCTCGCTATGAATTAATATTCAACATAAATTGGAAAAACGAATACAATTTAATGCAATTTTTTCTGTATTATGAAAGATAAAGATAAAGATTTGAAAAAATCATAAGTAAAAGTTATGTTTCCAGTCCTTCAAACGGGAAAATTTCATGAATTAAAATCTCTTTATGTTAAAAACGGTGAATTTTGTGCTGTTTTTTCTCTCTTGAAAAGGCGTTCTTCTTAAAGGGGATTTATTTTACACACACACCACACAACACACACACACACAAATTAATATATATATATTATATATATAATAATATTAGTAGGTTTCAGTTTTATTAAAACACACACACACCAAACACACACAACACACACACACACAACACATATATATATATATATATATATATAATATATATTAGTAGGCTTTAGTTTTATTCAAAAAAAAACTTCACATGAAATAAAGAAAATGACTTTGCTATTTGACTCACCCTCGTACTAATAATATATATATTATATATATATATAATATATATATATATATATATATATATATATATATATTAGTAATAGTAGTAGTAGTAGTAAGTATTTCGAGGGTTAGTCACATAGTAAAGTCATATATAAAGGATAAAACCCTAATTACTTAGGGAGTTTTTGCACCAAAATTGAGTAAAAAGTGCTCAATATAAAGAGCTAAATAGTATATATATATATATATATATATATATATATATATATATACGGTTCGCGTATGTTTTGGTATGTACATGTAGGCTTATAATTCAGACAAAATATATATCATACTCATTAATATGTTTATAATAAGAAAAATTACAAAGTTTAGTTTTTGATTTGTACTGCTTTATTGATATAATTAAATGATTAACAATTGATCTATTTGTAGAGCTCTACAATGATCATCATAAGTACAAAAACTAACCTTCAAAAGAATAGAATTATGTTTCAAACCACTCACGAGATTAGGTTGCATTCAAGAAAAGAAAAATTCCATTTATCACTCACTGGTTTTTCTAAAATACTTTTTGTCTCATCATAGACTCTCTAAGATGTTATATTTAATTAATTCATAGATTTTCTTTTTATATCTTCGTTTAGGATCTGTTCTGGCGGATTTACAAATTTACGTTTTTATAAACTACTAAAGAAATGATGAGGTGCAAGCGTACAGATATTTCAGCCATACCAATATTTATGTGATATCATAATTCTTTATTTATTAATAATAAATTTCTTTTAAATTTTCTTCGATATCTTTCAGCTACCAACATATAATTATTTTCTTTTTTGCTTGTTTTTCTTTTTCAGGTAAGAGATATCCTATTCTGTTTTCTTGAACTATTTTTGGATTCCTCTCCGAAAAGGTAAGAGCTAAACTTAAAATCCACTTCTTAGAATATGAGACCAGACAGAAAATAGTCATACTCCTTCCAAGTATTGAAAGTATTTCTTTTAATTCTCATGTAAAATGTTCTTATACATTGGCAGGCGTTATTGGGCAGATTAAAAAAAAGTTTGTCCCATCATACCTGCACAATAATTTTAAAATTGGATGCCCAAATCAACCTCTCTAGCTATTACTTATTAGATCCGTCAAATTATTTATTTGAAAAGCTGGTCCTCTGTGGATCACATCCCTAGTTCTCCACATAGTCACCGTTTCACTCAATAGCAATGTTCCACTTTCAATTTAGAGCATGCATCTCTGTCCCGTCAAATTCTGTTAACTGTCCTTTGGGCCACTTATTCACGACAGACTTCAGTTTCTCGTCACTGGAATAATGTCTGCCTCTCAAACTCTTTTTCATGGGGCAGAGATGATTGTCTGAAGGCGCTAAATTTGGTGAGTAAGGAGGAAGGGGTAAAGTTCTCCACCCAAATGAGAAGACTTTCTCCCTTGACCGGATGCTTCTGTATGGTCGAGCATTGTCATGCAGAAGGAGGACTTATCAAGTTGGGTTTTACTCATCGGATTCTTGCTCTGAGCATCGTAAGGGCTTCAACGTAGGCTTTAGTTTTATTTTAAAAAATCTTCACATGAAATAAAGAACATGACTTTACTATTTGACTCACCCTCGTACTACTAATATAATAATATATATATATATATATATAATATATATATAATTATTATTATTATTATTATTATTAGTAGTAGTAGTAGTAGTAGTACGAGGATTAGTCACATAGTTATTTCATTATATATATATATATAATATATATATATATATATATATATATATATATATATATATATATATATATATTTCGCCTTCTCAAACAAACTGTTGTGTACTCTTATATATATATATATATATATATATATAATATATATATATATATATATATATATATATATATATACCCCTCGGGCCGTATGCGAGACAAGGTCAATTTCTTAACCGGAGTTTAGCATGTTTGAATTCAGAATTTTCCTTCTCCTAGACTGGTAAACTATCCAAGGTGAAAGAGCCCAGTCTGCCGTACTATTTACCCATAGCCGAGGGAGAATATATGGATTATAACCTTTCTCAAGTGCATTAGCGCTATGAGGAATGTAAACAGTCTCGTCCCCAGGATTTGAACTCGAGTCGACGAGTCCATTTCCTACAACGTACTTCCGTACTAATAAAATATAGCTAGTTATCAACCAAATAGTTATCAACCAAATCAACCAGTTAGTGGGGAAAAGTCAATGCAAATACCCAGCAAATAAAAAAAATGATAAAACACTAGACTTTACATAGTTATTGACTGATTGGTTGTAATATGATTCTGAACAGTGTATCGATCAGTCTAGGGCTATTGTATGTCTAGAGGTTAGGGAATTGCATTCATTGTACATCTGTTTTTGTAAGGAAAGAGATATATATAGATAGATAAATAGATTGATATAGACATACAAGAAAGTTGGACTCGTCCAATGAAACTCATACGGACTACAAAAGGGAGTGGTCGAGTAATAGCTAGTCTTGCTACAGAGATTTAATTATTGCTGTTAAAGAGCGTTGGGCTATTATATTTATATCTATGCAACAAAGGGCATAAACCTATGTTAACCTTTCTTCTGGATTTCAATGTTATTATATGATAACTCAAGTATTCCTATCAAATACAGATACTTTGCTCAAATTTATATGGTTTCATATATTTCTATTAAATACTGATTATATGGTATCAAGTAATTATTTCTACTAGCAACACAAAACACCCATTCTTAATTAAATTAATTTTGAAAGGCATTGCCTGAGAGGGTGGGAGTTAAAAATTCAATGTCAGAGGATTTGTATCATAGGAAAGAAAATCCTCATATTTATTAAGGAGTAAAAAAACAAAAAACAATTTGAAATGAAAACTGAACCCCGTCCCTCTCAAATAAAATGTTGCGTGCATGTAATAATCAAACAATTGTTTTGAATATTTTTCACATCAATTTTACACAATATTTATTTATTTGTAAACTTTTTAGTTAACTTCCTGTTACTGTAAAAAAGAAAAGGACGAGAGTAAAAAAGAATTTTTTAAATTGTTTACTGAAATCTTGGGTATATATAGCGTAAGAATATTGTGACGTAGAGCTATGACAGACAGAAATACATACAATCTCCATTATTAATAGATTTAATACTAGTTACTTATTGGCACACAAATAGTTTTCAACTAACTAATAATAATCCTTAGTAAACAATTATACTTTTACTATTATTAATGTTAGAGAAGTGTTTCTTTTACATTCATATTTATCTTTTAATACGGATTATTAAAATATCGAAACTTGTTTTTCTTTAAATTTTATTTCAGATGTTTTATTAAGTTGACGAGGAAGAGTATAATGATTCAATGTTTATTGGTGTCTCCTAAGATGTCATCTTGCTTAGACGAAACAGTCAAATGTCACCGTTCTCCTTCTGTCTCTCAACACTTATTATAATTCGATCGCTATTGACAGATAGGATCGTCGTCTGTCGTTAAATCACTCTAGGTCGGTTTGATGTGGCATAATGTTATCACCACCTGTTATTTTTAATTAAAATCTGATGGCTTGCGTTAGGAATTTTGTAGTGACGCCGCGGAGACGAGACAGCTTTTTGATGTCAAAGACCCTTTACTCTACGTGTGAAATCGCTCATAGATATTAACTGATATATATTCACCTGTAGACGAGTACATCACAGAAAATATATATCAAGTCTGATTTACACAAATGATTTTTTTTTCGGCAATGATTTAAGATAATATCCGTAAATAAATCTTTAATATAGCAAAAACTTCATATTTGAGTGATTGATTTTACGCAACACTGTATTGTAATTTAATTAATGTTTAATTAATGTAAATTAGTTGAAACAAAACGAATAATTCCGATATTATTGCAATGTCCGTGATCTCTCTGTAAGGCTTACCAGTGTGTTTCTGCAAAGTTACAATTTTCGTAGGTTTTCTGGAGTAGCGTCCATCGCGGACAATGAGCGTAGGACAACTAATTGTCAGTCAAGAAAATAGTGTTTGGGTTTGATATTACGCCTAGGATTATTTCAAACGTGTAGGTGGGACACATACAAAGGTGAGTTGGAGGCGCATGGTGTAATGGTTACAGTCGTAGGAAATGGACTCGTCTATCCAAATTCAAATGCTAGACTAGGCTGTCTACATTTCACATAGAGCTAATAACCGTGGGAAAGGTATGCATCCATCGGCTCTCCCTCCAGCAATGGGTAAATAGCAGGGCAGACTGGGATGTTTTACCTTGGTTAGCCAACCAGTTTACAAGAAAGAAAACTCTGAATTCAGACCTGTTAACCTCCGTCTAAAAATTGACCTTAAGTCACGTCCTGCTCATGCTTAGGGGTTAGTTGATATTTACAAATAAGGACATACTGAAAGATATATAGATATATAGATATGAATAGACTAAAAGATAGATAGATAGATATGAACATACTGAAAGAGATAGATAGATAGACAAATAGATAGATACGAGCATATTGAAAGAGATAGATAAATAGATAGATATGAGCATATTGAAAGAGATAGATAAATAGATAGATATGAGCATATTGAAAGAGATAGATAGATAGATAAATAGATAGATATGAACATACTGAAAAAGATAGATAGATAGATAGATAGATAGATAGATAGACCTGGACACACTTAAAGATATATATATATATAGATAGATAGATAAATATATTGATATGGACATACTGAAGAGATAGATAGATAGATTGATATGGACATGGTGAAAGTGATAAATAGATAGATAGATTTTGAACATACTGAAAGATATATATAGAGATAGATATAAATAGACTGAAAAAATAGATATATAAATAGATAGATAGATAGATATAAAGATTGAAATATAGATATGTATTATTTGGTTTTAAAATTTACTATTAGCCAGTGTTAAATGCGTTATAATTCGCTACGGATATTGATAAAAAAACAATTTCATTTGAACTGTTTTTAATGTTTTCAAAACTAAACGCATAGAGATTGCCTTTTGTATAAACGTCTGCCTTAATGTGCATTTGGCAAAAGAAAACTTTATTTACAGCCTCTTAACAGTTTCACGCATCGATCTTTTAGCACAGTTCACGAAAACGACTTAAATGCCAAACACTCTGTTTTATAACACTATCAGCGATGACGTCATGCAGTTTAATTAAGTATTATTTTCATTAGCAAATTACAATTGATTTAATTATTGCGGATTTAATAGCAATCTCACTGGATTTTTGTGGTTTTTCTTTTCATGATTTTAAACTTGTGTTGTGTGTGTGTGTGTGTGTGTGTGTGTTTCACTTTGGTTTTCATTTCACAGCGATTTTTTTAATTCCTTATTTTTATTTTTTGTATTCGCTTATTCTCTTGCAGTGAGTTTAATTGTTCTCGTTCGATGATGAAAAAAACTTTTAAACAGCTCAATTCTTCTATATCATTTTTTTTCTGGGAAATCTAGATTTTTTTTCTGTTTTCTTTTCTTTTTGTGTTTTTTTTTAATTTTTATTTTTTTTGTGGGGGTAATTTAAATAATTTTTTTCCCTCTTAAAATGCACCCAGTTTAATTTAAGTTTTGATTGTTATTGACTGTTTTGTCTCCATAGTTATCTCTGGTCTCTATTGTTTTTATCATTTGGCTGGCTTTTTTGTTGAGGGTGAAAATTTTAATTTCAGTCCTTTTTTTTTTTTAGCATTTTCTCTTTATTTTAACAAGTTTTCTTTCTTTTCTTTTTTTAATTTTTCTTTTTCATTTCCAATCTATTTTTTTTTCATGTTCCATTTTTTTTTTATTTTTGCTTTATTTTATTCTTATTTTCATTATTTCTCATTTCTTCTTCCATACTTTTTCTTTTCAGTTTTCTTTCCCAATTCTCCTCTTTCTTTCTTTCTTTCTTTCTTTCTTTCTTCTGCGTTAATTGTTATTTCATTTTTCATTGAATTTTCTTTCTGCTCTTATTTTCTATAATTGATGTTTCTTTATTCATTTTCCTTCTTTTTCTTTGTTTTTCATTCTTTCTGTTAATTTTTGTATCCGTTTATTTTTCTTTCTTTCTTTCTCGATTATTCTTTTCTTTATGCTTCTTTCATTATTATTATTATTTACTTATTTATATCTAATTCAATTTATCTTCATTTTTAAAAAAAATATTTTATAATATTTTTTAATATATACATATATATATATTTATTTATTTTATTTTATAATTTTTTTAAAAAATTATTTAAATTATCAATAATAATAATAATAATAATAATACTAATAATAATAAATGATTAAATTGATTTATATTACATCCATCACGAAATATTATACATCACCATGGCCATCAAACAGAAATACGCTCTTTAATACGCACATACATATGCACGTGCAATCCCGCGCTAGGATACAGTCATAACGTCACAACCAACACGCACTTTCATGGACACGCGCATGACAACAAGTACAAAAAAAACGCACAACACGAGAATACAGTTATATAGAAATACCATCATTTTCAAAAAAAAAAAAGGGAAAAAAAATCATTTAAAAGGAAATCTCCTAACTAGACTGCTTCAGTTCCAGTGATCTTTTGAAAAAGAGATATTATCTCGAAAATTCAAGAATTAAATACAGGTTAACACACAACATCATTGTTACCGTATTCTTTTTTTTCTTTAAAAACCTGCATTGTGATAGCCTTCGAAATCAACCTCCTAACCAATATATACACAATGCTTCAAGCAAATTATAAAACTCTCAATATATATATATATATATATATATATATATATATTTATATATATATATATATATATGAGGAAAAAGGGGTGGAATAAATCCGTACCTCATATATATATATATATATATAATATATATATATATATATATATGCATATATATGTATATATATTTCTTTCCTTCTTTCGTCATTATATATATGTGTGCGTGTATGTGTATTTTTAAAAAGTTTGCTGGGTATGTATGTTTTAGAAAAAGTATATATATATATATATATATTATATATATATATATATATATATATATATGTTGTGTGTGTCTGTGTCTGTGTCTGTGTGTGTCTGTGACTGTGACTGTGTGTATTTATGTATGTAAGTATGTATTTATTTTGATAGAGCTTCTCTTAGAAAATGTTTAATAATGTTTTTGTTTATTTTTACCTTATGCATTGTGTTCGTGGTCTTCGTTCCAACAAATTTTCTTTTTTTAACATACCTTTCTCTGGTCACTTTACTCTTGTACGAGATACAAGTAGCTAATATTATTGTTTCTAATTTGAGGTACAAACTTCTATATCTTTCCATCTAAACCTTCTCCTCCATTCTCCCTTCTTTCAATCTTCATTCTTTTTTCTTTCTTTCTTTTTTCTATATCCAACGTATATCTTTTTTTTTCTTTTTCGTTCATTCATTCATTTATTTTTTATCTTTTTTATTTTCAGTATTTTTAGATATCTTTTCATTTGTTTTATCTTTTTTTAAAAGCTTTTTTTTTTCATTTATTTATCTGCGTATTCATTTTCTTCCATTCTCCCTTCTTTCAGTCTTCATTCTTTTTTTCTTTCTTTATTTTTATCCAATGTATTTTTTTTCTTTTTCTTTTTTCTTTTTCTTCCATTCTCCCTTCTTTCAATCTTCATTCTTTTTTTCTTTCTTTTTTTTATCCAATGTATATTTTTTCTTTTTCTTTTTCTTTTTCTTCCATTCTCCCTTCTTTCAATCTTCATTCTTTTTTTTTCTTTTTTTTTTTTATCCAATGTATATTTTTTTCTTTTTTCTTTTTCGTTTATTCATTCATTTATTTTTTGATTTTTCTATTTTCAGTATTTTTAGATATCCTTTCATTTGTTTTTATCTTTTTTTTTAAGCTGTTTTATTTCATTTATTTATCTGCGTATTCATTTTCTGTTTTCTCTTACAATTCATCTCAACTCAGATCCGACATATTGGCCACATTTCCTTATTCACTTCTTTTACATGAACCTGAAACCTTTCTTAACTCATGATTAACAAATCTCTTTATTTCTTAAACATTAATTAAGCACACTAAATTCCATCCTTTCTTTACCATGTTATTTCCTGATTTGCCGCAATTAAGTTAGAGTTTCATTCAGGTTTTTTGTTTTATTCTTTGTCCCTTTCTCATTCCACCTTCTTTATGTCCTCTGCCATTTGCATAAAGACCCTTTTTTAAAAAAAACAATACATTCATAGAATAATATAAATAATCAAATTATAAGAGTTATTTTGATTAGGATTAACCATAGAAAATTTCAGTAAATGTAAAACTAGAGAAGTTCAGTTTCTGTACATTCATTTCAAGAAACAGAACTCGATTTCTCAAAACATGGCTGTCACATTATTGGAAATGTCAGCATAACTTTAGATTTATTTTAATCTAAGAAAAAGATCCGTGCTTTCGATTGTAAGAATAAATGATCTCCCTTTGTTACCAAAAAGAAATGGACGTCTAGACCGTTTTTAATTAGAGTAGCATCCCACCGTGGTGTAATGGGTAGCAAACTATAATAGTTTTTTCAACTGGAGTCTGTTCAATTAACAAAAGTAATCACTTTCGTTCAGCAAACTGCTCTCCAGTAACCGCATTCCTCTGACGTTGTTGTTCTTTACCAAACCCCCTAAAAAAAGTAGTCCGCTGAATTCCACCTCTCTCGCAGTCACTCCCTTCGTTCTTGTCGTACATTACTGCCCTCGTCAGCAAGACTCAATCGCGACTGCGCCGTGTGTTAAGGCAGGCCTTAAATAATGACATTAGCATGCCACATCCGGGTCAATCGCACAGTCTAGTGATTTACATGCGCGCCAATGAGGTATTCCGACGTCAATCCACGGCTCACGATCAGGAGGATGTGAGTTCAAATCTCCCCAATTACCAGTTACGCTCCCCTCTGATCTCATTTTACACGCCAGACATAGTCGTGCACGCTTTGAACAACTACGTGCGGGATTTCTCTCGCCACACAAAACTAGTTTCACCGATCAAATAGATATGTTTGAAAGTTTTTGTATTAGATAGAAATACTTGATACCATATAAATAGTATCATATGAGTACTAAAATAGACACTGATAGTTCATAATGTCTCTATACAATATTAGACGACCCTGGCTACAGGACTAGAATACATTGACTGTTTCAGCTAAGAGTTACATAATTCATATGTACCTTATGAAATATGTACGTACCTGTAGTAAGAATATTTGAATCAGGGTCCGTAAGATTTAGACTGACGGGGTTCAGTGGAAATTTACCATGGCCGATGATTGACACTGGAGACTTTCCGCTTGACCTTCCGATACCGAGCGATCGGGTGCGTGAGAATTAATTTAGTCAGATGGGGCCAGAGGACTCAGAGTGAATAGATGCATAGACCGCCTCCTGTGAGGGTCGGTCTCCTTCGTTGCGGTAGATGGGCCGGGTTGTTTGATAAAGCTTTATGAGAAAAACAACCAAGTCTTGTCGATTAGGTTAATTCAACAAGAAATGACCAGTCGAAGAAATAAAGAAGAACCAACCTTTAACAGAAGGATCTGAAGAGAAACAAGTCCAACAAGAGAAAATGGCGGCCGAGTTAGCAGCAAATAGTAAGAGGCCGAGTAAACAAGTAACAACCCTTATTCCATCTTTACTTTGTCTTGTTGTATATTGAAGATATTTAAAAGAAGGTGAAAACGGAAATAGGGTCTTCCGGTTGGATCGAGGCAGGGAGAAGACGAAAAGAGTAACAAAGGACTTTTTCCGGGTAAAGCGAACAAAGAAGGATGGGTAACAATAAGTTCGGAAATAGATGCGTCCGCTGATATATATATAACAAAAGAAAACGCGTAGGCGTTTGATATATATAAAAGGAAGTCAGGGATCCCAGGTCAGTTAGAGAGAGTCAGACATCGGACGGCGAACAGAGCACAAGGAGCGACCGTCGACACGGTCAGTCGCGGCAAAGGGCTGTGAGACGCCACCAGCCACCCCTTCCACCTCACCATCCCAACAGTAGTAGTTGTCATCATCAACCCTGGGGCATTTCCATTGTCAACGCTCGCCGCCCACTACGTACAGCCGAGAAGAGAAATAAAGTCAAAACTCCTACTATACCCATGTGTTGTAGATTTCATTAAGCGACCACTACATATATCGTCTAGAGTTTAGGGACGAGACCCGCTACGTATACAGATACACGAAGTAGGGCCGTGAATTTGAGGCCTCTACTCA
>CM042158.1:12698562-12701062 GCA_023376005.1 Doryteuthis pealeii | reverse complement strand
AGAGAGAGAGAGGGGGGGAGGACAAAGCAAAATAATTGAGAGAGAAATAGACATAAATAAGAAATAGTCCCAATGTTCACATTGATCCATATACCAAAAACCCAGATTTGTTTTGCTTTTTATCTTACCCCTCTGTACGGGATACAACCAGCGTATTCTAACCCCCACCCCCGCGCCAACGAGTTATCTGTAAATCGTATATTTCGGAGCAGTGTTGTAGACTATTTTAATATAGACGATGAAGAGAAGACAAATAAATATTACGGAAAGTTCACGATTTAATTAAAACGAACGTTCAAGTAAATCAATATTCCGATCGGCTAATATTAATTATAACATCGTCTTCATTCTCTTTATAATATTGGAAATTATAATACATGTACATTCTCAGTTGGAAATCGTTACATTGTGCATATAGACGTTTGCTGTACGCTGTCTTGTAGGACTATTTGCTCGACGAAAACTAATCAAATGCCAGGCAAAGCGACATGTCATTTTGGTCTTCTTGAATAATTGCGCTGTCTTATTGTCACCAAACGACAATCAGGAGAGGATATGAAGCGACCCGACTCCTCGGACCCCAATCTCGCTTCTTGGAGGATTCAATTAAATCTCACGTCGATCTCGAAGTAAGTCTCGTCGAGCTAATAAAGATTGCATTTGAATCATTATCATTGTGCAATGGCTTCTTCCGTCTGAGACTACTTCTAAAAACAAATTAATAGTCGATGAAAATAATTAAATGAAATATGAAATGTGAATTTCGAAAAGCTCATTACACTCCCACACAAAAAACATCACACGCATACATATTCACAATTACACCACACACACACACACACATATATATATATATATATATATATATATATATACATATATATATAAGTTAAGTAAAGTCGTCGGAGTGACCTAAGTCGGTATCAGCCAATCAGCAAAGGGGTCTATTCCATTTTCACTAGCGCTAGACGAGCGCCACACATACCACCAGCTCCTTACTTTACTTTTGCTACCCATATGCTGAGTTGGCTAGGGCCGAATTCTCTACCGACTGAGATATATATGATATATATATGTATATATATATATATATATATATATTATATATATATATATATATATAATAGTATTTGATAATTTGGTTGAAGAATTGTTAAGTAAAGTATATTATTTATATTTTAAATGCAATTACAATGCGTATAAAATAGTGTCCAATGTCTAATCAATTTCGAAGTATCTTCATCTTCAGAGACTGTTTTTGAATTAGACGCGGTCTTGTGTGTTTATATATATATATATTTTGACGTTATAAACACGCTTCATGTGGGTTGTTAGACGGAAGAGATGTGATTTCCGTTGTTCAATCATTTCAATTTCCTTTTTTTTCCTATGGAATGTGTATGTTAATTAATTATATATTCGGTGTTTAATTCTCACCTACTATTTATGCGAGTGTGTAACTGTCTCCGGACATACACATACACACAACGGCTTTATATATATATATATATATATATATATATATATATATATATATCTTTATTTCAATATGCCCGAGCGGGGCCTTATTTTTATAGTATTAAAAAAAAAGGAAAAGAAAAGAAATATATCTTAAATGATTTTCAAAAATTCCTGCAAGACACAACAACAACACGGGATTTAACGGAATTTGACGATCTTTGCCGAACTTTTAAATTTCCATCAGAAGATTCAACGGAATAATACCAACAGTTGATTTTAACAAACACCGATGGGAACTTTTCAATACACTGAAGATGGACATTTGTCCGAAAATATTAAGAGAAAAAAAAGGAAAAAAAAAATTAAATAAATATGTTTTTCAACATAAATTACGTTATTTTGCCTTCAAAAAATATATTATATATATATATATATATATATATATATATATATATATATATATATATATATATTATTAAGTTGTTCTGGATTGAAAATTTAGACGTTAGAAAAAATCCTATATATCTATTTGGCTGATTTCCCGAGCTTCTTACAGGCCGAGTGAAAGGACTTAAACCATTTGTTTACTGCTCCTTTATATTTCATAAAAACAATGTTTTTGAATGCTTCCGTGGCGGTGAAGCCCAGTTCCTCAATTCGATAACGTTGCCTGTCCACCTGACGTAATGCCCGTCATATCAGCGCACAAACTACCACAGTATGATATTACCAACCACAGTGGTTACCTTCAGGTCGTCGATGGCAATAAGTATCGCATAATCACCAACGATTGTATTGTACATTAGTATTATCTGCATTATTTGGAGTATTATCCTCATCTTCATTGTTATATGTACAACGTTTCGGCCGATGTGTACTCCGGACTTCTTCAGGTATTTCTTGTTGGACTTGGGAACCTTTCAGACTCGGGAACCTTCAATAGTCCAAAATAACGCAGATAATGCTAATCTCAAGCCTCATCTCAAACATTCAGAGAAATGTGTTGTACATATTTACCAACACCTCCGGACAAGTAGGA
>CM042158.1:12678562-12693562 GCA_023376005.1 Doryteuthis pealeii | reverse complement strand
TCCTACTATAATACATACAGTCGGATTCACTTCACCTCTTCATATAAATACATATATATATATATATATATATATATATATATATGTGTGTGTGTGTGTGTGTGTGTGTGTGTGTGCAAGGGTATCATAGAATCATATAAAGAATTTACTATCAATTTTCTGATGCACACGAAGAGATCTGAAATGACATTCACACCACGTCGTTTTATATCATCAAACGAAGAGCATTTCAAGAATTTATGAGTAAACCTTGGCGTTGACATCGCCATTATAGTTTGCACTCAATGTATGGAGCCATTCCCCAGCCAAAAACGTCAGCGATCTTTGCATTGCTTATCATTCCATCCCGGTGATGAGGCATTATTCTCTGTAGTATTTCATTCTTGCGTGTCGTTTCCAAATTTCCCACCAACTCAGAAAAAGGCCAAGAAATTTGACGAGAGCCAAAAGGGAAAAATCTATTTGTCATGAAAACTGTGCCAAAATACTCATGGCAAATGGCATTTTATTGTGCGAATATTTCCGACGATTCAAAGTCTCTTACATAGAAAATGGTTGCAGTTACACAGGGTCGTTATGTTGCAACGAATACGTCCGGTTGTCTCAAAAAAAAAAAGAAAGATCTGCACTGAAGAACAGTGCAAGAATAGAATTTCGTTTTAGATGGAGATATTAAATCCACATCATCATCATCATCATCATCATGTGGTACCGACAGCACCGTTATCCATGAATCTTCCTCGCCGGTCAGTCAGTTTCTCTAATTAGGTAGTGGGTGTCCCTACTGAACTTTCTGGATTAAAAAATAGGTTTATAGGGGATGAGAGGTTTGGGCCTTACAGAAAATCACAATTCAAAAACGTGGTCCTAAGTTACGGGGTTTAGACAAGAAAAGAGGTCAGTGTTGGGAGCCCTAAATGAAAAAAATTAAAATAACATTCAAAGATTTGTAAAAGAAACTGAATCCGACGGTATGTTGAAAAATGAATAAAGGAAAGAAAGTATATAATGAATAATATAGGATATTTTAATAAATTTTCTTACACGTGTTTCGGTCAGGAGTTTATCGATGTACATTATTCAAACTATTATTTTCAAATAACCAAATGAAATGAAATAATAATAATAGAAAAAATGTAGAAATGTCCCGCACACAAAGAAAATTCGACCTTTATCAGAGTCAAATTTCATTTCAAATAAGGATTTACTCTGAGATGGTCGAATTTTCTTTGTGTGCGGAACAATTCTATATTTTTTTCTATTATTATTATTTTATTTCATTTGGTTATTTAAAAATGATAATAGTTTGAATAATGTACACATGGATAAACTCCTAACCGAAACACGTGTAAGTAAAATTGATAAAAATATCCTATTTTATCCATTCTATACTTTCTTTCCTTTATTCATTTTTCAACATTCAAAGATTTAAATAGACAACACAATGATGAAAGAAAATTCCTTTCATAAATAGCACGTCGTCACGTGACATCCTGTTTTTCATTTCATTACGGGTTTGTATTAATAGGTCATTATGAATACTTCGGAGCTGAACATAAACAAAAATTCCAAACCGTTTTCTTCATATGATCTTCGCCGAATATAATATCTATATATTTCTGTGCGGTAAAAGTGAGGAGATGATATTAGGTGTGGTGCTCCATCTCAAACGCCAAAACAATCTCCTGGATCAAGTGCTAAGGAAAAGAGGATAGACTCCATCGCTGTCTGGCTGTTATTGACTTTAGGCCACCCCGATGACTTTACTTACTTTTTATCAATGTACAGGTTGATCCGAAAGTCTTGCCACAGTTATATATTAGTTTAACTTTTATTATTTGTTATTTTAATGATACAGTTTAAAATATTAATTAAGATATCTATATGATAATACTCGTGTTCCTTAATCCTCCGACCGGTATCATCTTGCAAAACCCTCTGATTATAAACGAGGCCGTCCAAGATGGAATGCAAAAATATAAATCCTGATTATCTACTCTCGCTTATCCACCGGATTCTTATTTCCGCACGTCATATAAATAAAGGACCCTTCCGTTTTTATGAGAAAGAAAGAAAAGGAAGAAAAGGGTCATGCGGTACAGAAAAAATATAATTATAGTTGACTTTCTTTTATAGAAAGAAACTTTCTTTTATAAATAGTTCGACGTCACGTCACATCCTGTTTTTCGTTATGGGTTTGTATTAATAGATCGTTATTAATAAGTCGGTGCTGAACAAAAAAAATAATCCAGACTGTTTCCGTGATGTGATCTTCGCCGAGGAGTTTAATTTTAAGAATATATTTCAGGACAGATTAAGCCATCCGGTTTATGAACACGTTTCAAAATAATCACTCGCTTTTATGCAGATCGAACGTTTTGAACGATTATTCAGTCGATAATAAGAAGTTTGGTTGTTGATTTAGGAACATTTTCAAATTTGGAAATACTTTTTAAAGATTTTATTCAATGCTTTTGATGTGATGACAAGTTGAACAGTTAGTAGAGCGTTCGACTAGGAACCAAAGGTTTCGGGTTCATATACCGACCCTCGCAAACTCAGTGTATGATTTGCACAGGGATCTGTGCGGTAAATGTGAGAAGCTGATGGTAGGTGTGGCGCTCCATGTCAGAAGCCAAAACAATCTTCTTGGTCCAGTGCTAAGGAAAGGAGGATAGATTCCATCGGTGTTTGGCTGTTATTGATTTTAGGCTAGGGATCTGTGCGGTAAAAGTGAGGAGCTGATGGTAGGAGTGGTGCTCCATCTGAAACGCCAAAACAATCTCCGTGGTCCAGTGCTAGAGGAAAAGAGGATAGACTCCATCGCTGTTTGGCTGTTATTGAATTTAGCCCACCCCGATGACTTTACTTATTTTTTATTAATGTACAGGGTGATCCGAAAGTCTTGCCACAGTTATATATTAGTTTAACTTTTATTATTTGTTGTTTTAATGATACAGTTTAAAATATCAATTAAAATATCTATATCATAATACTCATCTTGCAACACCCTCTGATTATGAAAGAGAATGTCTAAATCGCCCAAAGATGGAATACAAAAATATAAATCCTGATTATCTGGTGTAGCTTATCCGCCGAATTCTTATTTCGTCCCCTCAGATAAATAATGGACCATTCCGTTTTTATTAGAAATAAAGAAAGGGGAGAAAAAGGACATGCAATACAGAAAATATAATAAAAAAGAAAGGAAAATAGAGTAGGGGATGAGAGAGAGAGAGAGAGAAGGGGGGGTTAAAACATGATTATTATACTTTTTACATATTGAACAATAGCAATAGCTCTTTAATAAACATATCACACGTAGTAATAATTAAATTATCATACTGTGATATATCTACAGGTCGCGCTAGTATGATAATATAATTACAATTTTCTATCTCCTTTCCAGCGACTTATAAGGGCCGGTTTAGCTCAGTCGGTAGAGCGTTTGGCTAGGAACCACAAGGTTCCGTGCTCGATACCTACCCTCGCTAACGTGGC
The DNA here is from genome assembly GCA_023376005.1 of Doryteuthis pealeii. NCBI lineage: Eukaryota > Metazoa > Mollusca > Cephalopoda > Myopsida > Loliginidae > Doryteuthis > Doryteuthis pealeii. The sequence continues at coordinate 12,690,061 of CM042158.1, read as the reverse complement.
GTATGAGTAGGATGTGGTAAAGTAGGTGTGGCGCTCCATCTCAGACGCACAAAGTATCTCCTTGGTCTAGCGCTCGTGAAAAGGGGATAAACTCGCTTGCTGTCTGGTTGATACTAACTTTAGGCCACTCCGAGGACGTTACTTTTACTTAGTCTTAGGAGATAAATAATATTGACAAGTGAATCTCGCAAAGAATTACTCGGCGTGTAGAACATCGTACAGCAGCTGTTTCGACTTTATTAAGTCTAATCAGCGATGTATACTAACGATCTCCCTCCGACAGAAATCGAAACCGGGACTTCAGCAGGATAGTCAGAAACTATACTGCCTCGGCCAATTCTTTGCGAGATTCACTTGTCAATATTATTTATCTTCTATAATTATCGAATTTTATGCGATATGAGCATTGTAATTGCCTTCAAGCAAAAATATAAATATTAATATATACTTTATCACCAATGCTTCTAAAAATAAACAAACATCCCAAAATCTTAGTCTTAGGACTTGGGACCGGTTAGCTTTGTTGGTAGTTCATACACCATTGTAATTACATTATCGATACCAGAGCATCAGTAGCAACCAGCTTGGTTACACATCGTTATTTTCTAGTTTACTGTACGGAAGATTAATCTCAAGGATTTGCTTTGGTTGACATTAAAAACTATGGCAATCTAAACTGGGAGACTTTAGAGATGTTTCACCGAACTGAAATGAAAGTATTTTTGGTTAGTTGGGATATTTGCCTCCCATCCCACTTATAAGGACGTGATGCAATGACATTTTTATGTGGGCCCACCCACAAGCCGAAGCCCATGGGTGGTAGGCACAACAAATGCGTCGATTCCGTCGGCATTCCACCTCAAGGGGAGCGCATCAAGCGCTAGGCAATAAATCCAGCCCTGCCCCTTTAAATCAAGGGGGCAGGTATTGCCTGGGGGAACAGCCCCCTGGGATCGACGCTGTTAATTTAACACACCGGTCCAGTGGCCGAAGCACACCGGACTCCCGCCCCGAAGGACGGGTTAGTGTTGATTTTTTTTTGTTGGTTGGTTGGTTGGTTGTTAGTGTTTAAAGGCATACCAACCCTTAGTATTATTTTGATTATTCGCACTAAAGTCCTCGTCTTCATTGTTATCTATACAATGTTTCGGTCGATGTGCCCTTAGGCCTTCTTCAGGTATTCCTTGTCAAACTTATTTTCAGACACGGGAACCTTCTTTTCGGACACGGGGACCTTTTTCGGACACGGGAACCTTCTTTTCGGACTCGGGAACATTCTTGTCTTAATCGGGATCCATCACAAACATTTGAACCTAACCCTTTATTCAGTCCATGGGGGTATCCTCTTTTCATTCCGTTAACCATACCTGGAGTACAGATGTTAAACTATGTTAATTATTATTCTATGTTACTGCTGCCCTAGCCAGGATTGAACTTTCAGTCAAGATATAACTGTCACTTATAACTGTCTTAACAAAACTCGTTTATCCACTAGGCTATGTGTCCAATCGCCGAAACGTTGTACACATAACAATGAAGATGGTAACAACAGTCCGAATAATCCAAATAAGACTAATTATCAAGCATCATCTCAAAAATTAGAGAAATAGTGTCGATAACAATAAAGATGAGGACAATAGTCCGAATAATCCAAATAACACTAATTATCAGCCTCATCTAAAAAAAAATCCAAGAAATAATATCAAACCTTGTTGGTTATTGAATACAAAATATCAATGTTTTAATACATTGCTAGAAATAATTTCCATTAACTTCATGTGTATTAAATAAATACTGATGTTTAGACCTCACCCACTGCCTTCTAGCAACTATATGATAAAAGGGTGTGTTTTTGCTATAAATGCAAATAGTAATACTTTCTGAACACAAATGGTAGACTGGTAAAACTATAGACTTGTACAAATCATTAAACAGATAGACTGGTTAAAATATGCAAAATCATTAAACACACATTGTTTTACTTTCCAGAAATGTCCTTAGAAAAGGCACGACCACTATGGGTAAATAGGTAGACAGTTCTTTAGCTTCGTTTAGGCAACCAGTTTGGGAGAAGAAAAAGTTAGATTCAAAGAAGCTTTACTCCGCATACAAATTTCAATAATTTTTCAACCGCTCTATTTTGTCCCATTGATTGGACCCTAAGTTCATTACATTTAAACCGCCTGTCGGCTGCGGCATTAGAATGCACCGACTGCACTCTGCAGAGGGGTAAGACTCCCAATGGGGCCACCTGTTGGCCGTGGGTGGCGACCCGTGATGCTTATGGATAGAGCCCAGGTGGATGAGCAGTTCATGACATGCAATACTCCACTTTGGCCCTATCTTGAGCTAGACGGGCGGTCGGAGAGGCCCCTCCGAAAAATCGGCTGGTCACGTCAAGCCCTAGCACCTATATGATTTTCCAACCCTATTGTCCTAATGCAAGGCCAACCCCTTTTTATCATATGGGTGCTAGAAGGCGGTGGCTGCGGGTCTACATGTCCTGTGAATGACGTTAAACTCTATCTGATGGTGAGGTTCCAGTTTTGGAGGTTTGGGGAATGTGGAGCACCCCTTCATCACCATTGCTCCCTGGTCACTCTGACCCGGAGTGGTAGTACCTGTTAGGGTCCCATCTATGGGTTAAATAGAAAAATGTATTTATAAAACAATTGTATTATCCATTAAGAATTGATTTATTTCAAACTTTATCAGCATTAAATGACCCATTGAGGTTGATATGCCGTAAAACAAACCAAACCATTACATTTAAACCTTGCTTAGGCAACCAGTTTGGGAGAGGGAAAACTCTGAATTGAAACCAGTTGTACTCCACCTAAAAGAACTGGCCTTGTTTCACATCGTGGCTGTGGTGAAAGTTGGGTAAATACAGAGATTAATTGTTTAATTTTTATTGTTGTTGTTGTTGTTGTTGTTGTTTAGTATTAATTGAATGGAATCGATGTTTCTGTAGAATACATTTATTGAGTTTTTTTACACACTCTGTGAGTTATTTGGTCTGTATGGTGTATAGTTCGTGAGTGGGTTGGGGATGATATTGAGCGTAAAGAGAGATCGATAGACTGTATATTAAGAATCATAATGCACTTATGAAGTAAGTAATTATTTTACGTACATAGTGTGATTCTAACGCTGTAAAGCATTTATTCTCTTGTTTGTTTGTTTTGTTTGTTTTTCTTTTGTTTTTACTAACCTCTTCTTTGACGAATGCAAATAAATGAAAATCCAATAATTTCAAATGCACTTATTTTACCGCAGCTTTTCCATAAAATGCGTTCAGAAATAAATAATAAAATGAATAAATAAATAAACCGAAAAATAAGACGATGCTGCATCTCCCGAAATAGTCAGTAGACTCATTAACGAAGATTAATTATATTATCACTTTTATTTGTAGTTTTTGTTGCTAACTAACATGATTTAATAATACGATTTCAAAAAAAATTCTCTTCTCCCACATCCTTTAGGCTCTGTTTCTCCACAAGTCCCAATAAGATCCCAAAATACCTCAGTAACTACAGAGTAGATTATCGAACTGATTGAACCCCTTCTGGCCAAATATAATTTATTGATATTTCTAGTGCACTATATCGATTTCTTTGTTTATTTCTTTCTCTTTTTTTTTTTTTTTCGTTTCATCTTTTTTTAGTCTTTAAATCCCACCTCTTGGGATCTCCTATTTTTGTCTGAAAATTTTCCTCTTTTTTTTTTGTTGTTACTTGTGCATTACGTGGGCATCGTAGATTGTGCCGAATTAAGAATATGCTGATTCCGGTCACGTGGTTACCGAGTTCATTAACGCCATTTTCTTGGGATTGGGGAGTGGGAGTGTTATGATCTCATAAGCAGGTGGGTGTGAAGCGGTTTCTTGTTCACTCCATTAAGTAAAGATTCATGCTGTTATATAAATCATAGTCCATCTCTAATGACGCTGGGATGAGGGTCGTTCAACCACGAAATCTAGGTCATGACCTGTCACTTTCCCAATAAACAACTGAATGGTCCATTTCAATGATATCGGCCAAGTTGGTCAAAGGTCATGACCAGTTGTCCTCAACATTTATCGAACTATATAAAAGAAAGATTCTGTGTGTCTGTCAATCTGTCTGTATGTACGTATGTTTGTTTGTACAACAACCGCACATACGTCTTTTTATAACACAAAATTGGTAGAGACCAGCAAGGACTAGAGATCAATAAAATGCACCCTCTAATTTTAATCCGAGAGGGAATTATACACTTTTTATCACTCATTTTCCATAAGTAAAAATATAAGGGTATAAATCAAGGATCTAGTAAAAGACTTTTAAAAAGTGGTGAATATATATATATATATATATATATATATACATATATATATTATATACATATATATATATATATGTATGTATGTATATATATATGTATATATATAAAAATATGTATATATATATATATATTATATATATATATATATATATATATTATATATATATATATATGTGTGTGTATTTGGTATTTGTGGAAAAAAAGTGACTTACCGGTGTAAATGGTCGCGGTGGTTAGTTGATTCAAGTTTTCGCAATGATAAGGCAGCGATATAACAAATATAAAGTGCTCAATACGTTAGTAGAACAAATTTATTAACATAAAGGTACACGGTAATAACCTACTCGAGTTTCACCATAAGGATCTTCAGGCTTAAATCCACTGGATTAATCAAGATATTGATTAATGGCAGTCGATTACACGTCTGTGTTCTTTTGCGTTTATCGCAAACACACACACACACACACACACACACACACACATGTAATCGACTGCCATTAATCAATATCTTGATTAATCCAGTGGATTTAACCCTGAGATCCTTATGGTGAAAATCGAGTAGGTTATTACGTGTACCTTTATGTTAATATTATATATATATATATATATATATATATATATATATATATATATATATAAGATTATGTATATCTGTATAAAATTATACCATAGAATATAAATTACAGAATATAGATTCTGAAAATTCTGTAGAAAATGATACCATAGAATATAGACATGAAGTTAATCAATACCATACAACATGATCCCCAATGGTGCTAACACATTGTTAAAACCAATTACTAAAAAAGTATGAATATAAATACATAACCTATATTACTTCCTAACCGTTAGGCATGACATAACCCCAAACGCGTTGATATGCCGTTTAAAATCAATCAACCAACCAACCATCTGTATATATGTCTGTCTATATGTATGTTTGTTTGTACATCGACCAAACTCATGTCCTTTTATAAAGAAGAATTTGTGGAGACCCAGCAAAGACACAAATCCAATAAAATCCCCACCCTATTTTTGTCTGAAATAGGGTTAAAAATGTTTACCCTTCATTTTCAATTAAGAAAAATTAAATTAGAATAAAATAAGGATATGAATCAATGCTATATTTTACAAAACATAATTAAGAATGATCAAAATAGATTAATAAAGGACAAAACACAATGAAAAGTAAATAAAAGAAAAGAGAAATCAAGAAGAACACTAAGAATAAACAACTTAGAAGAAATACATAATCATTAAAATATAATTAAAAAATATAGAGGAAAATATTTTTTATTAATCGATATTCTTTTAACTTTCATTATGTTTTGTTTTAATAATATATAATGTCATTAATTATAATATTGTCATATAGCACCTAAATAATGAGAATGGAATTGTCTGGTTTTCCTATAAATAACCTCTGATAAAACATTGGAAGAGAGAAATGAGATCTCATGGGACATGTTAATTCAACCTAGCAATTAGTAATTACTGTTCACCTTGTATCCTTGCTTAGTAAATCCTTAATACTTGTTTCTTTCTATTATTTCTGTTAGAACAATTATATGATACTTTTCTATTTCTTTTCTAGTGGCTTATTTCTGTTAAGTTTTTAAATGCCATCATGGCCAGTTGAAAAGGGCTTAAAGTAAGTAAGTCCTTAGTTGTGAATCCTTTGTAAGTGGGCAAATAATGATAGAATAGATTTTAAATGCAAAACCTAAAAAAAAATTATCATTCAGTAGAATATTGGACTGGGAATTGCTTTATTTTCCAAGATATTGAAAAATAAAAAATATACATCGAAATAGCATTGAAATTCTACTTAAAAATATCCAGCATTTGTAAATCTCAAAAAGAAACAAATCAATACACCAGTTTTTTGCCCCCCCCCCCCCCATCCAGTTGATAGTGGATAGCATTTCTATTATGAAATAATTGATCATCATAATGTATTGCACACTACAAAATTAATAGAACTGATAAACAAAAGTTGAACACAAGAAGAGATCAATTCAATAAAAACAGAATGGTCCATTATTTAGCTGATGTGACAACTCATAAGAAATGAGAATATGGTGGATAAGCAATACCAGATAATCAATATTTACATTTCTACATTTTATCTAGTATGATTTGGACAGTCTCATTTTTAACCAGAGGGTGTTGCAAGATGATAACGGTTGTACTTTTAAGGATCACAAGTATTAATATATAGATAGTTCTATCATTTGAAATTCATAGAAATGTACATTTACTTGAATAAATGGAAAATTACTTATCTTACAAGCCAGAAGTACTGGGGGCGAGGGGAGGTTAAGGGTTTTATTGTAATAGACTTGCACACCATCAATAATTTCTTTTCTCATCATCTACATGTATTAACTGTAAATACACCAAACAAGTAAGATTTTTGTCTTTCCCAAGAACATTAAAGTAATAACATTTCATTTATATATCTGGTTTACTCAGACCAGTGTCCTTATTTTTATTTTTATTTTTATTTTTATTTTTATTTTTATTTTTATTTTTATTTTTTTTTATTTTTATTATTTATTTTTTTATTATAGTCAATGAATAGACCGGTTAGCTCAGTCGGTAGAGCGTTCGGCTAGAAACCACAAGGTTCCTAGTTCGATACCGATCCTCGCAAACTCAGCGTATGAGTAGCACAGGGATCTGTGCGGTAAAGTAAGGAGCTGATGGTAGGTGGTAGATGCTAAAAACAATCTCCTTGGTCTAGCACTATTGAAAAGGGGATAAACTCCCTCGCTGACTGGCTGATACCGACTTTATGCCGCCCCGCTGACTTTACATTTTTCATAGTCAATGAATTATCTGGCCTTCTTAAGGTGTCTGCCATAAATGGTAACCTTTTGGGAAGATTATTCTCATTTATCTATTTATTATTTTTCCGGTAATTCAGATTAAGTGATAGAACGTACTAAGTATATTTATTACATAACTGGTACACAGAAGTTTTACATCTGATTTAAGATTTAAATATTATCTTCTTGAGATGATAATCAGCATGACGAAAACATTCGAGAGCTCGATTTCTCATATCACGTAAAGTGTGGTTTAGCATATCAACTGGAATAGCTGTTTTCACTAGGGATTGCTTTCTTTCATTTCTGCTGTCATGTGTGGCATGCCTGAGTATACCCGATTTTTCAGGTAACCCCACAGAAAATAGTAAGTTAGATCAGGTGATTTGAATGGCCAATGGATATCACCGATCACGAAATGATAGTCGGGAAAAGGTGTTGTCATTGGAAGTCATGATGTATGAATAGACACTTATGTAATATTAAAATCTTAAAAAACATATAAACTCCCGTGTATCCGTTATGTAATAAATATACTTAGCACTCTATGTCGTTTTCATAATCTGAGAAAATAGCATTTAAAATGTTTCATGCATTATTGTTCACCCTGTATATAAATATATTTATAGATTCATTTTTAACTTTTTAAATCCCGGACAACACCGGGTAGCTGTGCTACTTTAACCTAAAATAGTCGTTAATTTTACTAGAGAAGAACACAAACGACCGAGGAGGGGAATTATTTAATCATGAATATAACAGTACATCATTTTACGCTTTATGTGAGTGATACGTTGTGTTTCGAAATAAATGTTACAATTCAGTAGACAGTGAAGCAAGTTGAAATAATCAATTATTATTTTTATCATATAAAACAATTCAATCAACCGGGAAAGAATTATACACTCACTTAGATAAATGCACAAGAAATACAAAGAACAATGATCTGAACTGGTGAAACAACAATGTGAAAATTATTTCAGTAATACATTTAAGAATTCATATATTTATCAACCTTTACGGACGAGCAGGATGTGACACAATGTCAATGTTTAAGCAGAGTTTAATAGACTTGAATTCAGAATTTTTCCCTCCCCTAGACCGGTTGGTCGGTTGAATGGATTTTATGGCATGTAAAGGCTTGTTGGGTTATTTAATGCCGAATGAATTTTGTTTTATGCATTCTTGATGGATATTGAAAATTATTTTATTTAACTCAATCTTTTAAACACATTTTTGGTTAGCTCAGGTTTTCTATGGATGAGGCCCTAACAGGTACTACCACTCCGGGTCAGAGTGTATTTGGGAGTAATGGGGTGAAGGGATACTCCATATTCTTCAGAACCCCAGAATTGGAACAGTTTGACGTCATTCCAAGGCAATTAATACCCTCAACCACCGCCTTTTAGAACATATATGATAAAAATGAATTGAATCTTGGTCATCAGAACAATATGCTTTAGACAATCATTAAGGTACTAGGGCTTTACGTGAGCAGCCAATTGAACGCAGGGGGGGAGGTCTTTGACTTGCAAAGTAAGGGCTAATGTTGAGTGTTGCATGTTATGGATTGCTCAGATACCAGGATTCCGTCCTTAAGCATCACGAGTTGCTACTCATCACCAATAGTTGGCCACATTGGGGTGTTGTACACCTCTACAGAGGTTCAGTCGGTTTATTCTACAGTCCCAGACAACATGTTTAAAGGGCCAAGTATGTCTTAGTATTTACTCAATTGATTCTAATAAAAGAATTTTAACTGGTTCTACCACTCAGGATTAAATCGTTCTGTGATCAATGTCTATGAAGAGGTACTATATACTCCGCAGATCTACAGAACATGAACCTCACCACTAAAATGCAGTTATGTACCATAGCCACAAGAGTCCTTTTTGCAAGGTGAATAGTTGACTTTTTCATACCATTTCCTAATATAGGGCAATTTATTTGAAAGAAGTGACAGGGAGTTCAGTTTTGTCTGACCTCAAAGGAGGTAATCGCTTGTCAGCGGGACTTAGAATCCACTAACTCTATCCCCTAAAAAAGGGACTGTTGTCGCTATGGTAATTAACTGTATCTCGTGGTGATGTTCACTTTCCGTAGATCTACGTCGTAAGTATCAACCTTCATAATCCCAAGACAACTCTGGCCTCGGAGTGGTATTACCTGTTAGGATTCTTTGTTAGGATCAAATAGATCCGTTAAAATATTCTTATTCAACAGGACAGTGAAAAAAAATGATTTTATTTTCCCATTTTTTCACATGCAATGATCACGTCATCAGCTTTCGTAAACAAACGCACATATAAAAATTAACGGTAAATAACATTAAATTCACACATTCACTATACACTTAACAATTTTCATTTTTCTCCCTTACCGAAAATTTCTGTAACAGTGTCCTGGTGATGGTTTAATACCGAAATAATTAAGTATAGACATACATTTTTCCTCTGATCGTAACATCCTGTGTTCGTTATATTTTTGAAAACATTTTCTTCACATATATATGTATGTATATTTACACATACATTTTTCTGTATATGTATGAGTATTGAATAATATAATTTGTATATACTAATTGAATCATTTGGAAATCCACGGTTTCTGTTAGTTAATGGTAATTATTCTTGCTTGGTTGCCGTTCGGTACGTTTCAGTCTCTTAATCTTTTCTTGATCTATTGTAAACTTAATGAACTCTTTACGTCATCTCGGAGTGGTGCTTGCATTTCAACTCAGACGTTGCCAAAGCCAAATGGAAAAACAATAAATGTGAACGGCTTTTGTAAAATAGCATTTATTTTTAAAAAAATGCGCGAGAGAAAAATTAGCGCGTGAAAAAAGTATTATTGAATATAAACGGTTTACCGAATTCTTTTTTCTAGAGTTTTGAAGGTAAATCAAATTTGAATTTTAAAACAAATTCGAAAACTTATTTTAGAAAGGAAAATAAATTATTGAATCTGTTTTTAATAGGAGCGTGTGGAGGAAAACGAGCGTTCACAGTACCCGTAAATCCTCGACTATAATCTGCATTCTTTTTCCAAAATTTAATGGTCAATATCCCTAGTGCGTATTATATACAAGGTTAAAAATAAAACATATTTTCCAGGCAATGTCCGAGTCTCTATTTGCAGTCCGGCAATGTTTATTCAGACGCATTTTGTGATGTCGGGCGCGAAAATACCTTAAGCTGCGTATTATACTTAAGGGCGGAATATACTCGAGGATTTACAGTAGGTTTTGACTAACGTACTACTAGGAACCACAAGGTTCCGGGTCCGATATCGGCCCTGGTCATCTCAGCTTATTAGTAGCACAAGGATTTGTGCGGTAAAGTGAGGAGCTGATGGTAGGTGTGGTGCTTCATCTCGTACGCCAAAACAATCTCCTTTGGTTTGAATCCAGCTTTTTCCTTCAAGATTGATTGCCATAACAAGTTTAAAAAGCCCAGTCTGCCCTACTATTTACATATAGTTGGAGATAGAATAGTTTGATTCGTAACTTTCCCATAGTTATTAGCGCAATGTAAAATTCAAACAGTCACGTTCGGGATTGTCGTTATTAAAGATTCTTGAGGCCATTATGGGTTGCAGGCTTAGTGTACTTTAGAGTGAGACCCTTGTGATGTTGAATATTTACATTGCGCTAATAACTATGGGAAAGTACGCAATCAAAAACTATCTAATCTCCAAAACTATATTAAGATAGGTAGGCAGACTGGGCTTTTTAAACTTGTTATGGCAATCAATCTTGAAGGAAAAAAGCGGGATTCAAACCAAAGGAGCATTGATGTTGGCGTACGAGATGAAGCAACCACACACTTCACCATCAGCTCCTCACTTTACCGCACAAATCCTTTGTTGCCTACTAATAAGCGAAGGAGACCAGGGCGATAATCGGACCGGAACCTGTGGGTTCCTATTAGTACGTTAGTCTCAAAACCTACTGAAATCCTCGAGTATATTTCCGCCCTTAATAGTAATTTACGCAGCTAAGCGTATTTTCGCGCCCTGAATCACAAAATGCGTCTGAATAAACATTGCCGGACTGCAAATGAGACTCGCGGACATTGCCTGGAAAATATGTTATTTTAACCTTGTATATAATACGCACTAGGATATTGACCATTAAAAATTTTGGAAAAAGAATGACAGATTATAGTCGAGTATTTACTGGACGCTGAACGCTCGTTTTCCTCACACGCTCCGTATTAAAAACAGATCAATAATTTATTTTCCTGGTCAAAATAAGTTTTCGAATTGTTTAAATTCAAATTTGATTTACCTTCAAACTCTAGAAAAAAAGAATTCGCCGTAAAAACCGTTTATATTCAAG
>CM042158.1:12629854-12678462 GCA_023376005.1 Doryteuthis pealeii | reverse complement strand
ACAAAAGCGTTCAATTATGTTTTCATTTGCTTTGGGCAACGATCTGATTGAAATGCAAGCACACTCCGAGATGACTAAAGAGTTCATTAAGTTTTACAATAGATCAAGACAAAGAATTAAGAGACTGAAACGGACCGAACGGCACCAAAGCAAGATATTACCATTAACTAACCAGAAACGTGATTCCAATGATTCAATTAGTATATACAAAGTATATTATTTCAATTACTCATACATATACAGAAAAATGTATGTGTAAAATATAGCATACATATAATATGTAAGAAAATTTTTCAAAATATAACGAACACACGGATGTTACGATCAGCCGGAAAATTGTATGTCTATACTTAATTATGTTCGGTATTAAACCATCACCAGGACAGCTGTTACAAGAAATTTCGGTAAGGAGAAACAATGAAAATTGTATAATGTATAGTGAATGTGTGAATTTAGAATGTTAGTTTACCTTAATTTATATGTGCGTTTGTTTACGAAGCTGAGAACGTGATGCAAGCATGTGTGAAATAATGGAAAATAAAATCATTTTTTTTCAACTGTCCTTGTGAATAAGAATATTTAACGGATTCTATTTGATCCTAACAAAAGAATCCTAACGGTAATACGACTCCGAGGCAGAGTTGTTCTGGGATTATGAAGGGGTTGATACTTACGACGTAGATCTACGGAATAGTGAACATCACCCACGAGATACAGTTAAATTACCATATCGATACAACAGGTCCTTTGGGGATAAGAAAGTTAGTGATTCCCTAGTCCCGCTGACAAATGCGATTACCGTCCTTTGAGGTCAGACAAAACCTGAACCTCCTGTCACTCTTTCAAAATAAATTTGCCCTTATATTAGGAAATGGTAATGAAAAAGTCAACTATTCACCTTGCAAAAAGGACTCTTGTGGCTATGGTAACATACTGCATTTAGGTGGTGAGGTTCATGTTCTGTGAAGATCTGCGGAGTATAATGTACCGTCGTCATAGACATTGATACAGCGTTTCAAACGATTTTATCTGAGTGTAGAACCAGTAGAATTCTTTTATTAGAATCAATTGAGTAAATACTAAGACGATACTGGCCCTTTAAACATGTGTCTGGACTGAGTAAGAATAAACCGATCTGAACCTCTGTAAGGTGTACCAAACACCGCCATCTATGCCAGAATTGTGCGCAACTAAATTGGTGATGAGTAGCAACTCGTGATGCTTAGGACGGAATCCTGGTGAGTGAAGCATCCATAAACATTGCAACCTTAACATTAGCCCTTACTTGGTCAAAGTCAAAGACCTCCCCCCTGCTGTTCAATTGGCTGCTTCCACGTAAAGCCTAGACACCGTTAATGAGTTGTCACTATCAAGTCTGATTACCAGAAGATTCAATTCATTTTTGAGATTCCATATATGTTTCTAAAAAAGAGGCGGTGGTTGAGGATATAATTGCCTGAATGACGTCAAACTGTTTCCAATTCCTGTGGTTCTGAACAATATTATATTCCCTTCCACCCCATTTTACTACCCAAGAGCATCTCTGACCCGGAGTGTAGTACTGTTGGGCCTTCGATCCATACAGAAAACTGAGCTAACCAAATGGTGTTAAAAGATTGGAGTGTTAATATAAAATCAATTTTCGAATAGTCCCATCAATGCATGTCATAAAACAATAAATTCATTTCTCGGCATTAAATAATCCCAACAAGCTTTACAATGCCGTAAAATCCATTTCAAACCATGACCAACGCGGTCAGGGGACGGAAAAATCTGAATTCATCGTCTATTACTCTGTTAAACATTTGACATTGTGTCACATCCTGCTCGTCCGTAAGTTTGATAAAGTATATGAATTCGTTAAATGTAATACTGAAATAATTTTCACAATTGGGTTCACACCAGTTCAATCATGTGTCTTTGTATTTTGTGCTTTATCGTAAAGTTGAGGTGTTATATCTTTCCCGGTTTGATGAATTGATTTAGTATTGGATAAATATAATGTGATTAATATCAACTTGCTTCATCTGTCTACTGAATTGTAAATTTATTTCGAAACATGCCAACTATTACGTCACGATAAAGCGTAAATATGATGTACTGTTATGATTTTCATTGCATTAAATAATTGTCCCTCCTCGGTCGTTTGTGTTCGCTCTAGTAAATTAATTAACGACTATTTTAGGTTAAAGTAGCACAGCTACGCGCGGGTTGTCCGGGATTAAAAAGTTAAAGAAATGACATCTATAAATATATTTTATATATCACGGGAACAATAATGATGAAACATTTTAAATGCTTATCTTTCTCAGATTATGAAAACGACATTGAGGTGCTAAGTATATTAATTACATAACGGATATACTGAGTTTTAATGTTTTTTAAGGAATTTTAATATTACATTAAACTGTCTATTCATCACTCAATGAGTGAGCAATGACAACACTTATTCCCGACTTATCATTTCGTGATTCGGTGATATCGCTGCATCTCAAATCACCGTGATCTAACTTACTATTTTCTTTGGTTACCGTGAAAATCGGTAAACTTCAGGCTGGCCACACATGACAGCAGAATGAAAGAAAGCAATCCCTAGTGAAAACAGCTATGCAGTTGCATATGCTAAAGCCACACTGTTACGTGGATATAGAAATCGGCTCTGAATGTTTCGTCATGCTGATTATCATTCAAAAGAATGAATATTGTAATCTTAAAGTCAGATGTAAAACTCTGTGTACCAGTTATGTTAATAAATATACTTAGTACTTCTATCACTTAATTGAATTACTCGGAAAAAATAATAAAGTAGATTAAATGAGATAAATCTCCCGAAAAGTACCATTTATGGCAAGACACCTTTAAAGAAGGGGCAGATATAATTCATTGACTATGAAAAATGTAAAGTCAGCGGGCGGCATAAAGTCGGTATAGCCAGTAGCGGGGAGTTTATCCCTTTTCAATAGTGCTCGACCAAGGAGATTTGTTGTTTAGGCATCTACCACCGTATCCATCAAGAGCTCCTTACTTACCGCACGATCCTGGCTGGACTCATACGCTGAGTTTGCGAGGATCGGTATCGAACTAGGAACTTTGTTTCCTAGCCGAAAGCTCTATGCCGAACGAGCATAACCCGGTCTATTCATTGACTTATAATAAGAAAATAAAATAAGTTAAATAAAATAAAAATAAAAATAAAAATAAATAAAAATAAAAATAAATAAAAATAAAAATAAGGACACTGGTCTGAGTAAACAGATATATAATATGAATGTTTAATGTACTTAATGTTCTTGGGTGAAAGACAAAAATCTTACTTATGTTTGGTGTATTCTAATGCTGGAAGTTATCATGATTGAGCGGGTCTATGTTAATACATGTGAATGATGAGAAAAGAAATTACTTGATGGTGTGCAATCTATTACAATAAAGACCTTAACCTCCCTCGCCCCAGTACTCTGGCTTGTAAGATAAGTAATGTTCCATTTATTCAAGTCAATGTATCATTTCTATGAATTTCAAATGATAGAACTATCTATATAGTTAATCTTGTGATCTTTAAATAGTACAAACGTTATATCTTGCAAACACCCTCTGTTAAAAATTGAACTGTCCAATCATACTAAATAAAGGTAGAAATGTAATTATTGATTACTGGTATTGCTTATCAGCCATATTCTCATTTCCTTATAGAAGTTGTCACATCAGCTAATAGATGGACCATTCTGTTTTATTGATTGACTCTTTTGTGTTCAAACTTTTTTACCAAGTTCTATTAATGTTTGTAAGTGTGCAATAGCATATGATGATCAAGTTAGTTTCATAATAGAAATGCTATCCACTATGCAACTGAATGGGGGGGGGGGGGGGCAAAACAAACTGGTGTATTGATTTGTTTCTTTTTGAGATTTTACAAATGCTGGAGATTTTTTAAGTAATTTTCAATGCTATTTCGGATGTATATTTTATTTTTCAAATCTGGAAGAATAAAGCAATCCCCAGTCCAATATTCTACTGGAATGATTACAGTTTTTTTAACAGGTTTTGCATTTAAATTATTCTATCATTCATTTGCCCACGTTACCAAAGGATTCCAAACTAAGGAACTTACTTACTTTAAGCGTCTTTCAACTGGCCATATGGCATTTAAAAACTTAACAGAATAGAGCCACTAGAAAGAAATATGAAAGTATCATTAATTGTGTCTAACAGAAATAATAGAAGAACAGAAGTTATTAAGGATTTACTAAAAGGATAATAGTGAAAGTAATTACTAATTGCTAGGTTGATTAACATGTCCCAATGAGAATCTCATTTCTCTCTTCCAATGTTTATCAGAGGTTTTATATGGAAACCAGACAATTCCATTCTCATTATTGTAGGGTGCTATATGAACAATATTTATAATTATGACATTATAATATTGAATTAAAACAAACATATGAAAGTTAAAAGATATATAGATTAATAAAAAATATTTTCCTCTATATTTTTTTAATTATATTTTAATGATTATGTAATTTCTTCTAAGTTGTTATTCTTAGTGTCTCTTGATTTTCTTTTCTTTTATTTATCTTTTCATTGTGTTGCCGTTTATTATAATCTATTTGGAATCATCTATAGTGTTTGTAAAATAAGCATTGAATTCATATCCTTATTTTATGCTAATTTTAATTTTCTTTAATGAAAATGAAGGGTAAACATTTTTAACCCCTATTCAGACAAAAATAGGGTGGGGATTTTTATGTGGATTTGTGTCTTTGCGGCTTCCAAAATTTCTTCTTATAAAAGACAGAGTTTTGGTCTGTAAAACACATACATTAGACAACGATATATACAGGATGGTTTGGTTGGTTGATTGATTTTAACTGGCATATCGAACCGCGTTTGGGGTATGTCATGCCTAACCGGTTAGAAGTAATATAGGTTAATTATTATATTCATACGTTTTTAAGTAATTGGTTTTTAACAAATTGTAGCACCATGGGGATCATGTTGTATGGGTAATTGATTAACTTCATGTCTATATTCTATGGTATCATTTTCTACAGAATTTTTCAGAATCTATATTCTGTAATTATTTCTAATTGTAATAATTTTAGTACATATAATAATCTTATATATATATAATATAATAATATAATATATAGTATATATATATAATATTAACATAAAGGTACATCGGTAATAACCTATCGATTTTCACCATAAGGATCTTCGGGTAAATCCCTGGATAATCAAGATATTGATTAAGGCAGTCGATTACATGTGTGTGTTGTGTGTGTGTGTGTGTGGTGTTTTTGCGATAAACGCAAAAAACACAGACAGTGTACATCGACTGCCATAATCAATATCTTGATTAATCAGTGATTTAAGCTGAAAGATCCTTATGGTAACTCGAAGTAGGTTATTACCGTGTTACCTTTATGTTAATAAATTTGTTCTAGCTACGTATTGAGCACTTTATATTTGTTAATATCGCTGCTTATCATTGCGAAACTTGAATCAACTAACCCACCGCGACCATTTAACACCGGGTAAGTCACTGTTTTTTCCACAAATACCAAATAACACACTATATATATTATATATATATATATATATAATATATATATATATTATAATTTATTAATACATATTTTTATATATAAACTTATATACAATACATACATATATATATATATATGTATATATATATATTATTATTATACCTACCTATATTATATACTATACTCCTTCACCACTTTTAAAAGTCTTACTAGATCCTTATTATACCCTAAATTACTTACTGGATGGCTGATAAAAAAGTGTAATAATTCCCTCTCGGATTAACATTAGCAGGTGCACTTCTTATTGATCTCCTAGTCCTTGTGGTTCTCAACCCAATTTGTGTTATAAAAAAGCGTATGTGGGTTGTTGTAGCAAACGTAAACATACGTACATACAGACAGATTGACAGACACACAGAATCTTTCTTTATATAGTTCGACTAAATGTTGAGGACAACGGTCAGACCTTGACCAACTTGGCCATATCATTGAAATGGACCATTCATTGTTTATTGGAAGTGCGGTCATGACCCTAGATTTCGTGGTGAACGACCCTCAATCCCAGCGTCTGTAGAGATGGACTATTGATTTTAATAACACATGATCTTTACTTAATGGAGTGATACAAGAAAAGCTTCAACACCCCGCTTATTGAGATCATAAACATCCCCATCCCCCAATCCCCATAGAAAATGGGTTAATGACTCGGAACGCACGTGACCGAATCAGCATATTCTTAATTCGGTCACAATCTACGTGCCGCACTAATGCACAGAGTAACACAAAAAAAAGAGGAAAATTTCCACAAAAATGAGATCCCTAAGAGGTGGGATTTAAAAGACTAAAAAAAGATGAAATACGAAAAAAAAAAAAAAGAGAAAGAAAAAAACAAAGAAATCCGATATAGTGCACTGAAATATCAATAAATTATATTTTGGCCAGAAGGGGTTCAATCAGTTCGATAATCTTCACTCGTAGGTATGAGGTATTTTGGATCTTATTGGGACTTGTGGAGAAACAGAGCCTAAAGGATGTGGAGAAGAGAATTTTTTTTTGAAATCGTATTATTTAAATCATGTTAGTTGGCAACAAAAGAACTACAAGTAAAAGTGGGATAATATAATAATCTTCGTTATTGAGTCTACTGACTATTTCGGAGATGCAGCATCGGTCTTATTTTTCGTTTATTTATTTTATTCATTTTATATTTATTTCCTGAACGCAATTTTTATGAAAAGCGCGGTAAATAGTGCATTTGAAATTATGGATTTCATTATTTGATTCGTCAAAGAAGAGGTAGTAAAAACAAAAGAAAAACAAACAAAACAAAAACAAAGAGAATAAATGCTTTACAGCGTTAGAATCACACTATGTACGTAAAATATTAACTTACTTCATAAGTGCATTAGATGCTTAATATACAGATCTATCGATCTCTCTTTTACCGCTCAATATCATCCCCAACCCACCACGAACTATACACCATACAGACCAAATAACTCAAAGAGTGTGTAAAAAAAACTCAATAAATGTATTCTACAGAAACATCGATTCCCATTCAAATTAATACTAAACAACAACAACAACAACACAACAATAATTAACAATTAATTCGTATGTACCCAACTATTTCACCACAGCCACGATGTGAAAGCAGGCAGTTCTTTTAAGGTGGACTACAACTGGTTTTCAATTCAGAGTTTCCTCTTCCAAAGACTGTTGCCTAAGCACAGGTTAAAATGTAATGGTTTGGTTGTTTTAACGCAATATCACCTCAATGGGTCATTTAATGCTGATAAAAGTTGAATAAATCAATTCTTATGGATAATACAATTGTTTTATAAATACATTTTCTATTTAACCATAATGGACCCAACAGGTACTACCACCCCGGTCAGAGTGGACCAGGGAGCAATGGTGATGAAGGGGTTGCTCCACATTCCCCAAACCTCCAAAACTGAACCGTCACCACCAGAATGAGTTTAACGTCATTACACCAGACATGTAGACCCCCGGCAAAGCCCCACCCCCCCGCCTGCTAGCAACCCATATATAAAAAGGGGTGGGTCCCTTGCCATTAGGACAATAGGGTTGGGAAAATCAATAGGTGCTAGGCTTGACCAGTGAACAGCCCCGATTTTCGGGACGGGGCTCTCCGACGCCCCGTCTAGCTCAAAGTAGGGCCAAAGTTGGGAGTATTGCATGTCTGACTGCTTCATTCCACACTGGGCTCTATCCATACAGCATCATCGGGTCGCCCCCACGGCCAAAAGGTGGCCCGCATGGGGGATCTTACCCTCTGCAGAGGTGGCAGTCGGTGCATTCTAATGCCGCAGCACGACAGGGCGTTTAAATGTTGAGCTTAGGGTTCCAATCAATGGGACAAATAAGCGGGTTGAAAAAATGTATGAAATTTGTTATGCGGAGTAGCTTCTTGAATCTAACTTTTTCTTTCTCCCAAATGTTGCTAAAGAGCTAAAGAACTGTCTACCTATTTACCATAGTGTCGTGCTTTTCTAAGGGACATTTCAATGGAAAGTAAAACAATTGTTTAATGATTTTGCAATATTTTAACACAAGTCATCTGTTTAATGATTGTACAAGTCTATAGTTTTTACCAGTCTAGCCATTTGTGTTCAGAAAGTATTACTATTTGCCCATTTATAGCAAAAACACACCTCTTTTATCAATATAGTGCTAGAAGGCAGTGGGTGAGGTCTAAACATCATAATTATTTTAATACACATGAAGTTAATGGAAATTAATTTCCTGCAATGTATTAAAACATGTGATATTTGTATTCAATAAAAAAAGTTTGAATATTAGTTTCTTGGATTTTTTTTTAGATGAGGACTGATAATTAAGTTGTTATTTGGATTATTCCGACTATGTCCTCATCTTTATTGTATCTGACATATTTCTCTAAATTTTTGAGATTGCTTGATAATTTCTTATTTGGATTTTATTCGGACTGTGTGTACCATCTTCATTGTTATGTGGTAACATACGTTTCGGCCGATTGGACACATAGCTCTAGTGGAATAAACGAGTATTGTTAAGACAGTTATAAGTGACAGTTAATCTTGACTGAAAAGTTCAATCCTGGCTAGGGCGAGCAGTAACATAGAATAAAATTAACAATAGTTTAAGCATTCTGTACTCCAGGTATGGTTAGACGGTATGAAAAGAGAACCCCCAGGGACTGAAAATAAAGGGTTAGTTCAAATGTTTGTGATGGATCCCGATAAGACAAGATGTTCTCGAGTCCGAAAAGAAGGTTCCCTCTGTGTCCTCCGAAAAAAAGGTCCCCGTGTCAGAAAAGAAGGTTCCCGTGTTGAAAATAAGGTCTGACAAGGAATACTGAAGAAGGCCTAAGGCACATCGACCGAAACATTTGGTATAGATATACAATGAAGACGAACTTTAGTGCGATATCAAAATAATACTAAGGTTGGTATGCCTTTAAAACACTAACAACCAACAACCAACCAACAAAAAAAAATCAACACTAACCGCCTTCGGGCGGGAGTCCGGTGTGCTCGAGCCACTGACCGTGTGTTAAATTAACAGCGTCGATCCCCCGGGGGCTGTTCCTCCAGCAAAATACCTGCCCCCTTGATTTAAAGGGGCAGGGCTGGATTATCTGCCTAGCGCTGATGCGCTCCGCTTAGGTGGAATGCCGAAACGGAATCGACGCATTTGTTGGTGCCTACCACCCATGGGCTCGGGCTTGTGGGTGGGCCACATAAAATGTCATTGCTCACGTCCTTATATAGTGGGTGGAGGCAAAATATCCAACTAAACCAAAAACTTTCATTCAGGTTCGGTAAACATCTCTAAAGTCCATTTTATTGCCCATAGTTTTTAATGTCAACCAAAGCAAACTCTTGAGATTATCTTCAAGTAACAGTAAACTAGAAAATAACGATGTGCTTAACCCAAGCTGGTTCTACTGATGCTTCTTGGTATCGATAATGTAATAACAATGGTGTATGAACTACCACAAAGCTAAACCGGTGCCCAAGTCCAAGACTAAGATTTTGGGATGTTTGTTTATTTTTAGAAGGCATGTGATAAAGTATAATATAATATTTTATATGTTTGCTTGAAGGCAATTACAATGCATATCGCTAAAATTTCGATAGATTATAGAAATTAAATAATATTGACAAGTGAATCTCGCAAAGAATTGGCCGAGCAAGTAATTTTGACTATCCTGCTGAAGTCCCGTTTCGATTTCTGTCGGAGGGAGATCGTTTAGTAATAACATCGCTGATTAGATCTTAATAAAGTCGAAATCAGCTGCTGTACGAATTTCTACACGCTCGAGTAATTCTTTGCGAGATTCACTTGTTCATATTATTTATCTCTAACTAAAAGTAAAGAGTAAACGTCCTCGGGAGTTGGCCTAAGTTAGTATCACCAGACAGCAAGCGAGTTTTATCTTTCACGAGCGCTAGACAAGGAGATACTTGTGCGTCTGAGGATGGAGCGCCACCTATACCACACCTACTCATCGCCACGTTACGAGGGTAGGTATCGAGCACGACTTGTGGTTCTAGCCAAACGCGTCACCGAACTGAGCAAACCGGCCCTTATAAGTCGCTGGAAAGGAGATAGAAAATTGTAAATTGATATTTCATACTAGCGCGACTGTAATATATCAACAGATGATAATTAATTAATTACTAACGTGTGTATGTTTATTTAAAGAGCTATTGCCTATTGTTCAATATGTTAAAAATATAATAATCATGTTTTAACCCCCCCTTCCTCTCTCTCTCTCTCTCAGTACCCTACTCTATTTTCCTTTCTTTTTATTATATTTTCTGTATTGCATGTCTTTTTTCCCTCCCCTTTCTTTATTCTAATAAACAACGGAAATGGCCATTATTTATCTGAGGGGACGAAATAAAAGAATTCGGCGGATAAGCTATCACCGTAGATATATCAGGATTTAATATTTTTGTATTCCAATCTTTGGGCGATTTAGACATTCTCTTTCAATAAATCAGAGGGGTTGCATAGATGATTATTATGATTATAGAATTTTAATTGATATTTTAAACTGTATCATTAAACAACGAAATAATAAACAGTTAAACTAATATATAACTGTGGCAAGACTTCGGATTCAACCTCTGTAGCATTAATAAAAATAAGTAAAGTCATCGGGGGGGCTAATTCAATAACAGCCAAAGGATGGAGTCTATCCCTCTTTCCTCTATGCACTTGGACCATCGAATGTTTGGGCGTTTTCAGATTGGAGCCCCCTACATCAGCTCCTCCTTTTACCGCAGCAGAGCGCCTAGCACGCTAAAACATATAGACAGTTTACCAGCCAAACACCTGATGGGACTATCCTCCTCGATTCTTCTAAGAGTCAGCGTTAGGAGATCAGAAGCACTAGCGTTTTATGGACTCTGGATGCGCAGTTAGAGAGAGAACACCATTCATGAGAAAGCTGACCTATAGCGATACGGTAGCTGGCGCTCTCACCATTGTTTCTACCAAGCCAAAACGAGACTACTGCATTCTCGGTGCACGAATTCATATCAACAGTGAGAAGGGATTGATGCAGAGATGGTCCGTCGGGTTATATTTGAAGCCCGAAACCTTTGTCCTCGTATGTCTGAATTACAACGCTCGTAATCTTTAACTTAGCCTATCGAGAGGAATCTGTGCGGTCAAATGAGGAGCAATGTAGTGTCATTCACATTAGTGGTGCTACCATACTGAAGATCACAGCTGAAAATAACAAAATCTATCTAAACACCGTTATGTGCCTATGTCCAATCATTGTGAAAATGATCACTTGAAAAGGAGAAGACTTCCATCGGTCCTGTTTGAACATAACGGCCAACTCTTGCTTATTATTCATGCGAAAATAATCGTTCAATAGCGTCTCAACACTCTGCATCACGAGAATGACTTGTACTTGAGTTTGATGTATTGTTTAACGTTGATATCTATTGTACAACCGTGGATCCGAAAAAAGGTGCCTTTGACACACTCATGGTCTGAAATTATTATATTACTTAAAAATGTAATTAACTGCCTTCGGCGTAAAGAACTTTCACATATTATTTTCATGGGAATACAACCGAATGACTGTTCTTAAAATAGTCAATTTAAATAATTTTTATCTTTTATATGATTCAGCACGTCGAATCATTATTAATACGATCCTATTAAACTAACAAATCTGCGATACACGAACCCTAATCAGGATGTAGAACGATAGAACGATCAGAATCTCATTATATAAAAACGAAAGTCCCTATCTAGTATAGAGAGAGAATAGTCAACTATCTATATATAATTCCTTGATTGTACATTGCTACCGCATGACCCTGTGTTCTTCCTATTTCCGCTCGTTACATCATAAACAACGGAAGGTCCATATTCGTATTCTACTACTGACTCGGAAATAAGAAACCGGTGATATGAGAGCCGAGCAGTAAGATAACTCGGCTATTGTATATTTATATTAATTTGCATAATCCAATACTTGGGAACGGCCTCACGTAATATAATAGAGAGTTTTAGCACAAGATGATAACATGGTCGAAAAGATTAGAGAGAACCGAGTAATTAAATCATATAGAATCTTAATTAATATTTTGAACTGTATCATTAAAGGAAAATACGAGAATAGATTTAAGGGGATAAGTTAGAAAGCATAGATAGAAGTAACTGATGCGGGAAGAGAGCTTAATAAGATGATTCAACGGCTAGTTACATATGAATAACAAAGTTATAGTTAACAAGTCATGTGGAGCCAAAGCAATAAACAGCTCAGAGCAGCGAGATGAGACGTTATTCTTAATTCCCATAGCAAACTTCAGCAACTGTCCAGGAGATTTGAATTTTAAGCTTGTTGAAGATATGGAGCACCGCCCTACAACCCCTATACTATGTCAGACTCACTACACTATTTCACCGCCTACGACAGACTAGTATGATATAGATATATATATTTCGACGAAGATTATATCGTATCAAAACGTGTCTGGCAATTTCCAGCTGATAGTTTATAGTATCAGCCCGCACAGTTTATACATTGCAAGTGCGAGTCCTAGCGTTATAGGCACTAGAGACCCGATAAATGAAGTATGCAACGAGTATGCCGAGAGTATCCTTACACGCTGAGACCACACGCTCCGATTGTCGATAAAAGGATATTTATGTCACTTATGTCATCAGTATGAAGTTGTGCTGAGTTTGATAGGCAGTTCTCTCAATGAATGCATGATAACAAGTATATGATCATACACTTAATGAGAAGTAATAGCCACTCGTAGGAAAGAGGATAAAATCGCTTGCTTCGAGGATCGATATTACTTAATCATTTTACTACACTTGTCGCGGGAGTTCTGATCAAATATGTTACACTTATCAAAGCTATTTATCATTTTAAAATAGACCAAATGAAGATAAAATAAAATTAATAATAGAAAAGAAATATAAAGAATTGTCTGCACAAACAATATATATAACGCTCGAACATCTCAGAATGTATATTATCTGCAGATGAGATATTGAATGACTCTGCGAGGAGACAGGGCGGATAGTTATTCTTTGATCTGCGGAGATATTAAGTCCTAACATTCTTTTATCGTAGATTATATTCTAACTGAGTACATGGCTTATTCAAAATCAGAAATTGACATAACCGCGATGACGATAATCACACGCTAGGATGAGACAGTCAGATATCTCTGATTACGCCTCGGCCAATATCTATGCCGAAATATCACTATAGTCACTAGTTATATATCTTCGATATAATATTTATGTAAATATATCGCTATATATGTAGCACATTGATAATATTTGCCTTCAAGCAATAAAATATTCTTTACCATTATTCATTTTATTCAATACATACCTGAGTCGGACTCTAAGATTTGCCTTTTACTAAAATACTCAATATCTATGACAATGCTATATTTCTTAAATATATTCTTTTACTACTAGGGCTCCCAATCTTCGGACGTCACCTGCTTGTACTAGAACCCCGTAACTGAGTGACCACTTATCTGAGCAAATGTGTATTACTGGTAACATTGACCCCAAACGCTATCACCACTATAGCTCAGTACAACCAAGCCTTAGTTTACACCCATCGTTAATTTTCTAGTTTTCTGTACGGACAGATTAATCTCAAGATTTGCTTTGGACTCGACATCCTAAATTATTTATAATCCACATGCTAACTGCGGAGAGCGACATCTCCACTAGCATAATTAGACGAGAAACTGACGGAACTGAATGTTACTATGCTCATTGACGTGGCGTATAGTTGGGAAATAGAGTCTATGGACTCTACGGTGCTCGTATGCGCGGTACCTTAACATGATGATCGTATGAGAAATGATGTGCGGATTTAATACTCCAACTCGTAAAGGAGCGAACTTCCTATTCATCTTGCACTGTTCTATCCTAATGCAGAATCTTCTCTCTATGTGTTTGGTTATTGAGACAACCGGAGTTTCGTGCAACTAACGACCCTGTGTTACCGGCAACCATTTTTCTATGTAAGAGACTTGAATCGTCGGAAATATGTCGCAACAATAAATGCCATTTGCCATGAGTATTTTGCACAGTTTTCATGACAAATAGATTTTTTCCCTTTTGGCTCTCGTCAATTTCTTGGCCTTTTCTGAGTTGTGGGAAATTTGGAAACGACAACGCAAGAAATGAATACTACACGAGAATAATGCCTCATCACCGGGATGGAATGTAAGCAATGCAAAGATCGCTGACGTTTTGGCTGGGAATGGCGTCCATACATGAGTGCAAACTATAATGCGATGTCCAACGCCAAGGTTACTCATAAATTCTTGAAATGCTCTTCGTTGATGAGTAAGAAACGACGCTGGGTGAATGTCATTTCAGATCTCTTCGTGTGCTCAGAAAATTGATAGTAAAATTCTTTATATGATTCTATGATACACTTGCATCACACACACCCACACACACACACACACACACGACACACCACATATATAATATATTAATATATATATATATATAATATATATATTATTTATGTGAAGAGATGGAAGTGAATTCCGAACTGTATGTATTATAGTAGAAATTTGAAAAAAACGCGGTTAAAACTACTCATTTATTTAAACCTGTGTTTTTTCAGATTTGCTTACTAAACTACATAGTTGTATATTTATATATATGGAATATATGTTATATAATATGTAATTAATATTAATATAATATATATAGTAATATATATATAATAATATGTAAATATATATATAGTACACGATGTAAATATATATATATAATGTAATTTATATATATTATGTAAATATATGTGTAAAATATATATAATATAAATATATGTATATTAATGTGTTAAATATGAATATATGCGTAAATATAAATATATATATATATATAATATTGTAAATATATATATTGTGTATATATATATATATATATGTGTGTAAATATGAAAATATGTGTAAATATATATATTATGTGTTTAAATAATATATATATATATATGTGTGTGTGTGTGTGTGTAAATATATATATATATGTAAATATATATATATAGTGTGTTGTAATAATAGTATATGTAAAATATGTATAATAATATATAATTGTAATAATATATGTAAATATAATATATATATATAAATATATATATAATATATGCAATATGTGTAAATATATATATATACATATATGTGTGTAACTATATATGTGTAATATATATACATATATGTTAAATATACTATATGGTAATATATATTACATATATGTGTAAATATATATATGTAATATATATCATATATGTGTAAATATTAATATGTAAATTTATAAAAATATAATAGTGTATATATAATGTAAATATATATATATGTATAATATATATATTATACAATTGTTAATATATATATGTAAATATATATATATGTAAATATGAATAAGAATATACACTGAAGAAAAAACGAGTTTACAATGTTTTTTCTTATATCTTATTAATACTGTCGGTTAATTTCCATCTTATTTTCAACATATTATATATATACAATATATTGTAAATATATCAATATTATATGTAAATATATATACTATATGTTGTAAATATATATATAATTGTAAATATATATACATATAATGTGTAATATATATATATATGTAAGTATATATACATATATGTTAAAATATATATATATGAATTTATACATATATGTGTATATAATAATATATATAATTATATATATATGTAAATATATATACATAATATTGAAATATATATATATGAAATATAAGATATATATATATGTAATATATATACATATATATGTAAATATACATATGCATTATAATATATATATATATATATATATATATATATATATATTATGTAATATATACATATGCATATCTATATATATTTTATGTAAATATATACATATATGTAATATAATCTCTCTTATTTCTTATGGTTATTGTCCCCCACTTCGAAAATCAGTATTCAAAACAATATTTCTAGATCTACTATATATATTATATAATATATAAGTATTATATATAATATATTATAATATATATATATATATATATATGAAATTGTTCATTTTTATCATGGTAAATACAGCCTTAAATATGGTACTGTTTTGACACACCTTGTATTCTGAAAAAATAATGTATGAACTTTATTTTTTAAGAATACATGGTGTATCAATATTAATATATATTATATATATAATATATATATTGTGGTGTGTGTGTGTGTGTGTTGTGTGTGTGTGTGTGGTGTGTGTATATATATGTATATATGCATATATTATATATATATATATATATGTATGTATGTATGTATATATTTATATATATATGTATATATATGTATATATATGTGTATAATATATGTATATATAATATTGTTATATATAATGATATATTAATGATATATATGTATATAATAGTATATATATATGTAATATATATATATATATATATATATATATATATATAATATGAATATATTATGTATATATATATATTTATATATTATATATGCATATATATATATTTATATATAATATATGCATATATATATAATATATATAAAATGCATATGATTATATAATTTATATTATATATGTATATATATATAATTATAATATATATGTAGTATTATTTATATATATATATATATATATTATATATTAATATATGTATATATAAATATTTATATTATATATATTTATTATATATTAATTATGTAATTATATTATATATATATATTTATATAAGTATTTATTATATATATAATATATTGTATATATATATTTTAATAGTATATATATATATAATATATATATATATAATATATGTGTGTGTGTGTGTGTATGTGTGTTTGTGTGTGTGTGTGTGTCTGAGTACAAAATATTTAGGCCGATGTACCTCTCAGTAATAAAAAATCAGTCCGAAAAAAATCTAACAAATGCAAATTATCAAGCCACCTCACGAATATTAAGACAAATAACAAATTAAAAATAAGATAAATGAAATTATTCTAGTTTTGTCAATAAAGTCAACAAGGTGTAACCATTTGTTATTTCCTTTTTCAATAACCTTTTAAAATCAATTGGCATCATGCATTCATTGTCCGCAAGTTAATTATCAGAAAATGAATGAGGCCGTGTCAAAAGGAAGAAAACCAACACCTGCTTTTCAAAAAGCACACATAATATTACATGCATGCGTTTTGACGCCCATCTCAGTGCCATGCCACCCACGTGCGAATACAAAATCCAAAGCTTGGAACCTGCCAAAGAATATGGTTATATTAGGTCCCGTGTAGAGCCAGTAAGTTATGGTAGACGGCCAATGCCAGATACCTTATCGCTTGAGGGGTGATTTTCATTGTCATTTTGAAAAGAAAGATGGCGCCGCGTTTGTGAAGATGCTTCACTTGCAGTAAAGCTACTCGCAAGCGTGGCCAATTACTGGCTGTTTGGCTCGGTGAGAAAACGACCTGTCAGTTATCTTGAGTCGAGTCGAAAATAATGGGGTTGGCAGTCGTGCTTAATAGGCTGACATTGTCTAAACATACATTACATATTGGAGGAGCTCATATGTCATTCCATCACTTTAATATTAGTAGTAGTATAGCTTACTTCAATATTGAGTGAATAAAGAGTGTGGGGGTGTGATTTTATATGCACACAGTCCACATAACCCATCAGGCAGACGTGCATTCATATGTAGTGTATACATCATTGCTCATAAAGACACACAAATTTAATAGGTATAAATATATAGATATATATATATATATATATATATATATTATATATAGAGGCTACAGCTATGTAGACGCACACACGCCACATGGCCACTTACATCTACCAATGTTATTAAGATGATTTTAAAAAATGTGCATCATGAAGTTTTCTCTAGAGTAATGTGTTTAATCCTCGTGGATTCCATCCCATGAGTCTTACAGAATCTGTATCATATCTATCTATATATGAACGAATACTCTCACACACACACACACACACACACACACCACACACACAACACACGAACACGACAGATATATATGTATATATATATATAAATATAAATATATAAAATACATACACACCCACAACACACAATAAATATACATAGATACATAATATATATATATATATTATAAATATATACATACAACCCCACCACAAACATATATATATATACATATATACATACATACATCCACGCACACACATACACACATATGTATATATATATACATACACAAACACACGCACGCACATACACACATATGTATACATATAAGTACACGTACACCTTATATATACACACGCACACACGCAAAACACATACACACACAAAACACATACACACACACACACACACACAATATATATATAATATTTTATTTATTTATTTATTCATTCATTGCATGGAAGTAATTCTACGCCCCAAGGTTTCATACATCTTTGATATCAAAGGACATGAAACCCAGGCGACTAGAATTATTTCCATGCAATATATATATATATATATATATATATATATATATATATATAAACACACACACATATATATATACATATATACAAACTCACACACATACGCCACATATATACATACATGCATATATACAAACACACACACATATATATATAATATATATATATATATATACAGAGAGAGAGAGAGAGAGAGGGAGAGAGAAGAGAGGAGAGAGAGAGAGAGAGAGAGATGTATTTTGAGTGTTACTAAACAGCATTCATCCTCAACTGCGACATCTCGTTCCTGAACATGAAAATGCCAAATGAAAACTAGACTTCAAATCCTTGTTTTACATGTTTAATGAAAACTGCCGACGAGAGAATAATCCGCTGCTTAAAATATGCACTATGAGACATGGCTACCAGCAATGAGTCCTTCGTCAAGAATTAAACCCACTACACATATCTAAATATATCTATCAAGATTTATAACAATTACATTGTTCCTGATATTCCTGGAAAAAAAATAAGCCAACCTTTCATTTAATAGTAGGCCAAAAGTATGGAGGATATTGTGAGGATTGAACTTACTACCGTTTAGTGTATGCTTAACAAATGAATGGTCCCACCATTGAATAAATAAGTTATAAAAAAGTGCACACACCAGAGAGAGACGAGTTGATAACGTTCCAAATCTGTTCCGATAGGCTGAATATAAGATGTATATTATCTGGAACCCAGACGTAAAAACAGCAATTAAAAGAAAGATGTCAAAACAATTAGACCGCATCGGCCAGCTATGTTAACTTAATAGCTGGTTTAACTGTCTGCCTACGAATGTAGTGTGATTTCGGTATGCTGAGAACCTCAGTAAAAGAAGCTGTGTTTTTCGATTGAATTTAAAAAAAAAATGTTAGAAAAACCGTAGCATGGATTGAGTGTGAAAGAACCACCAAAACATTCGGGGAGAACAGGTTACTGCTTGAATAAAGAAGAAAACCGTGAATCTATCCTATCGATTGTATCAGACATCTGTTTCCACGTATTTCCACAGCCTCCTTAACTGTACAAAGGAAACAAACAACAGACTATCCTATGCTTGAGGCATGTTAGGTTTTTGTGTTTCCTCTCATCCACTTGACGATTACCATCACTGACATCACATGCGTTGCTGTAATAGTTACAGTCGTAGGAAATGGACTCGTTGACCAGAGTTCAAATCCTAGACAAGGCAGTCTACATTTTACATAACGCTAATACCCTTGAGAAATGTATGCATCCCCCTGCTGTCCTTTCAGCTATGGGTAAAAATCAGGGTAGACTGGGCCTTTTAACCTTGGTAAAGGCAAACAGTCTATGCGAAGGAAAACTCTGAATTCAAACCTGGTAAACTCCGCTTAAAATTACTTTGTGTCATATCCTGCTTGTGCGGAGGTGTTGTTAAATATGTACAACACATTTCTCTGAATGTTTGAAAAGAGGCTTGATGATTAGCATTATCTTCGTTATTCGGACTATTGAAAGTTCCCGAGTCCGATAAGGTTCCCGAGTCCGACAAGAAATACCTGA
Organism: Doryteuthis pealeii; assembly: GCA_023376005.1. NCBI lineage: Eukaryota > Metazoa > Mollusca > Cephalopoda > Myopsida > Loliginidae > Doryteuthis > Doryteuthis pealeii. Next base: position 12,658,337 of record CM042158.1, on the reverse strand, counting down.
AGAAGTCCGGAGTGCACATCGGCCGAAACGTTGTACAGATAACAATGAAGATGAGGACAATAGTCCAAATAACGCAGATAATACTAATGAACAATACAATCGTTGGTGATTATGCGACACTTATTGCCATCGGACCGACCTGAAGGTAACCACTGTGGTTGGTAATACAATAATGTGGTAGTTTGTGCGCTGTGATATGACGTGCATTACGTCAGGTGGACAACGCCAACGTTATCGAATTGAGAAACTGGGCTTCCACCGCCACGGAAGCATTCAAAACATTGTTTTTAATGAAATATAAAGGAGCAGTAAACAAATGGTTTAAGTCCTTTCACTCGCTGTAAGAAGCTCGGGAAATCAGCCAAATAGATATATAGGATTTTTTTAACGTCTAAATTTTCAATCCAGAACAACTTAATATATATATATATATTTTGTATATATATATATATATAATATATATATATATTATATATATATATATATATTAAAGGCAAATAACGTAAATTTATGTTGAAAACATATTTATTTAATTTTTTTTTTCTTTTTTTTTCACTTCTTAATATTTTCGGAACAAATGTCCATCTTCAGTGTATTGAAAAGTTCCCATCGGTGTTTGTTAAAATCAACTGTTGGTATTATTCCGTTGAATCTTCTGATGGAAATTTTAAAAGTTCGGCAAAGATCGGTCAAATTCCGTTAAATCCCGTGTTGTGTTGTGTCTTGCAGGAATTTTTGAAAAAATCCTTTAAGATATATTTCTTTTCTTTCCTTTTTTTTTAATACTATAAAAATAAGGCCCGCTCGGCATATTGAAATAAAGATATATATATAATATTATATTATATTATATATATTATATATATATATATATAGAAGCCGTTGTGTGTTTATGTGTATGTCCGGAGACAGTTACACACTCGCATAAATAGTAGGTGAGAATTTAAACACCTGAATACTATAATTAATTTAACATTCACATTCCATACGGAAAAAAAAGGAATTGAAATTGATTGAACAACGAAATCACTCTCTTTCCGTTAACAACCCACCATGAAGCGTGTTTATAACGTCAAAAATATTATATATATAACACACAAGACGGCGGTCTAATTCAAAACATATCTGAGATGAAGATACTTCGAAATTTGATTAGACAAATGGACCTATTTTATAACGCATTGTAATGCATTTAAAATATAAAATAATATACTTTACTTAAGATTCTTAACAATTATCAAATACTTATTATATATATATATTATATATATATATATATATATATATATCTATACATATATAATATCATATATATCTCTCGTAGAGAATTCGGCCCTAGCCAAACTTCAAGCATATGGGTAGCAAAAAAGAAAGTAAGGAGGCGCTGGTGGTATGTGTGGCGCTCGTCTGAGCGCTAAGTGAAAATGGAGATGATACCATCCTTTGCTGATTGGCTGATACCGACTTAAGGTCACTCGCGACACGATTTACTTAACTTATATATATATGTATATGTATATATATATATATATTATATATATATATATGTGTGTGTGTGTGTGTGTGTAATTGTGAATATGTATGCGTGTGATGTTTTTGGTGTGGGAGATGTATGAGCTTTTCGAATTCACATTTCCATATTTCATTTAATTATTTTCATCGACTATTAATTTGTTTTTAGAGTAGTCTCAGGACGGAAGAAGCCATTGCACAATGATAATGATTCAAATGCAATCTTTATTAGCTCGACGAGACTTACTTCGAGATCCGACGGCGAAGATTAATTGAATCCCTCCAAGAAGCGGAGATTGGGGTGAGGAGTCCGGGTCGCTTCATATCCTGCTCTGATTGTCCGTTTGGTGAACAATAAGACAGGCGCAATTATTCAAGAAGACCCAAATGACATGTGCTTTGCCTGGGCATTTACTTAGTTTTCGTCGAGCCAAATAGTCCTACAAGACAGCGTACAGCAACGTCTATATGCACAATGTAACGAATTTCCAGATGAGAATGTACATGTATATCAATTTCCAATATTATATAAGAAGAATGAAGACGATGTTATAATTAAATATTAGCCGATTCGGAATTATGATTTATTGAACGTTCGTTTTAATTAAATCGTGAACTTCCGTAATATTTAATTTGTCTTCTCTTTCATCGTCTATATTAAAATAGTCTAGCAACACTGCTCCGAAATATACGGAATTTACAGATAACTCGTTGGCGCGGGGGTGGGGGTTAGAATACGCTGGTTTGTATCCCGTACAAGAGGGGTAAGAATCAAAAAGCAAACAAATCTGGTTTTTGGTATATGGTCAATGTGAACATTGGGACTATATATTATTTATGTCTATTTCTCTCTCAATTATTTTGCTTTGTCCTCCCCCCCTCTCTCTCTGCTCTCTCTCGTCTTCAGCTCTCTCTCTCTCTCTTTCCTCTCTCTCTCTCTCATCCTTTCTCTCTCTCTCTATCTCTCTCTCGATCATATTTTGTTTGGTCTTACATAGTCTGTCAGATTTTCTGCCTGTTTTTCTTGTTGGTTCATCTTACGGACTAATTTTCTGGAGAATCCTAGTGAAATAGAAGGTATTTTCTTTTCAACAATTGGAATTCGTTTTTAAATGCAATATCAAAAATCAAAAGTGGCGCAGAAAGGTTATTATGAGTTGATAAATGTTGATGATAACGGTTTCCATCCAAAAGAATTCCTCGTGAATCATCAGCATCATTAATTATCAATTATTACTAAAGATATTTCAGAATTCTTTGAAATAAAAAAGTGTTCAGACTTCAGTTATTTTAAAGCATTTTCTAAATGGTCCGCTCTAAAGGATAATACTTTCATTGAAGGTCCTAGAGAGTGTACTGTCCTGTTCTGTCTGCTCTGTCTGTCTCTCTCTCTGTCTATATATATATATATATATATATATATATTAATATATATAAAGAATGGATGGATGTAGTAGAATTCCGACAGTATGAGGTGGTAAAAGGATAAGTGCACAAGAAAATGATAACTCAAACAAATCCTATAGAGTTGAAATATTTCGTCGATTTATGCGGATATCATCAACAAATAACTTTGGCTGATGAATGTCCGTATATAATCGACGAAATATTTCACTCTTAGATTTGTTTTTGAGTTATCATCTTTTTGTTCACTATCCTTTTATCCTACATCATATATATATATTTATTATAATATATATATATATATATATTATATATATATAATACTATATAAATGGAGATTATCCGACAGTATGAATTAACATTTTGAAAAAACTAATGATTGATTATAATTGCTGTCAAGAAATCTGTTTCGACCGTTTTAATAGATCGGTAATCATCATGAGCAACATAATAGCGTTTTTTGTATGTACCCTTTCTCTAAACGGTAATTTATGCCCGTCCTTTCTCTCATAATGTTGCTCTTGATGATGACCGATCTATTAAAACGTGTCGAAACAGATTCTCTCAGCAATTATAAAACATCATTTGTTTTTTTCAAAAATGTTAAATTCATATATATAATATATATATAGTATATATATATTGCTTTGGTTCTCTTCTCTGTAAGACTTTTTGCATTCTTCCCTGTTTTGTTCATCCGTTAACAATTTCCAAACAAAACGAAGCCTATTAATGCGTTGAAAATTGCAAAGGGTGTCCATTTCCTACGATGATAACGCATTACTTCGAACGTAACTCTTCTGCTGTATATTTTATTGTAACTTACAAATGCTACGTATTGCATCAAATATTTCTAGAAAAATATTGTCTTGGAGCGACCAATTTTGGAAAGCTTTTTCAAAGATTTTTCTTGATTTTGACGATAAATTGCTAATAGCCTGTTTACCCATTTTGGTTTTCCTTTCTTATTCATCACATGCATAACAGAGAATGATTTGGGGGCTATTGAAAGCAAAAGCGTAAATGAACATTTGAGTGTTCTCCATAAAAGAAATCGTGGGAACAAAATAGAAACTCAATGATAGAATCGAGAAAACATTTGGGACGTAAAGGGGTTCGCACGGCGAGGTCCGGCTGAGAGGAAAAGAAAAAGAAAAAGAAAAAGAAAAAGTCTTGGAATGGAAAGGGGATTGTTTAAGTCAGAAATTCTCAAGGGGGATGAATGGAATTGATTATGTTGAATGGGAAACCAAAGAAAGAGAACGAATTAAAACATTCATTGATAAAACACTGCAAGATAAAACTAAATTTAATCATTTCATGTACATTACAATTAAAGAGACTGTTACACATAAAATGCAACATCTGACTCACATTTTACGGTATCTATCCAAATCTCTCTCTCTATATATATAATTGTAAGTATACTCAAAGCTTAAAATCGGGCATTTGTGGGGTTACATATAAATTTCTACTTACATGTATCGTACTATACCTATCGAGTATCATCAGACCACTAACTTTATTGTAAAGACTATTTATATTCATATTGGGTCTATTCCATAATATCGAACATTGAGCTCTCAATCTGGAACTGAGCAATCTAACATTCAGTTGTTGGAAGAATGCTCAAACTTAGAATATCCTAATACAACTTGACTTGGTAACTGTCGTCTCTACGATATATATATATAGTATATATATAATATCATTATATATATTATATAATATATATATATAGGTATAGAGCCGCCACGGAAAGAGAGCTAAAGTAAGGAGAAAACAACAGCACCCCAACACCTACAGAAAGTATCACCTTTTGTTTGCAGCCACTGCACCAGAGACTGGCATTCATGATCGGTCTGTTCAGCCACTCACGTAGCTGTAGGTAAATAAAGGAAGAAAAAAACGGACACTACGCCATCGTCTTAAATTGACGGAAGCTTGCAACACAAAATATAATATATATATATATATATGGAAATGAGTGGTGTAATTGTATCGTCTTAGGAAATGGACACAGCTAGATGAGTTCAAATCCTGGATGAAGCTGTTTCATTTCGCATAGTACTAATACATTTGGGAAAAAGATGCATTCAACTATTCTACCTCCAGCTATGGGTAAATGGTAGATCAGTCTGGGCTCTTTAGAATTTGGTAGGCAACCAGTCTAGGAGAAGGAAAAATCTGAATTAAACTTCGCTTAATAACGACCTTGTGTCACATCCTACTCGTGCGAGGTGTTTTTATGTATGCATGGAACAATCTCTATATCTATCGTGGTTATAACATCTATTAATATATCTATCATTCTATCTACCTCCGCCAAGTCCTCCGAGGCTGAAGAATAAATTTTATAATAATTTTACCTCTGCAGTGATGAAGGTACTAGAGAGGTGTCTGTCTGTCTGCTTGTTCCCCCTCTCTCTCTCTCATATATATATTATATTATATTATATATATTTATATATAATATATAATATATAAAACCGTATAACCAACACATTCCATCTTATATTCGTAACAATATCTTTGTCGGCTCTTCTTCCACCATTGGGCGACACCTGTTGAACAATCCTAATTGTGCTGCAGCATATAAAACCGCAACGTTCTCGATTTTATCATCCTCAACCAAGGAGCTGCACCTTCCAATACCCGAAGCCTTCCTCATTAACAGATTTCATCCCGCTCTTTGCATACAAAAACAATTTTATTATTTACTCCTTTTATATATATATATATATATATATATATATATATATATATATAAATGGATACAATAGAAAGCTACTTGGGTTTCCCCCATAAGGATCTTATGGCGCGAAACTCGAGTAGGTTTCTCTTGTACCCATTTTATAATAAATTTTACACTACTTCGGATTGAGCAATTTGTATTTTGTTATATCGCTGACTTAACTCCTGAATTTTGCACCACCCAACGATCATGCCCATATTCACTGTAAGCCACCTTTTATCGTTATAATACACAATAAATACACAAATATATTATATGCATATATATATATAATATATATATATATATATTATATATAATATATGAAGAGAATATTTTCAAGAATATAACAAACACAGGATGTTACGATCAGGGAAACAATTTTATGACACATAAAAATGTTTCCCCTGATCGTAACACCCTGTGTTTTGTTATATTTTGAAAACATTTTCTCCACAGATTGTCGGATTAATTTCCTCACCGTATTTACACACACACACACACACACACACACACACACACACACACACACACACACATACATATATATATATTGCTTTGTTCGCTTGTCTGTCAGACTTTCTGCTTTCTTCCTGTTTGTTCATCTTACGAAGTCCAAATAAAAATAAACCTATCAATGCTGTGTGAAATGCAAAGAGTGTCCATTTCTAATACGGACACATTTTGACCGTAGGTGGGTAAAGTATCGTAGAGGTTGAAGTGTCTGTGTTCCAGATAATAAGATGTCACGTCTCATGCAACATTCTACTTTGGTCCTTACCTTTTTTTCTGGGCAGTCAAAGGGGCCCAAATCATGGATCTATGTAATATAAATTACAAAACTCATTCATTTTCAGTAATGTAAAAAAAAGGGGGTTATACGTACAACATTCAAAATCGCAAACTCCTTTCATGTTAAATCGTTGTTTGTCAAGATATGTAGAAAAATACGCTGAGGCATGTTTGAAGAGAGGTCAACAATCACGGCCTTCGTTTCCTGGCAGCATGTTCAAGGGCTTGCCTTCAGGGGAGCATCCCCTCTCCGAACAGTACGTATTCCTTCGTCTAAAAGGTTAAGAGTCAACCTCATTGACCGATGCCTAAGGCGCCTCCTAAAAGGGAAAATGCTACCGGAACCAAGCAATTTTTAGCATTCGTGCCTTGGAGGGCCTCTGCCAAAAAAATTGAACGCGTGTCGCATTCATGTCATAGTCGAGGAACCAGGTAATAAGAATAGAGAAGGTGCATTTGATTTGGTGAAACGCTATAATGTAAAGGCTGAAAGACAAACACGCACACTCACATTATATATATATATATATATATATATATATATATTATATATATATATATATAAATGTATGTATATATATATAAAGCGTAAGGAAATATAATATATATTATATATATGTGTGTGTGTGTGTGTGTGTGTGTGTGTGTGTGTGTGTGTGTGTAAAATGAAAATCGAAGTGAATTCGACGGTATGTTGAAAAAAGGAATAAAGGAAAGAAAGTATAGAATGGATAAAATAGGATCTTTTAATCAATTTCACTTACACGTGTTTCGGTCAGGAGTTTATCCATGTGTACATTATTCAAACTATTATTATTTTTAAATAACCAAACGAAATGAAATAATAATAATAGAAAAAATGTAGAAATGTTCCGCACACAAAGAAGATTCGACCTTCCTCAGAGTAAATGCTTATTTTTTTTTAAATGCATTTCGTTGGAAAGCGGTGAATTTTTGGAATGCTCGAAAAAATAACTTTTTTTAAATCACGTGAAGAGAGTGTTCAAACGCGGGCGAGAAAGACGGTTATTGACGTAATGTCACATGCATTTGAAGCGGAGAGATGATGGCTAGAATAAAGTTTTGTGGAATTTTAATTTTCAAAACATGAGGGATTTTATTTATTTATTTATCTATTTATTTATTTTATTATTTTTTAAATAGAAATTATACGTATGTTTGATTTGTTGGTGGTTAATTTATTAATTTTTTAATAATGTCATTATAGTTATTTTCTAATTAAAAATTGTTGTTTTAGTAAAATCAAAATAAGTATTTAAATATGTCAGGGAACATAAAACACATTTTCTGTTTCATGTTATTAGGAGGAGAGAAGAATCTATTATTATGTATGGGTTAAGCCGATGATATATATTGGGTAAAAAAGGGGTGGGTTATATTTACATGGTTTAATCCCCCTCTTTCACCCAATATATATACAATTTGACTTTTAAACGATCAACCGGTCGTTACTTTTGAAAAAGCACCGGTCGAAAGGGCCCTTGTTAAGTATCTGGTCGGCATCCTAGGTTCCAGATGTAATAAGTAAGTAAGCAAGCCAATAAGAATCCGGTTTTAGAGTATTCTTTGTAAGTCCTACGTCCAAGATAATCCAAGTGTCAATGACATAAGTTTAGAATGGGGTCTATTAATACAGCAGAAGCAGCAGCAGCAGTGCCAGTGATTGGACAATAGAAATCTTTCTCGCGTCACGTGGTAGTCAACGAGTCTATATTTAGGAGTGACCATTTGCCCCATGCCTTATATCAAAATAGTTCAACAGCCCTTAAGTTTCTCTTTTCTTTCGCTCTCCTTTCTTTCTTTATTTCGTTTAAAATTGCTGATCAATAAAGTACTGATGAAAGGTGAAACCTCGAAACACCTGTCTGTGGATTACTTATTTATTATATATTACTCCCACTTTGGTTGAGTTCTCTGAATAGGGATTTAATTGCAAATTCACCGTTCTGGCGTCTAGCTAACCCTCGCTTTGTTTACAAATGTTTGAGGACTCTAGTGAATTCATTTCCGCTTTGAAATGTAGTGATTAAATGTTCTATATTTGACAGCTGTCATATATATATATATATATATATATATAAAGTCGTCTAAACTTGAAATACGTTTACGTTAACAGAGCTTTCCAGTGACGTCATCATATTGTCATATAATTCTAATTAACGTCACTGTGTTGACGATTATTTATTGATGTAATCTTGCACAGTGACTTCGACCATGAAATTCAGGGGAAGTATCTATAATGTAATGGCTAATTGTGTTGGCCTGTGTAATCGTAGTATGTGTGTTCATCCCCAGGTCGCAATATTACGTTCACTTTCATATTAATATCCTTTGGAAAGGTATGAAACCCCTTATTTCTCCAGCTATCGGTTAATATTTCCACAACTGTTCTTCTCCAATATTTGCTATGGTATTAAATGATCCACAACGATTGCTATTAAACAAAGAAACCAAACAGGAAATTCCACTTTTACATTACATTTCATATTTTACATTGTTACATAAAATTGTATTGTTACATTGAATTATTTAATATTGCTCTTTTAATTTGTCTAGAATCTATACATATATAAAGGGCAGCTATCTGTATCAGTATGTCCGGGGGAAACTTCGAAAATAAAACAATTAACGACAAAGTAAAATATATACACATTAAATATCACCAGGGATTGGTTTTCCATACACATATAAAGGGCAGTTGTGTGAATCTGTTTGTCCGGAGGAAACTTCGAAAATAAAACAATTAACGACAAAGTAAATATATATGCACATTAAATATCACCAGGACTTGGTTTTTGAGCAAAAAACCCACGATGGAAGGTTAATTTGAACTTTCCAACATATTATGAGAACTTTACATCTTATACCAACATCTCGGCTATATAATGGGAGAGAGACAGACAGATGACCCAGAATGGTAGTACCTGTTAGGGTCCCATCTATGGGTTAAATAGAAAAATGTATTTATAAAAAAATGTATTATCTATTTAAGAATTGGTTTATTTCAAAACTTTATTGGTATTAAATGACCCACGGAGGTTGATATGTTGTAAAACAAAACAAAACAAAACCAAAGACAGACAGACAGACAGACAGAGTAAAGATGGAATGAGGGTTCTTACTTGTTTACTCGGCACTTACTATTTGCTGCTAACTCGGCCGCTATTTTCTCTTGTTGGACTTATTTCTCTTCAGATCTTTCTGTTAAAGTTTGGTTCTTCTTTATTTCTTCGACTGGTCATTTCTTGTTGAATTAACCCAATCGACAAGACTTGGTTGTTTTTCTCATAAAGCTTTATCAAACAAACTGGCCCATCTACCGCAGCGAAGGAGACCGACCCTCACAGGGGGCGGTCTATGCATCTATTCACTCTGAGTCCTCTGGCCCCATCTGACTAAACTAATTCTCACGCACCCGATCGCTCGGTATCGGAAGGTCAAGCGGAAAGTCTCCAGTGTCAATCATCGGCCATGGTAAATTTCCACTAAACCTCGTCAGTCTAAATTTCAAGGACCCTGATTCAAATATTCTTACTACAGGTACGTACATAATTCATAAGGTGCCTATGAATTATGTAACTGTTGTGATGTTAGTCCCAACAGTAAAAAGAAGTCAAGTCGAGATAGGGTAAAATAAGACAAGTGTATTTACAATCATGGTACATGTACGACTAGCATGTCGTTAACGGGAACAGTAGTACCTTTCCACTCGGTGTCTCACTATTTATAGTGAGAACCGGTGCATGTTCTCCACTGTAGGAACGGCCGGTACAACAGTAACACACTTAGGTGAAACAGTCAATGTATTCTAGTCCTGTAGCCAGGGTTGTCTAATGTTGTATAGAGACATTATGAACTATCAGTGTCTATTTTAGTACTCATATGATACTATTTATATGGTATCAAGTATTTCTATCTAATACAAAAACATTCAAACATATCTATTTGATCGGTGAAACTAGTTTGTGTGGCGAGAGAAATCCCGCACGTAGTTGTTCAAAGCGTGCACGACTATGTCTGGCGTGTAAAATGAGATCAGAGGGGAGCGTAACTGGTAATTGGGGAGATTGAACTCACATCCTCCTGGTCGTGAGTCGTGGATTGACGTCAGACTACCTCGTTGGAGCGCATGTAAATCACTAGACTGAGCGATTGACCAGGATGTGACATGTTAATGTCATTATTTAAGGCCTGCCTTAACACACGGTGCAGTCGCGATTGAGTCTTGCTGACGAGGGCAGTGATGTACGACAGGAACGAAGGAAGTGACTGCGAGAGAGGTGGAATTCGGCGGACTACTTTTTTTTAGGGGGTTTGGTAAAGAACAACGAACGTCAGAGGAATGCGGTTACTGGGAGAGCAGTTTGCTGAACAAAAGTGATTACTTTTGTTAATTGAACAGACTCCAGTTGAAAAAACTTATTATAGTTTGCTACCCATTACACCACGGTGGGATGCTACTCTAATTAAAAACGGTCTAGACGTCCATTTCTTTTTGGTAACAAAGGGAGATCATTTATTCTTACAATCGAAAGCACGGATCTCTTTTCTTAGATTAAAATAAATCTAAAGTTATGCTGACATTTCCAACGATGTGACAGCCATGTTTCGAGAAATCGAGTTCTGTTTCTTGAAATGAATGTACAGAAAGTGAACTTCTCTAGTTTTACATTTACTGAAATTTTCTATGGTTAATCCTAATCAAAATAACTCTTATAATTTGATTATTTATATTATTCTATGAATGTATTGTTTTTTTAAAAAAGGGTATTTATGCAAATGGCAGAGGACATAAAGAAGGTGGAATGAGAAAGGGACAAAGAATAAACTAAAACCTGAATGAAACTCTAACTTAATTGCGGCAAATCAGGAAATAACATGGTAAAGAAAGGATGGAATTAGTGTGCTTAATTAATGTTTAAGAAATAAAGAGATTTGTTAATCATGAGTTAAGAAAGGTTTCAGGTTCATGTAAAAGAAGTGAATAAGGAAATGTGGCCAATATGTCGGATCTGAGATGAGATGAATTGTAAGAGAAAATAGAAAATGAATACGCAGATAAATAAATGAATAAAACAGCTTTTAAAAAAAGATAAAACAAATGAAAGGATATCTAAAAAATACTGAAAATAGAAAATTAAAATAAATGAATGAAAACGAAACGAAAAAGAAAAGATATACGTTGGATAAAGAAAAAGAAAGAAAGAAAAAAAGAATGAAACTGAAAGAAGGAGAATGGAAGAAAATGAATACGCAGATAAATAAATGAATAAAACAGCTTTTAAAAAAAAGATAAAAATAAATGAAAAGATATCTAAAAATACTGAAAATAAAAAAATAAAAAATAAATGAATGAATAAACGAAAAAGAAAAAGAAAAGATATACGTTGGATGAAGAAAAAAGAAAGAAAGAAAAAAGAATGAAGATTGAAAGAAGAGAGAATGGAAGAGAAGGTTTAGATGGAAAAGATATAGAAGTTTGTACCTCAAATTAGAAACAATAATATTAGCTACTTGTATCTCGTACAAGAGTAAAGTGACCAGAGAAAGGTATGTTAAAAAAAAAGGAAATTTGTTGGAACGAAGACCACGAACTCAATGCATAAGGTAAAAATAAACAAAAAAACATTATTAGAACATTTTCTAAGAGAAGCTCTATCAAAATAATATACATACTTACATACATAAATACACACAGTCACAGTCACACACACACACACACACACACACACACACACACACACACACACACACACACACACATATATATATATATATATATATATATATATATATATATAATTATACTTTTTCTAAAAACATACATACCCAGCAAACTTTTTAAAAATACACATACACGCACACATATATGTAATGACGAAAGAAGGAAAGAAATATATATATATATATATATATATATATATATATATATATATATATGAGAGTTTTATAATTTGCTTGAAGCATTGTGTATATATTGGTTAGGAGGTTGATTTCGAAGGCTATCACAATGCAGGTTTTTAAAGAAAAAAAATAATACGGTAACACTGATGTTGTGTGTTAACCTGTATTTAATTCTTGAATTTTCGAGATAATATCTCTTTTTCAAAAGATCACTGGAACTGGAGCAGTCTAGTTAGGAGATTTCTTTTTAAATGATTTTTTTTCCTTTTTTTTTTTTTGAAAATGATGGTATTTTTATATAACTGTATTCTCGTGTTGTGTGTTTACGTGAATGCGTTTTTTTGTACTTGTTGTCATGCGCGTGTCCATGAAAATGCGTGTTGGTTGTGACGTTATGACTGTATCCTAGCGCGGGATTGCACGTGCATATGTATGTGCGTATTAAAGAGCGTATTTCTGTTTGATGGCCATGGTGATGTATAATATTTCGTGATGGATGTAATATAAATCAATTTAATCATTTATTATTATTATTATTGATAATTTAAATAATTTTTTTTAAATAATAAAATAAAATAAATAAATATATATATGTATATATTAAAAAATATTATAAAATATTTTTTTTAAATGAAGATAAATTAAATTAGATATAAATAAGTAAATAATAATAATAATGAAAGAAGCATAAAGAAAAGAATAATCGAGAAAGAAAGAAAGAAAAATAAACGGATACAAAAATTAACAGAAAGAATGAAAAACAAAGAAAAAGAAGGAAAATGAATAAAGAAACATCAATTATAGAAAATAAGAGCAGAAAGAAAATTCAATGAAAAATGAAATAACAATTAACGCAGAAAGAAAGAAAGAAAGAAAGAAAGAAAGAAAGAAAGAGAAAGAGGAGAATTGGGAAAGAAAACTGAAAAGAAAAAGTATGGAAGAACAAATGAGAAATAATGAAAAATAGAATAAAATAAAGCAAAAATAAAAGAAAAATGGAACATGAAAAGAAAAATAGATTGGAAATGAAAAAGAAATAATTAAAAAAAGAAAAAAAAAGAAAACTTGTTAAAATAAAGAGCAAATGCTAAAAAAAAAAGGACTGAAATTAAAATTTTCACCCTCAACAAAAAAGCCAGCCAAATGATAAAATACAATAGAGACCAGAGATAACTATGGAGACAAAACAGTCAATAACAATCAAAACTTAAATTAAACTGGGTGCATTTTAAGAGGGAAAAAATTATTTAAATTACCCCCACAAAAAAATAAAAATAAAAAAAAAACACAAAAAGAAAAGAAAACAGAAAAAAAAATCTAGATTTCCCAGAAAAAAATGATATAGAAGAATGGAGCTGTTTAAAACTTTTTTTTTTCATCATCGAACGAGAACAATTAAACTCACTGCAAGAGAATAAGCGAATACAAAAAATAAAAATAAGGAATTAAAAAAATCGCTGTGAAATGAAAACCAAAGTGAAACACACACACACACACACACACACACACACACACACACACACACACACACACACACACACCAGTTTAAAATCATGAAAAGAAAAACCACAAAAATACAGTGAGATTGCTATTAAATCCGCAATAATTAAATCAATTGTAATTTGCTAATGAAATAATACTTAATTAACTGCATGACGTCATCGGCTGATAGTGTTATAAAACAGAGTGTTTGGCATTTAAGTCGTTTTCGTGAACTGTGCTAAAAGATCGATGCGTGAAACTGTTAAGAGGCTGTAAATAAAGTTTTTTTTTTTTTTTTGGCAAATGCACATTAAGGCAGACGTTTAGACAAAAGGCAGATCTCTATGCGTTTAGTTTTGAAAACATTAAAAACAGTTCAAATGAAATTGTTTTTATCAATATCCGTAGCGAATTATAACGCATTTAACACTGGCTAATAGTAATATTTTAAAAACCAAATAATACATATCTATATTTTTCAGTCTATTTATATCTATCTATCTATCGATCTATCTATTTATATATCTATTTTTTCAGTCTATTTATATCTATCTCTATATATATCTTTCAGTATGTTCAAATCTATCTATCTATTTATCACTTTCACCATGTCCATATCAATCTATCTATCTCTTTAGTATGTCCATATCAATATATTTATCTATATATATATATATATATATATATATATATATATATATATATATATATATATATATATATATATATATATATATATATATATCTTTAAGTGTGTCCAGGTCTATCTATCTATCTATCTATCTATCTATCTATCTCTTTCAGTATGTTCATATCTATCTATTTATCTATCTATCTATCTCTTTCAATATGCTCATATCTATCTATTTATCTATCTCTTTCAATATGCTCATATCTATCTATTTGTCTATCTATCTATCTCTTTCAGTATGTTCATATCTATCTATTTATCTTTTAGTCTATTCATATCTATATATCTATAGATCTCTTTCAGTATGTCCATATTTGTACATATTAACTAACCCCTAAGCATGAGCAGGACGTGACTTAAGGTCAATTTTTAGACGGAGGTTAAGAGGTCTGAATTCAGAGTTTTCTTTCTTGTAAACTGGTTGCCTAACCAAGGTTAAACATCCCAGTCTGCCCTGCTATTTACCCATAGCTGTAGGGAGAGCAGATGGGTACATACCTTTCCCACGTGTATTAGCGCCATGTGAAATGTTGACAGCCTAGTCTAGCATTTGAATTTGGATAGATGAGTCCATTTCCTACGACTCTAACCATTACACCATGCGCCTCCAACTCACCTTTGTATGTGTCCCACCTACACGTTTGAAATAATCCTAGACGTAATATCAAACCCAAACAGTATTTTCTTGACTGACGATTAGTTGTCCTACGTTCATTGTCCGCGATGGACGTTACTCCAGAAAACCTACTAAAATTGTAACGTTGCAGAAACACACTGGCAAGCCTTACAGAGAGATCACGGACATTGCAATAATAACGGAATTATTCGTTTTGTTTCAACTAATTTACATTAATTAAACATTAAATAAATTATAATACAGTGTTCCGTAAAATCAATCACTCGAATATGAAGTTTGTGCTATATTAAAGATTTATTTACGGATATTATCTTAAATCATTGCCGAAAAAAAAATCATTGTGATAGTTGTAAATCAGACTTGATATATATTTTCTGTGATGTACTCGTCTACAGGTGAATATATATCAGTTAATATCTATGAGCGATTTCACACGTAGAGTAAAGGGTCTTTGACATCAAAAGCTGTCTCGTCTCGCCGCGGCGTCACTACAAAATTCCTAACGCAAGCCATCAGATTTTAATTAAAATAACAGGTGGTGATAACATTATGCCACATCAACCGACCTAGAGTGATTTAACGACAGACGACGATCCTATCTGTCAATAGCGATCGAATTATAATAAGTGTTGAGAGACAGAAGGAGAACGGTGACATTTGACTGTTTCGTCTAAGCAAGATGACATCTTAGGAGACACAATAAACATTGAATCATTATACTCTTCCTCGTCAACTTAATAAAACATCTGAAATAAAATTTAAAGAAAACAAGTTTCGATATTTTAATAATCCGTATTAAAAGATAAATATGAATGTAAAAGAAACACTTCTCTAACATTAATAATAGTTAAAGTATAATTGTTTACTAAGGATTATTATTAGTTAGTTGAAAACTATTTGTGTGCCAATAAGTAACTAGTATTAAATCTATTAATAATGGAGATTGTATGTATTTCTGTCTGTCATAGCTTTACGTCACAATATGCTTACGCTATATACACCCAAGATTTCAGTAAACAATTTAAAAAATTATTTTTTACTCTCGTCCTTTTTTTTTTACAGTAACAGGAAGTTAACTAAAAAGTTTGCAAATAAATAAATATTGTGTAAAATTGATGTTAAAAATATTCAAAACAATTGTTTGATTATTACATGCACGCAACATTTTATTTGAGAGGGACGGGGTTCAGTTTTCATTTCAAATTGTTTTTTTGTTTTTTTACTCCTTTAATAAATATGAGGATTTTTCTTTCTTATGATACAAATCCTCTGACATTGAATTTTTAACTCCCACCCTCTCAGGCAATGTCTTTCAAAAATTAATTTAATTAAGAATGGGTGTTTTGTGTTGCTAGTAGAAATAATTACTTGATACCATATATTTAGTATTTGATAGAAATATATGAAACCATACAACTTTGAGCAAAGTATCTGTATTTGATAGGAATAGTTGAGTTATCATATAACAACATTGAAATCCAGAAGAAAGGTTAACATAGGTTTATTGCCCTTTGTTGCATAGATATAAATATAATAGCCCAACGCTCTTTAACAGCAATAATTAAATCTCCGCAGCAAGACTAGCTATTACTCGACCACTCCCTTTTGTAGTCCGTATCATTTATGAGTTTCATTGGACGAGTCCAACTTTCTTGTATGTCTATATCAATCTATTTATCTATCTATCTATATCTCTTTCCTTACAAAAACAGATGTACAATGAATGCAATTCCCTAACCTCTAGACATACAATAGCCCTAGACTGATTGAGACACTGTTCAGAATCATATTACAACCAATCAGTCAATAAATATGTAAAGTCTAGTGTTTTATCATTTTTTTTTATTTGCTGGGTATTTACATTGATTTTTTCCCACTAGCCGTCTTTGGTTGATAACTAGCTATATTTTATTAGTACGGAAGTACGTTGTAGGAAATGGACTCGTCGACTCGAGTTCAAATCCTGAACGAGACTGTTTACATTCCCCATTGCGCTAATGCCCTTGGGAAAGGTTATAATCCCTATATTCTCCCTCCGGCTATGGGTAAATAGTACGGCAGACTAGGCTTATTAACCTTGGATAGGTTACCAGTCTAGGAGAAGGAAAATTCTGAATTCAAACCTGCTAAACTCCACTTAAGAAATTGACCTTGTCTCGCATACGGCTCGAGGGTCTATATATATATATATATATATATATATATATATATATATATATATATATATATATATATATATATATAATGACTTTACATGTGACTCATACTCGTACAACTACTACTACTACTACTAATAATAATATATAATATATATATATATATATATATATAATAATATATATATATATATATATATTAGTAGTACGAGGGTGTCAAATAGTAAAGTCATTTTCTTTATTTCATATGAAGTTTTTTTTTTTATAAAACGAAAGCTTACATTGAAGCCCTAAAGATGCTCAGAGCAAGAATCCGATGAGTACGACCCAACTCGATAATCGACAATGTCATCCCTCTGCATGGCAATGCTCGACCACACACAAGCATCCGGACAAAGGAGAAAGTAATCTCATTTGGGTGGAGAACTTTACCCCTTCCCTCCTTACTCACCAAATTTAGCGCCTTCAGATAATCATCTCTGCCCCATGAAAAAGAGTTTGAGAGGCAGACATTATTCCAGTGACGAGAAACTGAAGTCTGTCATGAATAAGTGGCCGAAAGGACAGTTAACAGAATTTGACGGGACAGAGATGCATGCTCTAATTTGAAAGTGGGACATTGCTATTGAGTGAAACGGTGACTATGTGGAGAACTAGGGATGTGATCCACAGAGGACCAGCTTTTCAAATAAATAATTTGACGGATCTAATAAGTAATAGCTAGAGAGGTTGATTTGGGCATCCAATTTTAAAATCATGTGCAGGTATGATGGGGTAAAATTTTTTTTAAATCTGCCTAATAACGCCTGCCAATGTATAAGAACATTTTACATGAGAATTAAAAGAAATAATTTCAATACTTGGAAAGTGTATGACTATTTTCTGTCTGGTCTCATATTCTAAGAAGTGGATTTTAAGTTTAGCTCTTACCTTTTCGGAGGGGAATCCAAAAATATTTTAACAAAACAGAATAGGATACCTCTTACCTGAAAAAGAAAAACAAGCAAAAAAGAAAATAATTATATGTTTGGTAGCTGAAAGATATGGAAGAAAATTTAAAAGAAAACATTATTATTAATAAATAATAAAGAATTATGATATCACGCAAATATTGGTATGGCTGAAATATATGTACGCTAGCACCTCCTCCTTTCTTTAGACGTTTATACAAACGTAAATTTGTAAATCCTGTCATATATAAATTATTTCCCGCCAGAACAGATCCTAAACGAAGATATAAAAAGAAAATCTATGAATTAATTAGATATAACAAATTATAGAGTCTATGATGAGACAAAAAAGTATTTTAGAAAAACCAGTGAGTGATGAATGGAACTTTTCTTCTCTTGAATGTATCTTAATCTCGTGAGTGGTTTGAAACATAATTCTATTTTTTTTGAAGGTTAGTTTTTGTACTCATGATGATCTTTCTAGAGATCTACAAACAGATCAATTGTTAATCATTTAATTATATCAGTAAAGCAGTACAAATCAAAAACTAAACTTTGTAATTGTTCTTATTATAAACATATTAATGAGTATGATATATTTTGTCTGAATTATAAGCCTACATGTACATACCAAAACATACGCGAACCGTATATATATATATATATATATATATATATATATATATATATATATATATATATATATATAAAGAGGTAGTTAAAAGGTTGGTTAACAAGAAATGATAACTCAAAACAAATCTAAGAGTTAAAACGTTTCGTCCGATTTATACGGACACCATCGGTCAAATGATTTTTATTGAAAGCAAAATTACGTGTAAGTACAAGTGAATTTGGTCAGGGGGTGAGTTAGTAGCGGAAGTGAAGGGAGGAGGATAGGGGCAGACATGAATGAAATGAGGGTAGTTTACAGGAAATAGAGAGAAGATGGGAGAAGATGGGCACAGGGGTAGGTTAAGGGAGGGGATAAAGTTCTGGTGTGTTTGATATCAGCGGAAGATAAGGAGGGAGAGTCGAGTGATCTTAGGTCACTGGGTCAGTTAGTGGAAAGAGTAATATATATATATATATATATATATATATATATATATATATATATATATATATATATATATATATAGCTCTTTATATTGAGCACTTGTTACTCGATTTTGGTGCAAGAACTCCCTAAGTAATTAGGGTTTTATCCTTGTTTAATTCCTGGATTTTTATACGCACTGCGATATATATATATATATATATATATATATATATATATATATGTGTGTGTGTGTGTGTGTGTGTATGTGTGTGTGTGTGTGTGTGTATGTGTGTGTGAAATAAATCAGGTTAAGAAGAACGCCTTTTCAAGAGAGAAAAAAAACAGCAAAGATCTCACCGTTTTAACATAAAAAGATTTTAATTCATGAAATTCTCCCGTTTGAAGGACTGGAAAACATATAACTTTTACTTATGATTTTTTCAAATCGTTATCTTCATAATACAGAAAAAATACATTAAATTGTATTCGTGGCGAGGTTAAAAAAAACACCTGGAATTGTGTCCATACCTAAATGAATAATAAATGTTTGGCTTATATTTAAGAGTTTCTTTTCTGCATTAGAATTTGTGTCACGTACTCCATTATTAACTCCTTACCCGTGTCGACTGGGGTGTTAGAATACATCGTCTGCACCTCTGCAGAGGGGTAAGACTCCTCCAATGGGGCCACTTGTTGACCGTGGGTGGTAACCCGTGATGCTTAAGAATGGAAGCAAGGTGCCTGAGATGTTCCATGAAATGCAACATTCCAATTTGGCCCTTACTTGGACTAGACGGGCGGTCGGAGAGGCCTCCTCCGATCAATCGGCTGGTCACATCAAGCCCTAGCACATATACGATTGTCCCAACACTATTGCCCTTATGGTAAGCTCCAACCTTTTTATCATATATGTGCTAGAAGGCCTTGGCTGAGGGTCTTTATGTCTTGGGTATGACGTCAAAATTTATCTCATGGTGAGGTCCCACTTCTGGGGGTCTGGGGAATGTCGAGCACCCCTTCATCACCATTACTCACAGGTTCACTCTGACCCGGAGTAGTAGTACCTGTTAGGGCCCCATCTAGGCGTTAAATAGAAAATTTGTTTACAAAAAATGAGTTTAAAATATTTTTCCAAACTATCGTTACGAATCTTTCAAAACTTTTGCCGGCATTAAATGAGCCGCCGTGGTTGATATGCCGTAAACAAAACGACCGAACGAACGAAGCTTATTGACCTTAAGATACATATTCCCAATATTTTTTTCCCGTATTTTGGACAGTTCAGATCACGGAAATCAATAAACAACAACTGTCTTTTTTGAGTCCTGTGCACGTAAAACCTTATCACGTGACAATATACACATACGGTAAATTATGGTTACCAAGGGCACTTGTTTCACCTCTGTCCATCTGAGGATTGTGTCTTCCATAGGAAACACTGAGTAACGAACTAAACGGAAACAATTTTGACGTATTTGGTTTTTAAACGTCTTATGCTATAGTAAAACACCACAGCATTATGGCATAGAAGGTGGTGGTTTAGAGTCAACCATTAGTTCATGAATCCTACAAATTCAGCAATAAACATGAAGTTAATGAAAATTATTTCAACCATTTCAAAAACCAATCTAATATTTACCTAAAAAGAATTCGCTTAAAATCATATAATAAAAAAAAAAAAAAAATGAAAGAAGATTCAGCATTAAATAGCCCACCAGTTTTGATATGCCATCAAATAAAATAACCAATCAACATTTCGTGAGAACAAACAAGGTTAAACAAAAACTAATTCAGATGTTTTTCTTGATTTCTGTACACGTGAGATCATATAAAGGTAAGAGGTATGAGACAAACCTAAAAATGAACAAAAACGAGTCTCGAACAATTATAAAGTATCTGAGTGAGGCTTATAGCAGATAAATTTTCAACTCATAGTAATATGAATTTTCTATCCAGAATAGCATCATTGCGACGTAACAGGAAATGAACACGAAAAGCTCTCTATGTAACAATTAAAGAATCACTCATCCTGAAAAAGACGTTTCAAAATCAAACGCACGGTTTGCACCTGTCGAACCGATCATATCTGAAAAAAATTTTTTTACACATTAGCTAGATGGAGCTACCATTACCACTTTCCTAACTTCACTTACAGTACATAAGTGATAGTTTAAAATATTGGGGTTATTTCTGTCGCATTATCTACGGGGGTGGGTAAAAAAATAATGACATTTTGTTTAGGACAGGTATAATTACCAACACAGGAACACGTATCATACATCAAAATAAAGATGGTCCTCTATGGACCACATCCCTACTTCTCCACATAGCCACCGTTTCTCTCAATAGCAATGTTACACCATCGAATGAGATAATGTATCCCTGTCCTGTTAAATTATGTTGACTGTTATTTGAGCCACTTCTTCACTACAGATTTCACTTCCTTGTCACTGGAATGTTTGCCTTACCAGCCCTCTTTCATAGAGCCGAAGAGAAGCAAACATATATAAATAATATAGACACTGCTCAGTTTTTCTGTGAATGATTGACTGAATAATTTTTTCAACGAGAAAGAACAAGATAAATAGAATAAATAAATAAAATAATTTGAGGCACTTCTTCACTACAGATTTCACTTCCTCTACACTGGAATAATGTTTACCTTTCAAATCCTCTTTGATGGGGCAGAAGAGATGATAATTTGAAGGCGCTAAATCTGGACGAAGTGCAATCTGTAGTGACGAGGTGGCTCAAAGAACAGTCAACAGAATTTTACGGAGCAGGGATACATGCTCTCATTTGATGGTTGAATATTGCTATTGAGATAAACGGTTACTATGTGAAGAAGTAGAGATCTGATCCGCTGCGAAATAAGTTCAATTTGATGTATGATACATGTTCTTGTGTTGGTAATTATACCTGTCCTAAACAAAATGTAAGAGGGGCCTACATTATTCCTTTTCAAAAGAAATCAGTATAATCTGAGCATAAATTCTCTAAGTCGGAATTTTTAACTCTGTATTTTTTCTGTGTAGCATGTCCCTTTTCTTCCCTTTCTTTCTTTATAATAAAAACGGAATGGTCAATCGTTTAGCTACGGTGATGACGCTCATAAGAAATAAGAATTAGGCGCATAAGCAACACCTTATAATCAGGATTTACATTTTTGCATTTCATCTTGGAAGATTTGGACGGTTTCATTTTTAACCAGAGGTTGTCGCATGATGATAACGGTCGTATTTTTTTAAGGAACAAACGATATGTAGATAGGGTAGTCACCGTGGCATGGTGGCTAACTGCGACATCATAGTAGTGAGTTCGAACTCCAGCCGCTCTATTGCGTTCAGTTTCGGACTAATACTCTTGGGAAAAATATGGAGTCCCTCATACCCCCAGCTATGGGTTAAATAAATGAATTTGGCATTAAATAACCCCGAAAGTTGATATGCCGTTAAACAAAGAAACAGAAACCAATCAAACATGATTTTTATTGATATAAGCAACCAAGCCAAGATAGAATCCATTCTCTTTAAACGGGTGTTGCAAGATGATAACGGTCGTACAAATAAGGAACAGGAGTATTAATATATAGATTAGTTAACTAGCTTAAAAGCCGCTCTATATGGTGACAAATAAGCGAGTACAACATAATAATAGATTTAACTGCCCTCTATTTTCTCTCCTTTTAACAGTTGGTTTATTTCCGTGTACTTGTAAAATCAGCAGATGTCAACACTGACGTAATATTCGAAATTATTCAATTTCACCTGTTTATTCTACAACTTAGGTTTGGCATCCGTCCTCTAAATATTCCAATATACAAGCCAAGAGAAACTAAAAATACTGCATTTGATTTTTCTATTTTCTTTGAACACAGCAATATTGACTTGTTTTTTTATTATAGTTTTTTTTTATCATCGAGTCTTTCTCTCTTGTTATTGGCTGTCTGTACGAAAATATCAGCAGAAATAATTCATCATAAAGGAGTTATTTTCTGAATCGTCGATCTTACAATTGAGAAAATCAAATGAAACAGTTATTTTTAGATCAAACTACAATTGCAAACATTCAGCCAAATGAACGGGGTGCAAAATAGAAACAATTCGAACACCATAACATTATTTCTATACATTAACACAGTAACAACAGTATTTGACGAAAAAAGTTGACGTTCTTAGACGATGGACGTCTAGAGAAGTAACACAACTTGTATAGATTGATAACCAGTTTAATTCCAATATGGAGGCCAGTGGCATAATGGTTAGAGTCGTAGGAAATAGACTTGTCAATCCGAGTTCAAATACTAGACTAGGCTATGCGCATTTTGCATAGCGCTGATACCCGTCGGAAAGGTATGCATTCACCTGGTCTCTCTCTAGCTATGGGTAAATAGCAGGGAAGACTGGCTTGTTTAACCTTGGTTAGGCAACCAGTCTACATGAAAGACAACTCTGAACTCAAACCTGTTAAACTCTACGTAAAAATTGACCTTGAGTTACGTCCAGCTTATGCTGGTTGGCTAATATATACAAAGGTGGCTTGGTTGCTTGGTGGTTTAATGGCATATCAACTCTTGATGGTTATTTAATGTCAAATTTTATTTATTATATAATTTTTTAATGAACTACTTTTCATTAACTTCATTTGTACTAATAAACTTGCAGTTGACCTTGAACTACCGACTATTTGAAAATATATCAAGTCTGATTTACAACTATCGCAATGATTTTTCTCAGCAGTGATTTGAGATAATATCCGTAAATAAATCTTTAATATAGCAAAACCTCATATCCGAGTGATAGATTTTACGGATCATCAACCCCAGGATCATCAACGTCTAGGATTATTTCAACCGTACACGTTAAGGAATCGCTTTCATTGTACATTTACATTATGTTTGTGTGTAATCATTTCTAAAGAGGTTTTGCACACAGTAATATGATATGAAGGCTTCTTTTGTACTAATAAACTTGTGGTTGACCCAGAACTATATATATATATATATATATATATATATATATATATATATATATATATATGGAGGCCCGTGGCATAATAGAGTCGTAGGAAATGTACTCGTCGACCCGAGTAAAATTCTAGACAAAGTTATTTGCATTTCACATAGCGCTAATAACCCTTAGGAAAGGTACAAATCAAAATATTCACCTCCCAGCTATGGGTAAAATAGTAGGGAAGATTGACTCTTTAACCTTGAATAGGTAACCAGTCTAGGAGAATGTATTTTTCAGCTATGATTTCGACACTTTGTTTCGTCATTGTTCCAGCTTAAATCGATCGGTAGAGCCCACACTTCGGAATCGCAAGGTTCTGGGTTCGATACAAGTCCTCGCCAACTCAGTGCATGAGTACCACAGCTTGAGCAATCTGATCTAAACGGTAAAGTGGGTATCTGACAGCAAGTATAACGTTCCACGTCAGCGAAAAAATTAAAAATTTCCCTGGTCTAGCGCTAGCAAAAAGTGGATAGACCCCCCTCGCTCTGTACATCAATGAAAGAACAATTGACTATCTCTATATTAATTGTAATATGTTGTATATAAAGTTGTTTCTTTTATAAATTTCACCTTCTTTTGTTTTCTACGGAAACTACATTTCCGTCGTCTTATACATATAAATTGTGGGGATACACAACTCGGATTTTCTTCAATCACCAAACACCAAGCAAACTCGGTCCCCACAAGTTGAATTATAAGTATACTTTTTACATATTGAAGTATTTTGTTATAGCTCTTAAGTAAACATATCAAATGTTGTAATAGGGTAATTTCATGTCAAATCATCCAGAAAAAAAACTATAATTGTCACCCACCCCCTTCAATTTTTATGAAATTTTGTCCAAGTGTGGATATTAGAAAAAGGATAGTGGAATTATCTCCCCCTGCCACCAGAGGGCGAATCGCCAATATAGAATATTGGCGCCAAAATTAAACCCCTTCACTTATCGTATGAACAGAAAAAAGAGAACGTCACATGAGTTCGTCCTTGCTTCACCAGCAGTGCCCAACCTGTCTCATTCGTCTCACTTGGATGGTTTGTGTGATAAGGGATAAGTAGCCGTACAACTGCTTCATGGTGGAGTGCTGCTTCCACAATTTATTCAGGATCGCACGCAACATTCTTGTGCAGCCCCCATCTAATTTATTCTCTAGGTGTTTCGTAAGGGTGCAGGTGGTGCAGTCTTACAGTAGCACTGATACAACTCCGGCGTGGGTGAATTTTTGCTTTAACTTTTAAGTGAGATGGGATTTCCATATGACTGATAGTCTGTTTATAGCAGACCAATCCTCCCCTATACGGGCATTAACATCCCTTTCTGTGAATAAGATTAATACATAGGAACCTAAAATGTTCTACTGGCTTTGGAGAGATACCGTCGAGTTTAGCGATGCCTCCTTCCCTTTACATAGAGACTCATGTTCCCTGCTGACTTTCTCCAGGCTGTGTATCAGGGATTCGGCCTGTGCAGTAATTTGCAGGAAGTTCCCGATCATCTGAGTAGTCCAAGTTCGTAATAGTCTCTGCAGGGTATCCTATATTTGTTAATGTAAGGCCTTTTTCTTTTATGGTTTCTACTGATGTTCGAAGTACATAGTCTAGCCATACTACACATATGTATGTTGCTAAGGTATCTCCTGGTAGAAATTCAGCGACTATGTCAAAGAAGTCTGTGTCACTATTACAGATAAAATGATAAATTATCATTAAATGTGGGCTACATATCTAGAGTGGTGTCTAGACGTCTAGACATCGTCACTTTATGATATGTTACTCAGCTTTGAAAGAGAAAGTAGCACTATCTATACATTTTAACATATTATATTCTCACCTTGTCGGCTGGGGATTTAGAACACACAGACTGCACCTTTGCAGAGGGCTAAGACCCCCCAAGAGGGCCACTGTTGGCCGTTGGTGGCGATAGAATTATGGTGGCTAAGCAGTCCATAACATTCAACACTCCACTTACTTAGGCTAGACGGGCAGGCAGAGAGGCCCCTCCGATCAATCGGCTTGTCACGTCAAGCCCTAGCATCTATATGATTGCCTCAACCCTATTGCCCTTATGGCAAGCCGCAACCCTTTTAATCATATATGTGCCAGGCGGTGGCTGAGTGTTTTCCTGTCCTGATGGTGAGCTTCCGGTTCTGGAGGTCTAGGGAATGCGGAGTACACCTTTATCACTATTGCTCCCTGGTAAACAGAGTGGTATTACTTGTTAGGGTTCCATCAATGGGTTAAGTGGTAAAAGATGTTTATAAAAAAATGGGGATCTATTAAAAATTAATTTTTTCATATTTTGTCGACATTGAATGACCCACCGAGGTTGACATGCCGTAAAACGAACCAAACCAAATAAAATACACACATGCATACCTACACACGCACATACATAAAGATACACACACACACATATATACACACTCAGTGGTAGTCCCTGTGGTGTAGTGGCTAATGTGCTGGTTTGGGGCATTGCTATAAGCGAGTTCAAACTCCAATCGCGCAATTTCGATTACTTTCGGATTAATACCCTTGAGAAATGTATGAATTACTCATCCCCCAACTATGGGTTCAATACAGTTCTTCTACATCAATGACTTTGGCATTGATTAATTTAATATGCACTTGAAACAAAGATAGCAAAGATACCATAACATATACACACGCGAAATGTATTATAGCTATTTCCTCGGAAGGTGATGCTATGGAAAGACAGAATCCCCAGCATCAAGGAAATAGAAGATAAATCACTTCAAAACCAAACGACAACAACCGACAAAGGCGAAAAGAAGAAAAGAATACACCTGGCCTCGTATCTGAAGTAGGCAGAATTAGTCTTGTATCAGATTGCTGGAGTTGCAACGTTTGTTCGGAATTATGAACCACTGTTTACTAGTCTAGTATCACAGTAGTTATATAAGCATCATCAATGTGTTGTAGGTAGCGGGATAATAAAACTAGAGTGACCTTTTTTGGCATTGATTAATTTAACATGAATTTGAAACAAAGATAGCAAAGATACCATAACATATACACACGCGAAATGTATTATAGCTATTTCCTCGGAAGGTGAAACCAAACAATGACAACCGACAAATGTATCAATTACTCATCCCCCTAACTATGGGTTCAATACAGTTCTTCTACATCAATGACTTTGGCATTGATTAATTTAATATGCACTTGAAACAAAGATAGCAAAGATACCATAACATATACACACGCGAAATGTATTATAGCTATTTCCTCGGAAGGTGATGCTATGGAAATACAGAATCCCCAGCATCGAGGAAATAGAAGATAAGATTTCTTAAGCCGAATTTAACAGGTTTGAATTCATAGATTTTCTTCCCCTAGACTGGTCACCTATCCAAGGCTAAAGATTCCAGTATGTCCTACAATTTACCCAAAGGGGGAGGGAGAATATATAGATTCATACCTTTTCCAAGCGTATTAGTATTATGTGAAATGCAAACCGCCTTGACCAGTATTTGAACGCGGGTCGACGACTGCATTTCCCACGATTCTAAACATTACACCACGCACTTCCACGCACCTGACAATATATATATATACATATATATACATATATATATATATATATATGTATATATATATATGTGTATATATATATATTATATATATATATATATATATATATATATATATATGTGTGTGTGTGTGTGTGTGTGTGTGTGTGTGTGTGTGTTGTGTGTGTGTCTGGAGGGTTAGAGTCGTGGAAAATGGACTCGACGATTCGAGTCCAATTCCTAGACGAAGCTCTTGGCATTTCACATAGCGCTAATACCCTTGGGAAAGGTATGAATCCATATATTCTTGCTCCAGCTATGGGTTAAATAGTAGGGCAGACTGGGCTCTTTAACCTTGGGTAGGTAACCAGTCTAGGAGAGGGATAACTCTGAATTCAAAATTCCTTAGGGCAGTCGTTGATTGGGTTCGTGGCATTCCTTGATGCACCAATTCTTTCCTATCGACTGTGCCAAAAAGTTTGGAATGGTCCAACACAAGCCTTCACCACTATAAACAAATCACTGTGTTGGTTGTTCATTGGATGAATACTCACGCGTCTAAAATCGACGAGAGAGTCCATTTTATATATATATATATATATATATATATATATA
>CM042158.1:12599854-12624854 GCA_023376005.1 Doryteuthis pealeii | reverse complement strand
CACCTACAGAATGCGAATGGGATTTTAACTGTTTTAATACACACATCGCTTTGTATGTAAAGGCCGTCATAGAGTGCTCTATCACTTTTATAGAAGAGTTGCGTAGAAGTTTGTATGAGTGAAACGTGAAGCTTAAAAGGGGCAGCACAAGCGTGATGCACGAAGAGGAAGCAGGACGCCCGTCAACCTCCACCACTGGTGAGAAGATTTAGAAAGCTCAATAGATGGTATTTATGAGAATCGACTGAAATTTCATTGGCTGACCAAATAAGATTTATTTTTCAACATAATTCCCTTTGCAGAACACACTTTTTCCATCACTGTTGCTGTGCTTGGATCCCGTTAAGTTTAAGAACTTGAGGAATCGTGGGTTAAATCGAACTTAACGGACCTAAATTCCACCTTCGTATGTCACCCCGCCGAAAAAAAAAGAATTAGGAAATTAACCGAATTTCATAAAATGTTCAGTGTTGATATATTAATGAATAAAAAATATAATGCATCAGTTATTTCATTTAAAAGCTTTAACATTATTCAGGTCAGTTAACTCTGAACCACGTATCATTAAGGCTTAACACAGATTCTCAAAGATACGTGGTTTAATGTTAACTGACCTGCAAAAATGTAAAAGTTTTTATATAAAATAACTGATGCCTTATATCTTTCATTCATTAATATATTAAAAACTGAAAATTTCATTAAATTCAGTTGATTTCCTGATTTTTAGTATTTTTTTTTCTTTTGGTGGGGTGACATACGATGGTGGAATTTAGGTCCGTTATGTTAGATTTAACCGAATCGGGGATACTTGCTGTCACTTGATCGATATTAACAGCAAATAGATATTACTGATGGGGATTTCTATCGAAAATAAAATATAAATGAATTATAAAAAAATGTAAATGTTTATAATGAACTAATTAAAACATACACAAAAAAGAAGCTTGATACGTTGTTTTCTCAATAAAATAGATATTTTCAACATTGTAAGAAAAAAAAAAAAAAGAAACAACAATATGTCGCTGATTTTTCGCTTGTTTTCGATCTTCGATGTTGTTTGTTTGCCTCAAATTCATTCGTTCTTCTTAGATAGATCTTTGCTTCTGTAGATGAGATTTAATTGTTTATCAGCTCATTAGCTAAGACGAGAAATATTTAAGGGCATCATTAGTACATTTCGGGTCACACTGCTTGGAGAGATGGGTGAACTTCCCCCTGTCTCTCTATAATCATGATTATTGTGTTGGGTTGCCCGTAATAGATTGCAAGATTGATCATGGTGATCGAGTGGAGTCCGGGAGAAACAGTTCAACAACAACAAAATTTTTCTTTAAATAAGGCGTTTGTTATTTATTATTTTTATAAGCCGTCCGAGAGACGGGTGTAGGAATTTCAACCCTCTTCTGACGGCAAGTTAAAAAAAAACTTAGTATACATTTTGGCAAGGTCGGTTTTTAAAGTCCCTAAAGAAATTCTTGTTGTAGAGTAGCTAACACCCCATTAGTACTCTACCAGATGAACTGGCTCATAGCCATAAAATAGCCTACAATTAAATTAGATTAACTAGCTAGATGATATTCAGACTGACTTTGCTGCGTTGGCTATACCGAAGCGAACCTCCGCTTTTGTCGGGAAAAATATGAGGCGCTTATCCCGACGTAGCGGGGAGGGGTCAGTAGCGAGCTTTAGTGGGGTAGCCACCAGACCAGGTAAATAAAGTGGTTGCGAAATTTAGTGGGCTTTGCAGCTAACCACTTCAAAAACGCAACTCGTGCTGGGTCAAATAGTTGAAGGGGAAGAAGAATGTGAAATTGCACGTATAACCAACTCGCTTTCAGCTTGTACTACGGTCTTCTTCTGTCCACCCGCCTCGCAGCTGGACTTTTAAGGCATTGGTATAAACCACAACGACGGTGTGTCAGCTTCAAAAAAGGGAAATGGGACAACCCAGTCGGCGACCACCTCACCAACTCGTTACCAGTTATAGAAATAGGGAAGAGGAGAAAAATAATTCTCACACTTTTAGTGTGAGATTGTCTCGTTAATTGTTTGTACTTATTTGTTCTGTGTTTATATGTATCCGTTTAGCACCGGATGCTGGTGTTTAATAAATGTGTTAAGCACACCATTAATCTGTATATCTTTCCCCCTCGCAATACAACAATGCTACAGGAGGTTACATGTATTTACCCACCCCCTTCAGCTGGTTTCAATTCAGAACTGTTCCTGTCCTAGACTAGTTGCCTTATCAAGGTTAAAGAATCCAGTCTATTTCATTAAATACCCATAGCTTGAAGAAGTAGATATATATACAAGCCTTTCCAAAGGAGATTAGAGCGAATTAAAACACAAATAGCCTCATCTAGGATCGGGAGACTGATGCCATTTCCTACGACGATCGAATAGTGTTACATGATTGTAAAGTATATAACCTAACAATTGTGTACGGTAGATAAGTTGAATTAAAATAACGGTTTATGGCACAATACCGGTAATTTGATTGACAAAGTTTGATCTGCATTTTGACCTTGGCCCTAATTCGCCAATGCCGTGAGAAACATAGTTTAGGAAATCAGATTTGGATGAGTGACGAAATGAGACGGATACCAATAGCGGTCTGTTTGTTCGAAACCATTACTCTCGATATTATAAAATGAAACATGAGCTCTAAGTAAAACAACAGTCTTGTGTTTGTTAATTGAAAACAAGCAATGGAGACAGGACAAGATATATGCAGATCAAGAAGAATCCCAAGAAAAAGACCAGAACATGACAGCTACCCAGGGATAGATACAGCTTAGAACCAACTAAGAAGCCAACTACCAAGCCTTTTTCTTTCTCTTCTCCCTTTCCCCTCATTGTATTTACCTCGTACCCCACTTGTACGGGTTAGGCACAAGGCCCTATTAACGTGGGACCACCCACAAACCGAAGCTCATGGGTGGCAGCTGAAAAATTGCGTCGATCCCGTCGGCATTCCCACTCAAGGGGGCGCCTCAGGCACTGGGCAATAAACACAGCCCTGTCCCTTTAAATCAATGGGGCAGGTATTGCCTGGGGGATAGCCCCCTGGGATCGACGCTATTAACTTGTAAAGATCCAGGACCGAAGCCACAGGACCCCCTCTCCCCTCATAGCTTACAGTCACTAAGAACAAGTGTGCCTGCATCAACCTGAAACACATGTCTTCTTACAAAACATCCATGTTCTCTTATAAGCGCTTATATCATTATTACAGGAAGCGCGTGGTGTAATGGTTAAAGTCATGGGAAATGGATTCGTCGCCGCGAGTTCAAATCCTGGCCGTGGTAATTGCATTTTCACTTAGCGCTAATACTCTTGGGAAAGGTATGAATCCTACTCTCCCTCCAGATATGGGTAAATAGTAGGGAAGACCGGGCTCTTTAACCTTGGTTAGGCAACCGGTCTAGGAGAAGGAAAACTGTGAATTCAAACCTGTTAAACTCCGCCTAAGAAATTGACCTTGTGTCGCATCCTGCTCGTGCGGAGGGGTTGGTAAATATATATATATCAAGAACTCACTCTTTATATTAAAACACGTTCGTACGAGGAATTCTTTTAGCCATTAACACAGGACTATATCTTATTTCTCTTGATATAATAGCAATAGATCCAAGAACGTTTAATTAAAACAAAAAATCGGCACCTTGTCCGTGCTAAGACGGACCAAAGACTAAAAAAGCACCTTATAATTTGTAAATGTTGTGAAAGATGTTTGCATATGAATTATGTCAGTTTGCAAAGACTTAAAAAAGCAATGGGCGAAAAGTTAACCGATATGAAATGTCCATTGTGTTTTCCTTTTGACACATAAAAGAAAAAGAAAAATTGAAAATTACTGATGAGGAAATAAATTGCAATGTAAAAATTATAAGAGAAATACAGAAAATAAATTAAAAACTTTATTCCAGAAATAATTGAAAAATGTTAAAGTCATTAACAAACAGTTTTATTTTTAACAATAGGAAGAAATCAATAAAACCTGTTCAGATATAAAACAAGAAACGGACATAAGGACATAGTTAATGAAATTGTGGTGAACACGTCTAAAAACTTCTTTAAAATGCATGAACATATTAGCAACAGATATGAAATAAAGAGAAATATCGGTTTGAACAATTGTGAGAATTATTTTTATCCTCCCCCTCTTTCTATAACCTGGTAGCGAGTTGGTGAGGTGGTCGCCGACTGGGTTGTCCCAGTTCCCTCTCTTGAATCTGACACCCCCCTTGTTGTGGTTTATACCAAGGCCTTAAAAGTCCGGCTGCAAGGCGTGTGAATAGAACAAGCCAACAGAACAAGCTGAAAGTGAGTTGGTTATACGTGCAATTCCACATTCTTCTCCCCGCTCAACTATTTAACCCAGTACGAGTAACAGAGGGTCGCGTTTTTGAAGTTGTTAGCTGCAAAGCCCACTAAATTTCGCAACCACTTTATTTACCTGGTCTGGTGGCTACCCCACTAAAGCTCACTACTGCCCCCCCCCCTGCGTCGGGATAAGCGCCTCTTATATAACCCGACGATATAATTGTTTCTAATATAGAAGAGGAAAATGTTGTTAAATCTTTCGACTATAAAACGTGAGAAAAAAAGAGACAAGAGTTTCGAGTCCGTGGTTAAACATTCTAGCTCCAGCGAAACAATGTCAGTTTTGTGACCGTCTGGTACAATCAAGCGGTCTATTAACAATTCAAGGATAACAATAGTATATTTCAGTATATCAATCTCAAATGTTCGGTAATGCTGTGATCGGTATACAATATCAAATGATCTCAGAAGACTGGCCAGTTAATAATGTGATCAAACGATCCTCTGTCATTTGAAGTATATTTATACGAAAGGCATACCTGCGGTAAAAAGGCATAAATTTTCGTCAGGCGCAGATCTCGCCTTCGGCATTTCATATTGGGCAGTGCCACTCAGCCGAAGCCATCCATATGACCCACCTCAATTTTTTTCTTCCAGAAAAAAGAGAAATCTAAAAGAAATTGTTCTTTAATTAATAAAAAAAGGAAATGTTGAAAATAAAAAGGGTATTATGAGAGTAGTAAGTCTGGGAAAATAAACAATCGAAACAGACTAATAATGGTCGCACCAAGATATGAAAAATATGATAAATTTCTATCATTATAAACATGAAAGAAAAAAGAAAAGAGAAAATATATGGCTAAATCCAGACATAACCGGGAGAAAGTGAATGTGCAATGGAAAAAATAAAGTTGATGAGAAAGAAGAAAAAAGAATATTAAAAAATACAAGCGAAATAAAAAACAAAGGAAACGTTATTAATGGAAATGAAAATTTAAACGAGTAAAAAATAACGGCGACAATTTAAAAATATTTTATCCAAACGTTAATTCGTTAAGAATCAAAATAAGAGAACTAAAATTGCTGGCTAACCAATATAAAATAAGTTGTATTACAGAAACACATTCATCTACAGAAAATGTAAAAGAGACGGAAATAGAAATACCAAATTTTGAATAAATATGGGAAGATATGAAAACTAATAGATATTTTCGAGAGGCTCCTCTTTATGTACATAAAACGTTAAAATTAGCAAAATTAAAAAAATATTATCATTGGATTTAAGAATAACTGAATCTAATGAATACGTTTTTGATATATGTATATACAGATCACCAAATTTGAGTGAAGAAGACGATTATAAACAGCAATAACACTTAAATATGCAAATTTTATATTGAATAAATTCAAAAATACTATCATGGTCGGAGATTTCAGCCTACCTGATATAGTTATTTACTAAGCATAGCTTAGATGCGGCACAAGGCCAGAAGTATCGAGCACCCAATGAGAATAGAACTTACTAACAATGGTTTGTTAATCTAGCTTGCTAACCATTACACAACATGTGGTCCGATAGTTATTTACAAAGTTTGAGTAGATGTGGCACAAGGCCAAAAGTATTGGGCACTAAAAATTGTCTTTAAAAATTTGAGTTAAAAAAATGGAATACCCAATAAGCATGAATAGAGCTAAACGTCTTCGGCATAAAATAACCCAACAAGGGTTAACATGCTGTAAATGTAACAAACCAAACCTAACTGATATTATGAATATGTATAACACAAATGAATCAAATAAATTGTCCTATTGTAAACATATTTGGAAATTGAGATTTGAACTTGGTCATATTGTGAACATGTGTAAAGAATTACATAAAGAATTACATATTGAATGCAGAAATATTAACGTTTAGTATAAATAAACCAACAGGAAAATGAGAAAAAGTTAATAGGGAATCCATTCAAATAGTTGGCTTTGATCTTGATTTTAAAGCTGATAAACAAATTCTGTCTGTTATATCGATAGCAAATGGCATTTCTGAATTGATTTCACCTCAAAAGAATCAAATGTTGTTGCAAAAATAATAAGACCACATTCAATAATCCAAAGAACAAGTTCGGTTTTTCGAATATATATATATGGGATTTTATTATTCTTTTTAACCCAAATAGAATAGATAATTATTTTCTATATGATTTTAAAAGATTTTTTTTTATCCCTGTATATACTGGAATCCATTTAGTTTCATAAATAAACGCATCTTTTACACTTCCACCATTTTCATCCGAATTTAATTTTTTTTTAATTAAAAAAAAAATTTTTTATATGATAACATTTTTTTCTTTAAGTTTACATACTTTTCAGCCATTTACATTTCGGGTGTTTTAGACAGATAAATCAAGTTAATACTTTCAACAATTGAAATATTTTAATAGATAGATAATTTTTTAATAGATAGATAATTTCTTTTTTATGATTGTTAAACGAGTTCTTTTTTTATCCGAGTATAATTTGGAATCCATTTTGTTTTATGGATACACGCATCATTTACACTTCCACCATTTTCATCCGAACTTAATTTTGATTTTTTCCTTTTTTCTTTTAGATAACATTCTTCCTGTGAAAAAATATTTGAGATGGGTCCTCTACTTACATGAATAGCGTCGGCTGGAGTGGCAGTGTCCTGTACGAAATACCGAAGGCGAGATCTGCGCTTGACGAGAATTTTATACCTTGCTACCGAATGTGAGCAGATTCCAACTCCATTTATCTCGTCGTACTGATCGTTTGTTACCTGACCAGTCTCTGGAGATCGATACAGAAATAATCTTCAAACCTTGTTACCCTTGAATCTTTGTTAACTTGGATAGTTAATTGACCCTTGATTGTGCCAGATAGTCGCGAAACGGGCATTGTTTCGCAAGAGCCGGATAATTTACCACCGACTCAATGACCTTGTCTTTCTTTCTTTTTCTTACCACGGTCGAAATATTTTCGACAAAGAGTACATACTTTTCAGCCATTTGCATTTCGTATATTTTAGATATGTAAATCCAGTAAACACTTTCCGAATATGTTCTCCTTTCAAATAGGGCAACATTTAATTGTTCAAATGTCGATGAAGGCTTCTTAATTTTGTTAAAACTGTGAGGGTGTTTCCTTTGCGTTTCCTATATTCCTGAAATTTTTTTTTCAAGAATATTTTAAATATTCTTGAAAAAAAATCTTACCCAAGATTATTGATATTGAATTGTATTTTTTTCTTTAAGTTCGGGGACAGCGTATTTTAATCCTATCATGTATATGTGTGTGTATAAATATGTATGTACGGTTTATTTTTTTAAACATTTAACAATTCGGGTCACATTCATTTTTTTCTCAGTTTGTTAAAAATAAATTTTCTACTTACCGCTTGTTCCAATAGAGTCAATGAATTAAAAAAAGAAGTATCCACGCTGCGTAAACCTCTTTATAACGCCTACTCTGAACACTGATTGGCTGCAGCATTAGCCAATCCGCTGTACAGTAACCGAGGTCTACATTGACAAAACTCAATATAAGACAGTTTAGCTGCTAGCGTTGAATCAGACGGGTGATCGCCCACAGCGAGCTTTAATTGGCGATGGGTAATGTTAAAAGACCCGAAATACCTCAATGAACCAATAATAACATAACTGACGACACACACAGCACTGTTTAATAGTACAGGCGTATCTAAAACAATGAGATCTGATATAACTGAAACTATCAAAATAATAAATAAAATTATTATTTATGGCAGACATTTTTTAAATGTTTCTCTTCAACCTGTTAAAGTAGATTTACTTATCTCTATTAATAATGAAGATTCGCTTCCGGTTTTTGTCTGTAACAAAAATTACGTCAGTGATTACATCACATTACCCCAAAATCGTCATAACATAGAATAAATACACTCAAAATTTGAACATGCAACATTAGATAGTCCTCATTGTTTTTTTAAACAAGTTTTGATAAATACATGACTGGTATTATATATCTATATATAGTTTGTTTTATTTTAATACATATTTAAAGTTTACATTTCAAATTGTTTTATTTTCTAATCATTTAATGAATTTGATGATTTTACTTACTCGCTGACATTGAGTTTTTTTA
Organism: Doryteuthis pealeii; assembly: GCA_023376005.1. Classification (NCBI taxonomy): domain Eukaryota; kingdom Metazoa; phylum Mollusca; class Cephalopoda; order Myopsida; family Loliginidae; genus Doryteuthis; species Doryteuthis pealeii. The sequence goes on along the minus strand of CM042158.1, from coordinate 12,616,385 downwards.
CTCCCACCCCTCAGGCAATATGTTTCAAAAATCTATTTTACATCGCCTGGAGGGTGTTTTTTATTTTGTACTAGTTATATTAATGTATTTTTGGGACAAATTGCCGAATCTAATCGAAAACAGTTATAAAATTACAGATTTTAAGATTAATTTGAATGATTTTAAAATAATTTCAGGCTAATTATGGAACACTCGGACTTAAAGGGACCAATTTAGCTCAGTCGGTTGAGCGTTTGGCTATTAACCACAAGTGTTATGTTTTAGGATCGCCGCATTTATTTTGCGCGGGAAATTCGAAACCGGGACAAAGAAGAAATTGAACAAGAGAAAATAATGGATGGCTTAGACAGAAAGTATCAGGTAACAAAAGGAAGGGTAACAAAAGACTTCCTCTGTACAAACGGGAATTTAAACAAAGAGACTGGAGGGGGAAGAAAGAACTTCCGGTCAAAGGAACAAAAGGATGTGTGGGCGGCTGCCTTTACTTAAGGGGTCATCAGTGGAGTTATTCAGTCAGATAGGAGACGTCGAACAGAGCACACGGAGTCTGACCGTCGACACGGTCGAGCGCTGCTAGCGGGCAGTGGGGTTCCACACACCCTTACCTCACCATCCCAGCAACAGTAGTAGTAGTAGTGGTAGTTCCCATTGTCAACGCTCGCCATCCACCACGTACAGCCGAGATGAGAGAAATAAAGTCAAATCTCCTACTACATAGAGCATGCCTTGTGATTTCATTTAAGCGACCACTAGATACATCGTCTAGGAGTTAGAAACGACCTCCGCTGTATAGCAGCAACGTATACGATTCAGAGTAGCGAAGGAGGGCTATGCAACACAAGGTTCTTAGTTCGATACGGGCCCTCGCCAACTCAGCGCATGAGAAGCACAGGGATCTGTGCGGTAAAGTAAGGAGCTGATGGTAGGTGTGGTGCTCCACCTCAGAGGCCAAAACCAATCACCTTGGTCAAGGGCTAGTGAAAAGGGGATAGACTTCCTCGCTGATTGGCTGATACCGTCTTTAGGCCACCCCGACGACTTTACTTTTTACTTACAGACTTTTGTGATGAATGATTTTTCACCACAAATAGTTAGCAAACATCGAATTCTTCCTGTAACTTGAGAGTGGGAGTATTTGAAATTTAAAAGCTGAACCCCGGGCAATGACACGCATGCTAAGCGGGTTGTTTTAAGTGACACTCGCGCTTGAAAAGCCCTGAAAGCTCAATGGGAGATGAAAAGAGGTTAATATGCCCCACAACATGACCTAACTTTTCAAAATCCATCCCTAGGGATAGAACTTTAAAGGCTGCTGAGAGATAAAACTACGAAGATGTGTCAAAGAGTAATGCCATTTTGTTTATGACAGGTATGATTACAAACACATGAACTTGTATCATACATCAAAATAAAGTTGGCCCCCAGTGGATCACACACCTACTTCTTCACATCGTCACCGTTTCTCTCAATTCCAATGTTCCCCCTTTGAATGAGAGCATGTATCCCTGCTCCATAAAATTATTTGACTGTTCTTTGAGCCACTTCTTCACTACAGATTTTACTTCCTCATTATTGGAATAATGTTTGCCTCTCTTCGGCTCCATGAAAGAGGGTTTGAGAGACAAACATTATTCCAATGATGAGGAAGTGACATATGAAGTGAAGAAATTGCTCATCAGTCAACAGAATTTTACGAGGCAGGTATACATTCTCTCATTCAAAAGTGGAACATTGCTATTGAGAGAAACGGTGACTATGTGGAGAAGTAGGGATGTTGTAACGTAGCGGGTTGTTCGTAGTCACGGTACCAATTCGGAATACGTAACGTTACGGGTTTTAGTCTCTTTCACGTTACCAAATCGCATATATAAATTATGTGGCCGTCGTCTTTCTCATAAGGTGTGGAACTTCTTGGGGTTGTTTACAACTCCACACGCTGACAGAATCTAGTAGTTCTTTGGTCAGTATCAAGCGGGTGAGTATCAACTTACACAGGCCGCGTGCTCCTCGTTACGGCCAATTTGACTTGTTGACAAGTATATATCTCCAGTCAAGTATCTGTTCCCGTTTGTTTGTTTAATGGCTTTCATTCATGAATCCCATTACGATTTCTTTGGCGTGTAGTAAATAAAGGTGATAAACAGTACCTCTTGTTTTTCATGAATTTATTTCCTTAATGAAAGTTATTGAGGGAGAGAGATAGTCAGCTTCCTTACATATGTTTCTAATGATGCTCTTAACTTCATTCCAACGGTCAGTACCAATTATCAGGCTTAGGTATGTTTTTACTTCGTGCAGTGTACAATATTACATCTCAGGTTTCACACATCAGCGACACCATATCTGCATTCCAGGACCCCAGTCGCTCGCCTCTTACCAGCTCGGTCAAACCAAACTCAACTGACCTTACTCTCTCGGTCTCCAGGACTTAACTCACCCTCTCGGTCCCCCGGAACTCAACTGATTCAAAATCTAAGGTTCCCTCATTAAATAGAAATCGAAGTCAAGGTTTCTAGAATCTTCTCGAGCCTTTCGAACGTTCTAACTGTTTTACCAAATTACACGTGTCACTTAAGAGGTCGACGGGTCAACCATCCCTTCTTCTGACAAACGATTAAACTAAATTTTACAAGCATAATCCCAGACTTAATGGCTCCGAATAGACTCAAAGGTGATAATTAGTTTTACATTGCTTCCCCACTCCCGTAAGGTCTGAGAATCATGCTACATCCTATTAAGGTTTCTCCGAGTCTGGCACAAGGCCACAAATATGGTGTTCCTAGGTCCATTATGCTACAATGTGATCCAAAGAGGAACAGTTTAATTTTGATGTATGATACATGTTCCTATGTTGGTAATTATAACTGACCTAAACAAAATGGTATTACTTTTTGATTTACCGTCGTACTTGTTATCTGGCACGATTGCAGTGTAGCGAACCAAGACGACAACACCCCCACTCAGTGTGCGTTGACCTCTCTGCAGCAAGTAATACAAATCTGTCAAATAATGCAATCTTGAAGATTGATATTCTTTCAGTACAAAATATTTACTCCGCCTTGTACGCAAGTCGTATTTAGTTCTCTTTCTAAAGAAGCCTTTATTCAAAGAAATTTTGTATTAATTTCTAGCTTCTTAGATTTAATCTCATTGTGATTCGTGTCTGAAAGGAAGCGAACTCGACGCTTAAAAAAAAAGAAGCTATTCTTTAAGAGTCAGGTCAGATGAATAGACAGGATACAGTAGAGTCTCAGTATTCAGCTAAGTCAGTTTTTAGTAAAGTCATTTTTACAAAATAGACGATGCTTACTTAAAAGAAGAATAGAAGACAATGACCTGAGCTTTGGTCTAAACGGCCACAATGTGCTGGAAAAGAAAAACTAATTCTAGAAAACTAGAAAACTAGTTCACATTTGATAATGCAAATCTTTCTTAGAAAATAAATACCCGGTTAAGCTAAGTCAGGAGACCAACCGCCTAGGAATCTCAAGGTTCTGGGTTCGATACTGGTCCCTGCCAACAGTCCATGAGTATCACAACTTGGATAATCCAATCTGTGCGTAGGTTTTGCTCTCCACTTCAGCAAAAATAAGCTTACTGATCTAACATTAGTGAAAAGGGAATATATTCCCTTTCTGTCCGGTAGATACCGACAATAGGCCACTCCGCCACCAATATCATACTTACTAGCTGATATTGAGTAAACTAGGATACAGTCTACTTAAAAATAAGACGATAGGAATTTAGAAAGTACTCTTCAATAAACATACCATATTTTTTATTGTCCTGAGTATGGCGTTGAACTACATCAAATGGTGAGTTTCCAATTCTGCAGCTCTGAAAAGTGTGGAGTATACATTCATAACGATTTCTCCCAGATTCACTCTGAACCGAGGGGGCGGGTACTTTCTCTTTGGGTCCCATCTATGGGTTTATTTTTAAAAAATAGGTTTAAAAATTAAAGATATTGAGTTTAAATAAAAACTGAATACTCATCAAGAATGAATAAAACAAAACGTATTCGGCATGAAATAACCCAACAACGTGTGACATGCCGTAAAACCCAACCAAGCAACCAAGCAACCAACCAACCAACCAAATTCCCAACGAGGAAAAGACAGAAGACATGGCGATTGCTAAAATGGCAATACGGTCGAGACAATCATATAGATGCTAGGGATTGGTCTTGCCAGCTGATTGATCAGAATGGGCCTTTCCGACCGTCCGTCTAAACTAAATAACGGCCAAAGGGGTGTGTTATATGTCCTGGACTGCTCATTCACCAGGATTCCGTCCTTAAGCATTCCAGCTTGCCATCCACGACCAAAAGGTAGTCCCATTGGGGTGATTTTTCCACCTCTGCAGAGGTGCAATATTTTACAGGCACAGCCGACTGGGCGGTCGGGGATTGGATAACCTGTAACACTTTGCGTTTACATCTAAATGAGAAGACATTAGATTCGAAATGCTACTGGACTTGACTTTTCATGTGACTACCTAGTAATAGACAATGTGCGGGAGAGGCTATTAATCAAACATGAAACTATCATTGATCTAGGTTCAAATCCTCATTACTTCCTTGAATATAAAGGAATTCCAGAAAAGAAAAGCGTTCATCCTGTGTGGAATCCCAACGTACCCAGGTTATTTACTAATACTAGAAGAAAACCACCCTTTGGGCGGTGTAAAAATATTTTTTTGAATTATTTTGCCTGAGGGGGTGGAGTTAAAATTTTAGTGTCAGAGGATTTTTAAGTAAGTAAAATCATTAAATTTATCAAAGGAGTTAAAAAATAAAACAATTTGAGATTGAAACTTAGATATGTTCCCCTCGAGTAAAATGTTGCGTGTATCAATTAATTATTAATTAAATGATTATTTAAATATTTGACACATGAATTTTACATAAAATTTGTAAAAGTTTGTATTTATTTATTTATTTGTAAAATTTTTAGTTGAATCTTTCATACTGAAAAAAAATGTCTATTTCTTGTTTGTAAATAATTTTCTCGTAAAAAATGTTTGATCACTTTAAATATATATTAGAATAATAAAACAAGTTATATGTAAATATATCATACAGGGAATGTATTTATTAAAACTTGTTTAAAAAAACAATAAATATCGCCTACGTTTGCATAATCAAATTTTGAGTACGAGAGGCGTTCAATAAGTAATGCGCCTGACCCATTTCCAGTTGTTTGATCTAGCTAAAATTTATACATTTGCAATTATTTTTACCTCTATAGATTAAGCGGCAAATTACAGCTCTGAGATAATCGTGGTTTCTGATTTACAGGTGTTTGAACTGAGTCAAATGTGAAATGGAGCCTGTTGAGTGTCGAGCAGTGATTCGGTTTTTGTATTTGAAAGGACGCACACCACGGGAAACTTTTGGTGAAATGAAAGTAACTTATGGTGATGATGCCCCATCATATGACCTTGTAAAACACTGGCATCGTGAATTCAAACATGGTCGGAACTCTATGAAAACAGCTCCCAGATCTGGTCGCCCCCTTCTGCCATTGATGAGCCATCTGTCCATCAAGTTGAGGCTGCCATTTTGGAAGATCGATGCATAACTATTCGCCAAATAACCCATGAGGTCAAGATTAGTACCGGGTCTGTGGAAACTATCATTCATTGCTATTTGCATATGCAAAAGTTGTCTGCCAGATATATTCCCAGGTTGCTAACACCTTTTCAGTGGCAAGAACGCGTCGAGCGCTCGAGGATGAATTTGGAAATGTGCCAAGAAGATGAGTCAAAATTTTTCAAAAGACTGATTACACAGGATGAAACCTGGGTTCATCACTATGATCCAGAGACCAAAGCCCAGTCAATGCAGTGGACGCACCTTGACTCACCTCCTCCAAAGAAGGCAAGGGTGTAGCCCTCCGCTAGCAAGGTCATGCTCACAGTCTTCTGGGACCAGGACGGGGTAGTGATGACAGATTCCCTGGCAAAGGGTGGCACAATTACAGGAGCCTATTATGCTTCAGCTTTGAGGAAATTAAGAGAAGCTATCAAGATCAAGAGGCGGGGCAAGATCAGCAAAGGCATCCTCCTTCTGCAGGACAACACTCCAGTCCACAACTCGCGTGTCGCCAGATCAGAAGCACAGGCGCATTAACTCCTCCATTACCCTACTCTCCTGATCTTGCACCCTCTGACGTTCACCTCTTCTCAGCCATGAAGTTGTTTTTGAAAGGAACGCGTTACCCAGATGATGCAGCATTGATTTCACGTCGTGGTTGGAGGATCAACCTGGGGTTTCTACAAAAACCGTCTCCAGAGCTGCATCAAACGATGGGAGAAATGCATAACTCTGGGTGGTTACTATGTAGAAAAAAAAGACTAATAACTGTGCCAATTTTCATTGCTCTACTGCTATGGGATGTGGATCAGGGGCATTACTTATTAAATACCCCTCGTATATATAATATAAGGTTGTTCTTTATTCTATGTATGCCGATTCGGGTAATGTGATGTACGCATAGTTTCGGTTTCAGCGAGTCCATTATTATTATTAGATATATATTTACTATATATATTATGAAGATTAGCTTTGATTTAGATTACGGCAAAAATATGGAGCACCTAGTGGGAATCAAATGAACAAGAAATGTCTGCTAGCCTAATTTAATTATAACATATTAGATATTAAACGACGATGACAGAGGTTATTTGTTACTCTATAGATAATGGAGACTCGCTTCCGGTTTTTGTATGTAACAAAAACTACGTCACTGCTTACGTCACACTACCTAAAATTGTCATAACATAGAATAAATATACTCAAAATGTGAGCATGCAATATTAGACAGTCCTCATTGTTTTTTTTAACAAGTTTTAATAAATACATGCTTGGTGTTATCTATCTATATATAGTTTGTTTTAATATATATTTAAAGTTTACATTTCAAATTGTTTATTTTTTAATCCTTTAATGAATTTGATGATTTTACTTACTTAGGGTACAAACTCGCTGATATTGAATTTTTTACTCCCACCCCTCGGACAATATGTTTCAAAAATCTATTTTTACATGGCCCGGAGAGCGTTTTTTTATTTTGTATTTGTACATATAATATACAATGTCTGTGGAACATGCGTATTAATGATTTAACATCATATAACTATTTAGAAACCCCTCCGTACGAGTAGGATGTGACACAGGTTTAATTTCTTAAGCAGATTTCACGAGATTGAATTTAAATTTTTACTTCTTCAAGACTGGTTGACTAACCAAGTAATAGAGCCCAGTCTTCTCAACCAATTAACTATAGCTTTAGAGAAAAATTGTTGGATTCGTTACTTACCCTCGGGTTTTATCGCAATATATAATTCAAAGAGCCTCATTCAGTATTTGAACTCGTCTCGCTGTGTCCATTTCCTGCAAAGGTAACCGTTACATGACGTGCCTCCACCATTTAACATTATATAGGATTTTGTACGGATGCGGAAAATATACACAGGGATTCGTATTTATTCATAGAAATTTACAATTGCAATGAGATGCTTGATTGAATCAATCTGTGAAGAATATGAGGTGACTGATGTTAAAACCTTACACATGTTGCACATAGGTCATCACCGCCCGTAGCTATACCACCTTCAAAAAAGATTGTATTATTTTTGTTTGGAAAGGTCTTCGGTGAATTTAATTTTTTTGATCAGAAAACAATAAGAGATCCCTGAAAGAGAAGCCACAAGACATTCAGAAAGAATAGTCGCTACATCATTGATCCTTCTTCCAAGCGAAATAAAACATTAACTACAAAGGTGATATATATATATATATATATATATATATATATATATATATATATATATATATATATATATATATATATAGAGAGAGAGAGAGATAGATAGATAGATAGATAGATAGATAGATACAGACAGAGATAGAGATAGATTGATATATGTATAGAGAGTGAAAGTGAAAGAAAGAAAGGATATATATGTATATATATTTGTGTGTGTGTGTGTGTGTAGACACAGATGGATATAGATAGATAGATAGAGTTAGAGATCGAGATAGATAGAAAGAGAGAGAGAGAATGAGAGAGAAAGATGGACAAAAAATAAATGAAAAAGGGAGAAATAAAGAGAGAGAGAGAGAGAGAGAGAGAGAGAGAGAGAGAGAGAGAGAGAGAGAGAGAGAGAGTGAGAGAATGAGTCAGCTAAGTAAGATTTCATTGGTAAACCTAATTCTCTCTCCTTTTCCCCTTTTTTTTCCTAACACAATAAGGTTACTTTGATATTCTCTATTGTCTTTGATATAAAAAAAATCTTGTTTTTTATCAGGAGGTCTAAATTAATTTCTTTTTTTTTCTACAATGAACACGGACCGTTTTATCTCTGTCTGAAGAGCATTCGCTTACGAACCACTTGGTCCCAGGTTCTATAACGGTCCTCGCCAACTCAGCGCATGCATAGATCTGCGAATAACCCGTAAACGAGTTCGATTATCACCACATATATATACCAACTCCTCCGCACGAGTAGGATGTGACACAAGGTCAATTTCTTAAGCGGGGTTTAACAGATTTGAATTCAAAGTTTTCCTTCTAGACTGTTTGCCTAACCAAGGTTAAAGAGCCCAGTCTTTCCTACTATTTACCCATAGCTGCAGGGAGAATAGTATTCATACCTTTTCCAAGGATATTAGCGCTAAGTACAAGTACCACGTCCAGGATTTGAACTCGGGGCAAGGAGTCCATTTCCTAGGACTTTAACCATTACACCACGCGCTTCCTATTCGATTATCGCCATATGTTCCATACTTGCGACCTTGAATCAAATGCTACCCATGACGAACGGGTTGAATAAATACCTACGTAGGATACTATACTTTTGTGGGATGTCGGTATTACCCCTCTGCAGGTGATGTAAGTAGTTAGGCTTTAGAACCATAAGGGATTTAGATGTCGTTTAATAAAATAATCCTAACCGAAGTTCCGCCTTTCGATTGTCATCGGAAAGAGCTGGCAACCCATTATATTTACTAGATAAGAAACCGACACATACGTGAACATAAAGAAAACGATATTGCTTCCATAATTTGCCTTTCTGACAGTAGTATTTTCAAGTCACCTTACCTTCTATTGTTCAAATTTATTACCATTTTTTCTTCAAGTGTTCCGTGCAGACAGAAGTCTGGTCACGTTTAACGTTGAAAAGCCTCGATTCTCAGTTCTAGCGATATTTTAGTGTCGTTCAAATGTGTGTTTAACCATTATAGTCGACAGTTCTGTATTCAGGGTGCTTTTATTCACGACATCTCAACCACATCGATATTATACTACCCCCGGTACGCAATAGTTTGTTGCTTTTCATTGTATTTAAAAAAAAAAGAGAAAAAAAGACTCTTTTGTTCCAACATAAAAATTAAACTTTAAACCTGCAGGCAAATTATTTAAGCACAAAACAAAAAAAGAAAAACCTAAAAAAAAACAAAACATTTTTGTCTTCAAATGTATTTCTTTAAATTTTAGAACATTTTCCAGGCAAATTAAGACTAGCGAAGTAACAAAAAAATAAAAAATAAAAAATAATGAAAAGAAAGAAAGAATTAAAAAATCAAATGAAAAAAAATTAAGTAACACTCCAATAACTTTTCAGCTTAAAAAAATATTTCGTTTACTTTGAAAACCAGCAATTTATACTCATTTCATTACCTACAACCATACGATCATCATCATCATCATCATCATCATCACCATCATCATCATCATCATCATCATTGTCATCAACATTATTATTGTCATCGTTTTCATCGTCAGCAGCAGTATCATCATCGTCGTCGTCATCAGTTTTATCATCGTCGTCATCGTCATCATCATTGTCATTGTCATCATCAGCAGCATCATCATCATCGTCGTTGTCATCAGCTTTATCATCGTCGTCATCATCGTCATTATCATTGTCATTGTCATTGTCAGCAGCAGCATCATCGTCGTAGTCATCATCAGCGTTATCATCGTCGTCAGCATTGTCATCGTAATCGTCATCATCATTGTCATTGTCATCGTCAGCAGCAGCATAATCATTGTCGTCGTCATCAGCTTTATCATCGTCGTCATCATTGTCATCGATTTGACATCGTCATCGTCATCGTCATTGTCCTTGTCATTGTCAGCAGCAGCATCATCATCGTCGTCGTCATCAGCTTAATCATCGTCATCATCATCGTCATTGTCATTGTCATCGTCAGCAGCAGCAGCAGCAGCATCGTCGTCGTCATTAGCTTCATCATCGTCATCGTTATCGTCATCGTCATTGTCATGACAATGACAATGACGATGATAAAGCTGATGACAATGACGCTGTTGCTGACAATGACAATGACAATGACAATGACGATGACAATGACGATGACGATGACGATGATAAAGCTGATGACAATGACGACGATGATGCTATTGCTGAAAATGAAAATGACAATGACAATGACAGTGACGATGATAAAGCTGATGACAAAAGGACGACGATGATGCTGTTGCTGACAATTACAATGACAATGACGATGACGATGAAGATGACGAATGATAAAGCTGATGAAAAGGACGACAACGATGCTGTTGCTGACAATTACAATGACAATGACGATGACGATGAAGATGACGAATGATAAAGCTGATGAAAAGGACGACAACGATGCTGTTGCTGACAATGACAATGAAAATGACAATGATGATCACGATGACGATGACGATCGTCCTCCTTGTCATCAGCTTTATCATCGTCATTGTCATCGACATTGTCATTGTCAGCAACAGCATCATTGTCATCCCTGTCATCAGCTTCATCATCGTCATCGTCATCGTCATCGTAATTGTTGCTGACAATGAAATGACAATGACTGTCATTGTCATTGTCAACAACAGCCTCATCGTCGACCTTGTCATCAGCTTTATCATCGCCATCGTCATTGTCATTGTCATTGTCAGCAACAGCATCATTGTCGTTCTTGTCATCAGCTTTATCATTGTCATTGTCATTGTCAGCAACAGCATCATCGTCGTCCATGTCATCAGCTTTATCATCGTCATCGTCATTGTCATTGTCATTTTCATTGTCAGCAACAGGTTCATCGTCGTCCTTGTGATCAGCTTTATCATCGTCATCGTCATCCTCATTGTCATTGTCTTTGTCAGCAACAGCAACATTCTCGTCCATGTCATCAGCTTTATCATCGTCATCGTCATCGTCATTGTCATTGTCATTGTCAGCAACAGCTTCATCGTCGTCCTTGTCATCAGCCTTATCATCGTCATCGTCATCCTCATTGTCATTGTCATTGTCAGCAACAGCAACATTCTCGTCCTTGTCATCAGCTTTATCATCGTCATCGTCATCCTCATTGTCATTGTCATTGTCATTTTCATTGTCAGCAACAGCAAAATTCTCGTCCTTGTCATCAGCTTTATCATCGTCATCGTCATCGTCATCCTCATTGTCATTGTCATTGTCAGCAACAGCATCATTGTCGTCCTTGTCATCAGCTTTATCATCGTCATCGTCATTGTCATTGTCATTGTCAGCAACAGCTTCATCGTCGTCTTTGTCATCAGCTTTATCATCATCATCATCATCATCATCATCATCGTCATCCTCATTGTCATTGTCAATGTCAGCAACAGCATCATTCTCGTCCTTGTCATCAGCTTTATCATCATCATGATCGTCATCCTCATTGTCATTGTCATTGTCAGCAACAGCATCATTGTCGGTCCTTGTCATCAGCTTTATCATTGTCATTGTCATTGTCAGCAACAGCATCATCGTCGTCCATGTCATCAGCTATATCATCGTCATCGTCATTGTCATTGTCATTTTCATTGACAGCAACAGCTTCATCGTCGTCCTTGTCATCAGCTTTATCATCGTCATCGTCATCCTCATTGTCATTTTCATTGTCATTGTCAGCAACAGCAACATTCTCGTCCTTGCCATCAGCTTTATCATCGTCATCGTCATCCTCATTGTCATTGTCATTGTCATTTTCAATGTCAGCAACATCAAAATTCTCGTCCTTGTCATCAGCTTTATCATCGTCATCGTCATCGTCATTTTCATTGTCATTGTCAGCAACAGCTTCATCGTCGTCCTTGTCATCAGCTTTATCATCGTCATCGTCATCCTCATTGTCATTGTCATTGTCATTGTCATTGTCATTGTCAGCAACAGCATCATTGTCGTCCTTGTCATCAGCTTTAACATCGTCATCGTCATTGTCATTGTCATTGTCAGCAACAGCATCATTCTCGTCCCTGTCATCAGCTTTATCATCGTCATCGTCATCGTCATCGTCATTGTCATTGTCATTGTCATTGTCAGCAACAGCATCATTGTCGTCCTTGTCATCAGCTTTATCATCGTCATCGTCATCCTCATTGTCATTGTCATTGTCATTGTCAGCAACAGCATCATTGTCGTCCTTGTCATCAGCTTTATCATCGTCATCGTCATTTTCATTGTCATTGTCAGCAACAGCTTCATCGTCGTCCTTGTCATCAGCTTTATCATCATCATCGTCATCCTCATTGTCATTGTCATTGTCATTGTCAGCAACAGCATTATTCTCGACCTGGTCATCAGCTTTATCATCGTCATCGTCATCCTCATTGTCATTGTCATTGTCATTGTCAGCAACAGCATCATTCTCGTCCTTGTCATCAACTTTATCATCGTCATCGTCATCGTCATTGTCATTGTCAGCAACAGCATCATTGTCGTACTTGTCATCAGCTTTATCATCGTCATCGTCATTGTCATTGTCATTGTCAGCAACAGCTTCATCGTCGTCCATGTCATCAGCTTTATCATCATCATCGTCATCGTCATTGTCATTGTCATTGTCAGCAACAGCATCTTTCTCGTCCTTTCATCAGCTTTATCATCATCAACGTTATCGTCATTGTCATTTTCATTGTCATTGTCAGCAACAGCTTCATCGTCAGCCATGTCATCAGTTTCATCATCGTCATCGTCATCCTCATTGTCATTGTCATTGTCATTGTCATCAACAGCATCATTCTCGTCCTTGTCATCAGCTTTATCATCGTCATCGTCATGGACATTGTCATTGTCATTGTCAGCAACAATTTCATCGTCGTCCTTGTCATCAGCTTTATCATCGTCATCGTCATCATGATTGTCATTGTCATTGTCAGCAACAGCAACATTCTCGTCCCTGTCATCAGCTTTATCATCGTCATCGTCATCGTCATTGTCATTGTCATTGTCAGCAACAGCATCATTGTCGTCCTTGTCATCAGCTTTATCATCGTCATCGTCATCCTCATTGTCATTGTCATTGTCAGCAACAGCATCATTGTCGTCCTTGTCATCAGCTTTATCATCGTCATCGTCATTGTCATTGTCATTGTCAGCAACAGCTTCATCGTCGTCCTTGTCATCAGCTTTATCATCATCATCGTCATCCTCATTGTCATTGTCATTGTCATTGTCAGCAACAGCATTATTCTCGACCTGGTCATCAGCTTTATCATCGTCATCGTCATCCTCATTGTCATTGTCATTGTCATTGTCAGCAACAGCATCATTCTCGTCCTTGTCATCAACTTTATCATCGTCATCGTCATCGTCATTGTCATTGTCAGCAACAGCATCATTGTCGTCCTTGTCATCAGCTTTATCATCGTCATCGTCATTGTCATTGTCATTGTCAGCAACAGCTTCATCGTCGTCCATGTCATCAGCTTTATCATCAACATCGTCATCGTCATTGTCATTGTCATTGTCAGCAACAGCATCTTTCTCGTCCTTGTCATCAGATTTATCATCGTCAACGTTATCGTCATTGTCATTTTCATTGTCATTGTCAGCAACAGCTTCATCGTCAGCCATGTCATCAGTTTCATCATCGTCATCGTCATCCTCATTGTCATTGTCATTGTCATTGTCAGCAACAGCATCATTCTCGTCCTTGTCATCAACTTTATCATCGTCATCGTCATCGTCATTGTCATTGTCAGCAACAGCATCATTGTCGTCCTTGTCATCAGCTTTATCATCGTCATCGTCATTGTCATTGTCATTGTCAGCAACAGCTTCATCGTCGTCCATGTCATCAGCTTTATCATCATCATCGTCATCGTCATTGTCATTGTCATTGTCAGCAACAGCATCTTTCTCGTCCTTGTCATCAGCTTTATCATCGTCAACGTTATCGTCATTGTCATTTTCATTGTCATTGTCAGCAACAGCTTCATCGTCAGCCATGTCATCAGTTTCATCATCGTCATCGTCATCCTCATTGTCATTGTCATTGTCATTGTCATCAACAGCATCATTCTCGTCCTTGTCATCAGCTTTATCATCGTCATCGTCATGGACATTGTCATTGTCATTGTCAGCAACAATTTCATCATCGTCCTTGTCATCAGCTTTATCATCGTCATCGTCATCATGATTGTCATTGTCATTGTCATTGTCAGCAACAGCATCATTGTCGTCCTTATCATCAGCTTTATCATCGTCATCGTCATCCTCATTGTCATTGTCATTGTCATTGTCAGCAACAGCATCATGTTCGTCCTTGTCATCAGCTTTATCATCGTCATCGTCATTGTCATTGTCATTGTCAGCAACAGCTTCATCGTCGTCCTTGTCATCAGCTTTATCATCATCATCGTCATCCTCATTGTCATTGTCATTGTCATTGTCAGCAACAGCATTATTCTCGACCTGGTCATCAGCTTTATCATCGTCATCGTCATCCTCATTGTCATTGTCATTGTCATTGTCAGCAACAGCATCATTCTTCGTCCTTGTCATCAACTTTATCATCGTCATCGTCATCGTCATTGTCATTGTCAGCAACAGCATCATTGTCGTCCTTGTCATCAGCTTTATCATCGTCATCGTCATTGTCATTGTCATTGTCAGCAACAGCTTCATCGTCGTCCATGTCATCAGCTTTATCATCATCATCGTCATCGTCATTGTCATTGTCATTGTCAGCAACAGCATCTTTCTCGTCCTTGTCATCAGCTTTATCATCGTCAACGTTATCGTCATTGTCATTTTCATTGTCATTGTCAGCAACAGCTTCATCGTCAGCCATGTCATCAGTTTCATCATCGTCATCGTCATCCTCATTGTCATTGTCATTGTCATTGTCATCAACAGCATCATTCTCGTCCTTGTCATCAGCTTTATCATCGTCATCGTCATGGACATTGTCATTGTCATTGTCAGCAACAATTTCATCGTCGTCCGTGTCATCAGCTTTATCATCGTCATCGTCATCATGATTGTCATTGTCATTGTCATTGTCAGCAACAGCAACATTCTCGTCCCTGTCATCAGCTTTATCATCGTCATCGTCATCGTCATTGTCATTGTCATTGTCATTGTCAGCAACAGCATCATTGTCGTCCTTGTCATCAGCTTTATCATCGTCATCGTCATCCTCATTGTCATTGTCATTGTCATTGTCAGCAACAGCATCATTGTCGTCCTTGTCATCAGCTTTATCATCGTCATCGTCATTGTCATTGTCATTGTCAGCAACAGCTTCATCGTCGTCCTTGTCATCAGCTTTATCATCATCATCGTCATCCTCATTGTCATTGTCATTGTCATTGTCAGCAACAGCATTATTCTCGACCTGGTCATCAGCTTTATCATCGTCATCGTCATCCTCATTGTCATTGTCATTGTCATTGTCAGCAACAGCATCATCTCGTCCTTGTCATCAACTTTATCATCGTCATCGTCATCGTCATTGTCATTGTCAGCAACAGCATCATTGTCGTCCTTGTCATCAGCTTTATCATCGTCATCGTCATTGTCATTGTCATTGTCAGCAACAGCTTCATCGTCGTCCATGTCATCAGCTTTATCATCAACATCGTCATCGTCATTGTCATTGTCATTGTCAGCAACAGCATCTTTCTCGTCCTTGTCATCAGATTTATCATCGTCAACGTTATCGTCATTGTCATTTTCATTGTCATTGTCAGCAACAGCTTCATCGTCAGCCATGTCATCAGTTTCATCATCGTCATCGTCATCCTCATTGTCATTGTCATTGTCATTGTCATCAACAGCATCATTCTCGTCCTTGTCATCAGCTTTATCATCGTCATCGTCATGGACATTGTCATTGTCATTGTCAGCAACAATTTCATCATCGTCCTTGTCATCAGCTTTATCATCGTCATCGTCATCATGATTGTCATTGTCATTGTCATTTTCAGCAACAGCAACATTCTCGTCCTTGTCATCAGCTTTATCATCCTTATTGTCATGGTCATTGTCATTGTCATTTCATTGTCAGCAACAGCATCATTCTCGTCCCTGTCATCAGCTTTATCATCGTCATCGTCATCGTAATTGTCATTGTCATTGTCAGCAAGAGCATCATTCTCGTCCCTGTCATCAGCTTTATCATCGACATCGTCATCGTCATTGTCATTGTCATTGTCATTGTCAGCAACAGCATCATTGTCGTCCTTGTCATCATCTTTATCATCGTCATTGCCATTGTCAT
>CM042158.1:12583227-12599754 GCA_023376005.1 Doryteuthis pealeii | reverse complement strand
TCATCTCACTTTGTCATCGCATTGTTCTTTACGCAACAGCATTCATTGTCGTTCTCTGTCATTCAGCTTATCATCGTATTGCCATTTGTCATTGTCAGCAACAGCTTCAATCGTCGTCCATGTCATCATTTTCCTCAGTCATTCGTCATTGTCATTGTCATTGTTCGAGCAACCAGCATCATTCTCGTCTCTTGTCATCCAGCTCTGTATCAATCGTCATCGTCATTGTCATTGTCTCATTGTCAGCAACAATTATCATCGTCCTGTCCTTGTCATTCAGCTTATCATCGTCATCGTCATCCCATGTCATTGTCATTGTCATGTCATGTCAGCAACAGCAACATTCTCGTCCCTGTCATCAGCTTTATCAGAATGCGTCATCGTCATCGTCATTGTCATTGCTATTGTCATTGTCAGCAAAGCAGCATCATTGTCGTCCTTGTCATCAGCTTATCATCGTCATTCGTCATCCTCCATTGTCATTGTCCCATTGTCATTGTCAGCAACACGCATCTTTCGTCACCTTGCCGGATCAGCTTTATCATCAGCATCGTCATTGTCATTGTTCATTTGATCAGCAAAGCAACCAGGCATCATTCTCGTCCTTGTCATCAGCTTTATCATCGTCCCATGAGTCATTGCTGTCGATTGTCATTGTCAAGCAAACAGCTTCATCGTGTCCTTGTCATCAGCTTATCATCGTCATCGTTTCATCGTCATTGTCGGTGTCAGCAACACATCTTTTCTCGTCCTGTCATCAGCTTTATCATCGTCAACGTTAATCGTCATAGCTCATTTTCATTGTCATTTCAGCAACAGCTTCATCGTCAGCCATGTCATCAGTTTCATCAACGTCATTCGTCATCCTCATTCATGTCATTTCATTGCATCAACAGCATCATTCTCGTCCTTGTCATCAGGCTTTATCATCGTCATCGTCATGACATTGTCATTGTCATGTCAGCAACAATTCATCGTCGTCCGCACAGTTATCATCGCCATCGCTATCATGAGCAATTGTCATTGTCGATTGTCAAGGCGAAACCAGCAACATTCTCGTCCCTGTTATCAGCTTTTATCATTCGTCATCGTCATCGTCGATTGTCAATTGTCATTGTCATTGTCAGCAACAGCATCATTTGTCGTCCTTGTCATCAGCTTTATTCATCTCATCGTCATCCTCATTGTCATTGTCATTGTCATTGCAGCAACAGCATCATTGTTCGTTCCTTGCTCATTCAGCTTTATCATCGTCTTCGTCTTGTCATGTCATTGTCAGCAAACAGGCATCATTGTCGTCCTGTCACAGCGTTTATCATCGTTTATCGTCATTTGTCATTGTCATTGCTCGCAACAGCATCATTCTCGTCCCTGTCATCAGCTTTATCATCGTCATCGTCATCTCATTGTCATTGTCATTGTCATTGTCAAGCAACAAGCTCATTTGCGTCCTTGTCATCAGCTTTATCATCGTTCATCGTTCATTGTCATTGTCAGCAACAGCACAGCATCATTGTCGTCCTTGTTCATCACTTTATCATCATTTCATCGTCATGTCATTGTCATTGTCAGCAACAGCATCATTCTCGTCTTGTCATCAGCTTTTATCATCGTCATGGTCATTGTTCATTGTTCATTGTCAGCAACAGCTTTCATTCGTCGTCCTTGGTCATCAGCTTTATCATTCGTCATTCGTCATCGTTCATTGTCGTGTGTCAGCAAACAGCATCATTGTCCGTCTGACATCATGCTTTATCTTCGTCATTGTCATGCATTGTCATTGTCATTGTCAGCAACAGCTTCATTCGTCGTCCTTGTCATCAACTTTATTTCATCGTTCCATCGTCATCGCATCGTCATCGTCATTGCTCATTGTCAGCAAACAGCTGCATCGTCGTCCTATCATCACTTTATTCATCGTCATGTCATTGTCATTGTCATTGTCAGGCAACAGCATATTTCTCGTCCTTTGTCATCAGAATTTATCATCGTCCATCGTCCTCGTCATTGTCATTGTCATTGTTAGCAACAGCATCATTGTTTCGTCCTTGTCATCAGCTTTATCATCGTCATTGCCCATTGTTCATTTGTCAGGCAACCAGCTTCTTTCGTCGCCATGTCATTCAGCTTTATCATCGTCATCTCATTTCATTTGTCATTGTGAGCAACAAGCTCATTCTCGTTTCCTTGTCATTCAGCTTTATCATCGTCATCGTCATTGTCATTGTTCATTGTCATTGTCCAGCAACAGCTTCATCGTCGTACTTGTCACAGCTTTTATCATCGTTCATCTCATCGTCATTGTCATTGTCATAAATGTCAGCAACAGCCATCATTTCTCGTTCCCTGTCATCAGCTTTATTCTCGTCATCGTCATCGTCATTTGTCATTGTCATTGTCATTGTCATTGTCAGGCCAACTAGCACATTTGTCGTACTTGACATCAACTTTATCATCGTCATCGTCATCGTATCGCATTGTTCATTGTCATTGTCAGCAACAGCCAACTTTCTCGTTCCTTGTCATCAGCTTTATCATCGTCATCGTCATCGTCATTGTCATTGTCTTGTCAGCAAACAGCATCATTGTTCGTCCTTGCATTCAGCTTTATTCATCGTCATCGCCCCCATCCAATCCTCATTGTCATTGTCATTGTCATTGTCAGCAACAGCATCATTCTCGTCCCTTCACCAGCTTTATCATGTCATCGTCATCGCATTGTCTTGTCATTGTCATTGTCAGCAAAGCTTCATTGTCGTCCTTGTCATCAGCTTTATCATCGTCATTCGTCATTGTTCAGCAACAGCAAGAGCATCATTTGTCGTCCTTGTCATCAGCTTATCATCATCATCGTCATCGTCATTGTCATTGTCATTGTCACCAACAGCATCATTCTCGTTCAGTGCATTGTCATTTGTCATTGTCAGCAACAGCTTCATCGTCGTCTGTCATCAGCTTATTCATCGTCATGTGTCATTCGTCATTGTCATTGTCATTGTCAGCAACAGGCTTATCGTCGTCCTTGTCATCAACTTTATCATCGTCACGTCAATCGTTCATCGTCATGTCATTGTCATTGTCCAGCAACAGCTTATCGTCGTCTTATCATCAACTTTTATCATCGTTCATTCGTCATCGTCCATGTATTTTGTCAGGGCAACAGCTTCATCGTCGTCCATGTCATTCAGCTTTATCATCGTCATCGTCATTGTCATTATTCATTGTCATTTGTCAGCACAGGGCATCATTCTCGTCCTTGTCATTCAGCTTTTATCATCGTCATTCGTTCATTGTCATTGTCAGTCATTGGTCAGCAACAGCTTCATCGGTTCGTACATGTCATTCAGCTTTTATCATGTCATCGTCATTGTCATTGTCATTGTTCAGACAACGCATCATTTCTTCGTTCCCTGTCATCAGCTTTATCCATCGTTCATCTCATCGTCATCGTCATTGTCATTGTCATTATCATCGTCATCTTTCATACGTCGATTGTCATTGTCATTGTCATTTGTCATGTCAGGCAACAGCTCATCGGTCGTCCTCATCATCAACTTTATAATCGTCATCGTCATCGTTCATTGTCAATTGTCATTGTCATGTGTCAGCACAGCAATTCATTCTCGTCTTGTTATCGATTATCTATCGTCATTTGTCATTGTCATTGTCAGCACAGCTTTGGTCGTCCTTGTCATTCAAGCTTTATCATCGTCATCGTATTTGTCCATTGCATTGTACAGCAACAGATTCATCGTCGTCGCATGTTCATCAGTCTTTATCATGTCATCGTCATCGCATTGTTTCATTGTCAATTGTCAGCACAGCTCATTCTCTGTCCTTGTCATCAGCATTTATCATCATCATTGCCATTGTCTTGTCATTGTCGCAACAGCCTCATTCGCCGTACATGTCATCAAACTTTATCAATCGTTCATCTTCATCGTCATTTTCATTGTCATTGTCAGCCACAGCATCATTCTCGTCCGTTCATCAGCTTTATCATCGTCATCGTTCATCTTCTATTGTCATTGTCATTGTCATTGTCAGCAAACAGCATCATTTACGTCCTTGTCATCCAGCTTTATCATCTGTTCATCGTCATCGTCATTGTCATTGTCATTGTCATTGTCAGCAACAGCATCATTGTCGTCCTTGTCATCAGCTTTATCATTCGTCATTCGTCATCCTCATTGTCATTGTCATTTGTCATGCGGCAAAAACAGCTTCATCGTCGTCCTTATCATCAACTTTATCATCCTCATTGTCATTGTTATTTGTCATTGTCATGTAACATCATTCATTTTCGTCCTTCTTGTCATCATAATTTATCATCGTCATCGTCATCGTCATTTGCTTGTCTGTCAGCACAGCATCATTGTCGTTCCTTGTCATCAGGCTTTATCATCGTCATTGCATTGTCATTGTCATTGTCAGCAACGCTTCATCGTACGTCCATGTCATCAGCTTTATCATCGTTCATCGTCATTGTCATTGTCATTGTTCAGCAACAGCATCATCCGTCCTTGTCATCAGCTTTATCATCGTTCATCGTCATTGTCAATTGTCATTGGTCATTGTCAGCAACAGCTTCATCATCGTACATGTCATCAGCTTTTATCATCGTCATCTTCATCGTCATTGTCATTGTTCATTGTCAGCACGCATCATTCTCGTACTTGTCATCGCTTTATCATGCGTCATGGTCATTGTCATTGTCATTGTCAGCAACAGCATCATTGTCGTCCTTTGTCATCAGCTTTATCATCGTCATCGTCATCGTCATTGTCATTGTCATTGTAGCAACAGCAACTTTTCTCGTCCTTGTTTCATCCAGCTTTATCATCGTCATCGTCATCGTCATCGTCATTGTCATTGTCATTTATCATCGTCATCTTCATCGTCATTGTATTGTCATTTGTCATGTCATGTCATCAACAGCTTCATCGTCGTCCTCATCATCAACTTTTTATAATCGTCATCGTCATCGTCATTGTCAATTGTTCATTGTCATTGTCAGCACAGCATCATTCTCGTCATTGTCATCAGATTATCATCGTCATTTGTCATTGTCATTGTCAGCAACAGCATCATTTGTCGTCCTTTGTATCAGCTTTATCATCGTCTCTCAATTGTCATTGTCATTGTCAGCAACAGATTATCGTCGTCCATGTCATCAGCTTGATCATCGTATCGTCAATCGTCATTGTCATTGTCATTGTCAGCAACAGCATCATTCTCGTCCTTGTCATCAGCTTTATCATCATCATTGCCATTTGTCATTGTCATTGTCAGCAACAGCTTCATCGTCGTACATGTCATCAGCTTTATCATCGTCATCTTCATCGTCATTGTCATTGTCATTGTCAGCCACAGCATCATTCTCGTCCCTGTCATCAGCTTTATCATCGTCATCGTCATCTTCATTGTCATTGTCATTGTCATTGTCAGCAAACAGCATCATTTACGTCCTTGTCATCAGCTTTATCATCGTCATCGTCATCGTCATTGTCATTGTCATTTCATTGTCAGCAACAGCATCATTGTCGTCCTTTGTCATCAGCTTTATCATTCGTCATCGTCAATCCTCATTGTCATTGTCATTGTCATTGTCAGCAAACAGCTTCATCGTCGTTCCTTTCATCAAACTTTATCATCCACTTGTCATTGTTATTGTCATTGTCAGTAACATCATCATTTTGTCCTTGTCATCAGATTTATCATCGTCATCGTCATCGTCATTGTCATTGTCATTGTCAGCACAGCATCATTGTCGTCCTTGTCATCAGCTTTATCATCGTCATTGCCATTGTCATTGTCATTTGTCAGCAACAGTTTCATCGGTCGTCGTCCATGTCATCAGCTTTATCATCGTCACGTCATTGTCATTGTCATTGTCAGCAACAGCATCATTCTCGTCCTTGTCATCAGCTTATCATCGTCATCGTCATTGTCCATTGTCATTGTCATTGTCAGCAACAGCTTCATCATCGTACATGTCATCAGCTTTATCATCGTTCATCTTCATCGTCATTGTCATTGTCATTGTCAGCAACAGCATCATTCTCGTACTTGTCATCAGCTTTATCATGGTCATCGTCATTGTCATTGTCATTGTCAGCAACAGCATCATTGTCGTCCTTGTCATCAGCTTTATCATCGTCATCGTCATCGTCATTGTCATTGTCATTGTCAGCAACAGCCAACTTTCTCGTCCTTGTCATCAGCTTATCATCGTCATCGTCATCGTCATTGTCATTGTCATTGACAGCAACAGCTTCATCGTCGTCCTTATCATCAACTTTATCATCGTCATCGTCATCGTCATTGTCATTGTCATTGTCATTGTCAGTAACAGCATCATTCTTCGTCCTTGTCATCAGATTTATCATCGTCATCGTCATCGTCATTGTCATTGCATTGTCAGCAACAGCATCATTGTCGTCCTTGTCATCAGCTTTATCATCGTCATTGCCATTTGTCATTGTCATTGTCAGCAACAGCTTCATCGTCGTCCATGTCATCAGCTTTATCATCGTCATCGTCATTGTCATTGTCATTGTCATTGTCAGCAACAGCATCATTCTCGTCCTTGTCATCAGCTTCATCATCGTCATCGTCATTGTCATTGTCAGCAACAGCTTCATCATCGTACATGTCATCAGCTTTATCATCGTCATCTCATAGTCAATGTCATTGTCAGCAACTGGCTTCATCGTCGTCCTTGTCATCAGTTTTATCATGGTCATCATCATCGTCATCCTCATTGTCATTGTCATTGTCAGCAACAGCTTCATCTTCGTCCTTGTCATCAGCTTCATCATCGTCATTGTCATCGTCATTGCCATTGTCATTGTCATTGTCAGCAACAGCTTCATCGTCGTCCATGTCATCAGCTTTATCATCGTCATCGTCATTGTCATTGTCATTGTCATTGTAAGCAACAGCATCATTCTCGTCCTTGTCATCAGCTTTATCATCGTCATCGTCATTGTCATTGTCATTGTCATTGTCAGCAACACCTTCATCGTCGTACATGTCATCAGCGTTATCATCGTCATCTTCATCGTCATTGTCATTGTCATTGTCAGCTACAGCATCATTCTCGTCCTTGTCATCAGTTTTATCATGGTCATCGTCATTGTCATTGTCATTGTCAGCAACAGCATCATTGTCGTCCTTGTCATCAGCTTTATCATCGTCATAGTCAATGTCATTGTCAGCAACGGCTTCATCGTCGTCCTTGTCATCCTCATTGTCATTGTCATTGGCAGCAACAGCATCATTGTCGTTCTTGTCATCAGCTTTAACATCGTCATCGTCATCGTCATTGTCATTGTCATTGTCCAGCAACAGCTTCATCGTAGTCCTTGTCATCAGCTGTATCATCGTCATCGTTCATCGCATCGTCATTGTCATTGTCATTGTCATTGTCAGCAACAGCATCATTCTCGTCCATTGTCATCAGCTTTATCATCGTCATCGTCATCGTCATTGTCATTGTCATTGTCATTGTCAGCAACAGCATCATTCTCGTCCATGTCATCAGCTTTATCATCGTGATCGTCATCCTCATTGTCATTGTCATTGTCATTGTCAGCAACAGCATCATTCTCGTCCTTGTCATCAGCTTTATCATCGTCATCGTCATGGTCATTGTCATTGTCATTGTCAGCAACAGCTTCATCGTCGTCCTTGTCATCAGCTTTAACATCGTCATCGTCATTATGATTGTCATTGTCATTGTCAGCAACAGCAACATTCTCGTCCTTGTCATCAGCTTTATCATCCTCATCGTCATTGTCATTGTCATTGTCATTGTCAGCAACAGCATCATTCTCGTCCTTGTCATCAGCTTTATCATCGTCATCGTCATCCTCATTGTCAGTGTCATTGTCATTGTCATTGTCAGCAACAGCTTCATCGTCGTCCATGTCATCAGCTTTATCATCGTCATCGTCATCCTCCTTTTCATTGTTATTGTCATCAACAGCATCATTCTCGTCGTTGTCATCAGCTTTATCATCGTCATCGACATGGTCATTGTCATTGTCATTGTCAGCAACAGCATCATTGTCATCCTTGTCATCAGCTTTATCATCGTCATCGTCAATGTCATGTCATTGTCAGCAACAGCTTCATGTCGTCTTGTCATCAGCTTAATCATATCATCGTCATGTCATTGTCGCAACAGCATCATGTCGTCCTTTCATCAGCTTTATCATCGTCATTTTCATCGTCATTGTCATTGTCATTGTCATTGTCAGCAACAGCTTCATCGTCGTCCTTGTCATCAGCTTTATCATCGTCATCGTCATCGTTATTGTCGTTGTCAGCAACAGCATCATTGTCGTCCTTGTCATCAGCTTTATCATCGTCATCGTCATTGTCATTGTCATTGTCAGCAAAAAGCTTCATCGTCGTCGTCATTGTCATTGTCATCAGCTTTATTCATCGTCATTGCCATTGTTCAGGTCATTGCATTGTTAGCAACAGCTTCATCGTCGCCATGTCATCAGCTTTATCATCGTCATCGTCATGGTCATTGTCATTGTCATTGTCAGCAACAGCTTCATCGTCAGCCATGTCATCAGCTTTATCATCGTCATCGTCATCCTCATTGTCATTGTCATTGTCATTGTCATCAACAGCATCATTCTCGTCGTTGTCATCAGCTTTATCATCGTCATCGTCATGGTCATTGTCATTGTCATTTTCATTGTCAGCAACAGCATCATTGTCATCCTTGTCATCAGCTTTATCATCGTCATCGTCATTGTCATTGTCATTGTCAGCAACAGTTTCATCGTCGTCCATGTCATCAGCTTTATCATCGTCATAGTCATCGTCATTGTCATTGTCATTGTCATTGTCAGCAACAGCATCATTCTCGTCCTTGTCATCAGCTTTATCATCGTCATCGTCATCCTCATTGACATGGTCATTGTCATTGTCAGCAACAGCATCATTGTTCGTCCTTGTCATCAGCTTTATCATCGTCATCCTCATTGTCATAGTCATTGTCATTGTCAGCAACAGTATCATTCTCGTCCTTGTCATCAGCTTTATCATCGTCATGGTCATGGTCATTGTCATTGTCATTGTCATTGTCAGCAACAGCTTCATATTCGTCTTTGTCATCAGCTTCATCATCGTCATTGTCATCGTCATGTCATTGTCATTGTCATTGTCAGCAACAGCATCATTTGTCGTTCTTGTCATCAGCTTTAACATCGTCATCGTCATCGTCATTGTCATTGTCATTGTCAGCAACAGCTTCATCGTAGTCCTTGTCATCAGCTTTATCATCGTCATCGTCATCGTTATCGTCATTGTCATTGTCATTGTCATTGTCAGCAACAGCATCATTCTCGTCCTTGTCATCAGCTTTATCATCGTCATAGTCATCGTCATTGTCAGCGTCATTGTCAGCAACAGCATCATTTGTCGTTGTTGTCATCAGCTTTATCATCGTCATCGTCATTGTCATTGTCATTGTCATTGTCAGCAACAGCTTCAATCGTCGTCCTTGTCATCAGCTTTATCATCATCATCGTCTTCCTAATTGTCATTGTCATTGTCAGCAACAGCATCATTCTCGTCCTTGTCATCAGGTTTATCATCGTCATCGTCATTGTCATTGTCATTGTCATTGTCAGCAACAGCTTCATCGTCGTCCTTGTCATCAGCTTTATCATCGTCATCGTCATCGTTATTGTCGTTGTCAGCAACAGCATCATTGTCGTCCTTGTCATCAGCTTTATCATCGTCATCGTCATTGTCATTGTCATTGTCAGCAAAAGCTTCATCGTCGTCGTCATTGTCATTGTCATCAGCTTTATCATCGTCATTGCCATTGTCAGTGTCATTGTCATTGTTAGCAACAGCTTCATCGTCGTCCATGTCATCAGCTTTGTCATCGTCATCGTCATGGTCATTGTCATTGTCATTGTCAGCAACAGCTTCATCGTCAGCCATGTCATCAGCTTTATCATCGTCATCGTCATCCTCATTGTCATTGTCATTGTCATTGTCATCAACAGCATCATTCTCGTCGTTGTCATCAGCTTTATCATCGTCATCGTCATGGTCATTGTCATTGTCATTTTCGTTGTCAGCAACAGCATCATTGTCATCCTTGTCATCAGCTTTATCATCGTCATCGTCATTGTCATTGTCATTGTCAGCAACAGTTTCATCGTCGTCCATGTCATCAGCTTTATCATCGTCATAGTCATCGTCATTGTCATTGTCATTGTCATTGTCAGCAACAGCAACATTCTCGTCCTTGTCATCAGCTTTATCATCGTCATCGTCATCGTCATTGTCATTGTCATTGTCAGCAACGGCATCATCTTCGTCCTTGTCATCAGATTTATCATCGTCATCTTCATCGTCATTGTCATTGTCATTGTCAACAACAGCTTCATCGTCGTCCTTGTCATCAAGCTTTATCGTCGTCATCGTCATCCTCATTGTCTTTGTCATTGTCATTGTCAGTAACAGCAACATTCTTGTCCTTGTCATCAGCTTTATCATCATCATCGTCATCGCCATTGTCATTGTCATTGTCAAGAAACAGCATCATCTTCGTCCTTGTCATCAGCTTTATCATCGTCATCTTCATCGTCATTGTCATTATCATTGTCAGCAACAGCTGCATCGTCGTCCTTGTCATCAGCTTTATCACCGTCATCGTCATCCTCATTGTCATGGTCATTGTCATTGTCAGCAACAGCTTCATCGTCGTCGTTGTCATCAGCTTTATCATCGTCATCGTCATCCTCATTGTCATTGTCATTGTCATTGTCATTGTCAGCAACAGCAACATTCTCGTCCTTGTCATCAGCTTTATCATCGTCATCGTCATCGTCATTGTCATTGTCATTGTCAGCAACAGCTTCATCGTCGTCCTTGTCATCAGCTTTATCATCGTCATCGTCATCCTCATTGTCATTGTCATTGTCATTGTCAGCAACAGCAACATTCTCGTCCTTGTCATCAGCTTTATCATCATCATCGTCATCGCCATTGTCATTGTCATTGTCATTGTCAGCAACGGCATCATCTTTGTCCTTGTCATCAGCTTTATCATCGTCATCCTCATCGTCATTGTCATTGTCATTGTCAGCAACAGCTTCATCGTCGTCCTTGTCATCAGCTTCATCATCTTCATCTTCATCGTCATTGTGATTTGTCATTGTAATTGTCAGCAGCAGCATCATCGCCGTTCTCGTCATCAGCTTTATCATCGTCATCTTTCATCGTAATTTGCCATTGTCATTGTCAGCAACGGCATCATCTTCGTCCTTGTCGTCAGATTTATCATCGTCATCTTCATCGTCATTGTCATTGTCATTGTCAACAACAGCTTCATCGTCGTCCTTGTCATCAAGCTTTATCGTCGTCATCGTCATCCTCATTGTCTTTGTCATTGTCATTGTCAGTAACAGCAACATTCTTGTCCTTGTCATCAGCTTTATCATCATCATCGTCATCGCCATTGTCATTGTCATTGTCAGCAACGGCATCATCTTCGTCCTTGTCATCAGCTTTATCATCATCATCTTCATCTTCATTGTCATTATCATTGTCAGCAACAGCTGCATCGTCGTCCTTGTCATCAGCTTTATCATCGTCATCTTCATCCTCATTGTCATTGTCATTGTCATTGTCAGCAACAGCAACCTTCTCGTCCTTGTCATCAGCTTTATCATCGTCATCGTCATCGTCATTGTCATTGTCATTGTCAGCAACAGCTTCATCGTCCTCCTTGTCATCAGCTTTATCATCGTCATCGTCATCCTCATTGTCATTGTCATTGTCATTGTCAGCAACAGCAACATTCTCGTCCTTGTCATCAGCTTTATCATCATCATCGTCATCGCCATTGTCATTGTCATTGTCATTGTCAGCAACGGCATCATCTTTGTCCTTGTCATCAGCTTTATCATCGTCATCCTCATCGTCATTGTCATTTTCATTGTCAGCAACAGCTTCATCGTCGTCCTTGTCATCAGCTTTATCATCGTCATCGTCATCCTCATTGTCATTGTCATTGTCATCGTCATTGTCATTGTCATCAACATTCTCGACCTTGTCATCAGCTTCATCATCTTCATCGTCATCCTCATTGTCATTGTCATTGTCATTGTAATTGTCAGCAACTGCATCATTGTCGTCCTTGTCATCAGCTTTATCATCGTCATCGTCATCGTCATTGTCATTGTCATTGTCAGCAACAGCTTCATCGTTGTCCTTGTCAACAGCTTTATCAACGTCATCGTCATCCTCATTGTCATTGTCATTGTCATTGTCAGTAACAGCATCATCGTTTGTCCTTGTCTTCAGTTTTATCATCGTCATCGTCATCCTTATTGTCATTGTCATTGTCAGTGTCAGCAGCATCATCGTCGTTTCGTCATTAGCTTTATCATCGTCATCTTCATTGTCATTGTCAACAACAGCTTCATCGTCGTCCTTGTCATCAGCTTCATCATCTTCATCTTCATCGTCATTGTGATTGTCATTGTAATTGTCAGCAGCAGCATCATCGCCGTCCTCGGTCATCAGCTTTATCATCGTCATCTTCATCGTAATTGTCATTGTTATTGTCATTGTCAGCAACAGCATTCATCTTTGTCCTTGTCATCAGCTTTATCATCGTCATCCTCATCGTCATTGTCATTGTCATTGTCAGCAAACAGCTTCATCGTCGTCCTTGTCATCAGCTTCATCATCTTCATCTTCATCGTCATTGTGATTGTCATTGTAATTGTCAGCAGCAGCATCATCGCCGTCCTCGTCATCAGCTTTATCTTCGTCATCTTCATCGTAATTGTCATTGTCATTGTCAGCAATGGCATCATCTTCGTCCTTGTCGTCAGATTTATCATCGTCATCTTCATCGTCATTGTCATTGTCATTGTCAACAACAGCTTCATCGTCGTCCTTGTCATCAAGCTTTATCGTCGTCATCGTCATCCTCATTGTCATTGTCATTGTGATTGTCAGCAACAGCAACATTCTCGTCCTTGTCATCAGCTTTATCATCATCATCGTCATCGCCATTGTCATTGTCATTGTCAGCAACGGCATCATCTTCGTCCTTGTCATCAGCTTTATCATCATCATCTTCATCTTCATTGTCATTATCATTGTCAGCAACAGCTGCATCGTCGTCCTTGTCATCAGCTTTATCATCGTCATCTTCATCCTCATTGTCATTGTCATTGTCATTGTCAGCAACAGCAACATTCTCGTCCTTGTCATCAGCTTTATCATCGTCATCGTCATCGTCATTGTCATTGTCATTGTCAGCAACAGCTTCATCGTCCTCCTTGTCATCAGCTTTATCATCGTCATCGTCATCCTCATTGTCATTGTCATTGTCAGCAACAGCAACATTCTCGTCCTTGTCATCAGCTTTATCATCATCATCGTCATCGCCATTGTCATTGTCATTGTCATTGTCAGCAACGGCATCATCTTTCTCCTTGTCATCAGCTTTATCATCGTCATCCTCATCGTCATTGTCATTGTCATTGTCAGCAACAGCTTCATCGTCGTCCTTTGTCATCAGCTTTATCATCGTCATCGTCATCCTCATTGTCATTGTCATTGTCATTGTCATTGTCATCAACATTCTCGACCTTGTCATCAGCTTCATCATCTTCATCGTCATCCTCATTGTCATTGTCATTGTCATTGTCAGTAACAGCATCATCGTTTGTCCTTGTCTTCAGTTTTATCATCGTCATCGTCATCCTCATTGTCATTGTCATTGTCAGTGTCAGCAGCATCATCGTCGTTTCGTCATTAGCTTTATCATCGTCATCGTCATTGTCATTGTCAGCAAACAGCATCATCGTCGTCCTTGTCATCAGCTTCATCATCTTCATCTTCATCGTCATTGTGATTGTCATTGTAATTGTCAGCAGCAGCATCATCGCCGTCCTCGTCATCAGCTTTATCATCGTCATCTTCATCGTAATTGTCATTGTTATTGTCATTGTCAGCAACAGCATCATCGTCGTCCTCGTCATCAGCTTTATCATCTTCATCTTCATCGTCATTGTCATTGTCATTGTCATTGTCAGCAGCATCATCGTCGTCGTCATCATCTTTATCATCGTCGTCATCAGGTTTATCATCGTCATCGTCTTCGTCATTGTCCTTGTCATTGTCAGTAGCAGCATCATCATCGTCGTTGTCATCAGCTTTATCATCGTCATCATCGTCATTGTTATCGTCATCGTCATTCTCATTGTCACCGTCAGCAGCAGCATCATCGTCGTCGTCATCAGCTTTATCATCGTCGTCATCATCGTCATTGTCATTGTCATTGTCAGCAGTAGCAACATCGTCGTCGTCATCATCGTTGTCATTGTCATTGTCAGCAGTAGCAACATCGTGTTTATCATTATCATCATCATCATCATCATCACCATTATTATCATCATCATCATCGGCAGCAGCAACAATATCGAACAGCACGAATTCCCTTGATTTTCTCCCGCAGTCAGACCCTATCCCCCCTGACCTTTTCATGTCCTCTAGTTCGCCCCAAATGTCTCGGCACAAAACTAATAAATATACTTATTCATAATAGGCCAACACTAATGCGACAATGTGTAGGAATCCATAAGTAAACAGTGTCTATTAGTTTGTCCATTGATAATCATGTTTTGTTCTTTATATTTGAATGGTTTGTGTGATGGGAGGTAAGAAACCATAAACTGCTTTTTTATTGGGTGCCGATTCCAGGAGAATATTTTCAAAGCAGTACGCAACTTCCTTATGTAGATCGAATCTAGTTTAAAGCTCATCGACTCTGTTTTATCTGAAATCACACTCAGACAAAGACGCTTGCTTCGCGCTTTAGGCCACAGCAGTTATTCTGCTTGGGCTGGTGTATTTGTAAGAACCGCTAAGTTAATGTGAATCAAAATAGCTTTTCAGCATCCAAAGAATAACGAGAGATAAAAGTGGGAAAGGATTTTAATTATAATGTTTTTTCTTCTGTTTTCTTTCAAACGACAAAAAAAGAAAAACTTTTTTTGTCGTTTTTTTCTTTTTTTCCGTTTTTTTCTTTTTTCTTTCTTTCACTTTTTCTTGATTTCTTTTTTTCTTTTTTCCTATTTTTTTTTTCCTTTTTTCTTTTTTCTTTGTTCTTTCTTTCTCTTTTTCTTTTTTTTTTCTTTTACTTATTTCTTTTTTTTTTTCTTTCTTTACTTTTTTGGCTTTTTTTAAAAAACTTTTATTGTCTCAATTAAAAGCTACCCATAACAGCAATACTTAAATCCTCAAGGGTGCTCTTATAGTTTACTCTCACTGTATATTCTTGCCGTCCGAATAAATGCAAATTCATATCAAGAATATATACACGTATAGTATGTATAATATTTATCACGGCAATCTGGATGGTTAAGAATATGATATTCAATAGGATAATTCAATTTCAAAATGGTAACAAAAATACTTTATTCCCATGTAGAGCATTTAAATGCATTGCTCTTATTAAAAACTACAAAAGTTACAATGATTTCTCATGTTCTACATTTTTGAAGTTCTCTGGTGAAGTTCAGTGTATTTGTCTATTTTTTAAATTTTTCTTTCATTTTCCCACAGTGGTCCACCTGAATGGTAAAATCTACTCGATAACAAGTTCTATTCTTGTTATTCTATACTAGGTTTGTTTTTTATCTGTATACATTTATATCCCAATATATCAGTTAATTGTATGCGTATCATTCTCTAGGATGGATACCAGATTGCATATATATATATATATACATATATATATATATGTAAACTACTAAAAGTAGAGGAATCATATGTAAAATGGGGAGGTGATATTTTATTATGAAATAAAATATAAAATAAAAGGGGATACGAAGGCCTTTTCGACCGGTACTTTTTCAAGTATTTACACCGGTTGACAATTAAAAGTAAAAAAACCGGTTGACAATTAAAAGTAAAAAAACCGGTGTAAATACTTGAAAAAGTACCGGTCGAAAAGGCCTTCGTATCCCCTTTTATTTTATATTTTATTTCATAATAAAATATCACCTCCCCATTTTACATATGATTCCTCTACTTTTAGTAGTATACAAATGTGCATGTACCAAACACACACACACACACACATATATATATATATATATATATATATATATATATATATATATATATATTATATATATATATATATATATATATATATAATACTTTAAGGGTAATCATTATGATCACCTATATAGGTGGATACGAAGGAAAAGAGAAAAAAAATTGTTTTATTTGATAAAAACAAGGGCCCTTATATATATATATATATATATATATATATATATATATATATATATATATATATATATATTTGGAAAAACAATTTAACATAGAATGGAAAGTACTGGACCAATCAAAACCATACGTAAATGGATTAAAAAAATGCTCATTGTGCACCGCTGAAAAATTGCGTATTCTGCAAGGAACACGTTTTTCTTAATAATAAAATGGAAATATTTAGAG
>CM042158.1:12575727-12580727 GCA_023376005.1 Doryteuthis pealeii | reverse complement strand
TCGTATATCTCTGTGCATTTTCTGAGTATATGATTCAGAGGCATCATTGCTATAATAAGTAGTAGTGGTGATAGCAAGACTCCTTGGAAGATACCTCTTTGGATTTTTACTTCTACTCGGGATTGCAATCCGGTTTTTAATTGGACTCGCCAGTTTTCCATGGCTTTGTTGGATATTTTGTACATTTTTAGACATTCTAAAATCCAAGTATATGGGACCATGTTATAAGTTTTTGTGTAGCTAAACCATGCCATTGCAATATTTTCCACCTATTTTTGACTTCTTTAAGGATGTGTTGATCTGTATATTGTAAATCATATTTTCCCTTGCTGCATCCTTTCTGTTCTTCTGGAAAAAGCTTACGCCAATTAAATGAAAATTATATTTCTTCTTTTATTACCGCTGTCAGTATTTTCCACATCATGGGCATACAAGTTATGGGTCTATAATTGCTAGGGATATTTCCTTTTTGTGGGTAGTTATTCCTTTTGTCATCCATTCGGGTACATCGGTTTCCTGTAAGCATTTGCTGAGTTATTGGGCAATTCTCTGGTGGGTTGAGGTGAATTTCTTGAACCAGAATCCGTGGATGCCATCATGGCCTGGTGTTTTCCAGCTTGCTATTTTCTTCTTCTTCTTCTTCTTCTTCTTCTTCTTCTTCTTCTTATTATTATTATTATTATTATTATTATTATTTACTCCTTTTGAGTTTTCACATCAGTGTTAGCTGATGGTCTTTCACTGGAGTCTGAATGACAGCAAGTTTCCTGGACTCTTTTGAGTATTCTGGCAGATTACAGCAGTGCAGTGTTTGGATGGTAGCAATTCCTCCTCTGATTTCCAGACTTTTCAAACCCTTCTCCAATCCTTTTTGGACCGTTCTAAGTGCACCAACTATAATTGGTATAACTTTGACTTTCATATTCCATAACTTTTTCAGTTCTCTGACAAGGTTTACGTATTTGTCCATTTTTTCATTTTCTATTTGTAATTTGTTATTTATTTATTTAAATATTTTTTATCTATTCAATATTTTCCTTTATTTTTCCAACATAATTGTCGGATTCATTTCCATTTTTCAATATATATATATATATATATATATATATATATATATTATATATATATATATATATATATATATTAGTCTGTGGGTGAGTTTGTGTATGCATATATGTGTTTATAACTAACCGAGGTTCACATATTTAGGCCAACCCAGTACATAGGTAATAATAGTTATTTTCATCTCTGGTGTGTCAGTGTACAAAGGTACCGTGATGACAGGATGATGATTGTATTTTAAATGAATGGTAGAGGCGTCTTCCTTGGCGGGATTTGACCGAATAGAGACGATAAAAGAAATAGATAAAAGAAAGGATGAAAAGCAACGTATTGATCTACTTGTGAATTCACTGCACGATGGTCAAGTAGAGGCTGTAAACATAAGGGTCACTATAAAGAACTGAAACTTTGAACTCTCCTACAGAGGGCGCTGCGATTAAACACCAAAAACACTCAGTGAATGACGCCATTTTTATTTATCTCAGTGCAATAGTATAAAATACTACAATAGATTTTTTTTCTTTCTTCTCTTTTTGAAATCGGAACTGCTGCTAACTTTTGTGTGTTCTCTGAATCTAAAAGAATATGTTTGTTGGTGGGTTCGTTGGGTTTTACGGCATGTCAACCCTTGAGTTATTTTACGCCGAAGACGATTGTGTATTCTTCCTTCTTGTTGGGGATTTCAATGTTTTTAAACTGGTTATTTAAACTAAAAACAAAAGTAAAAGAAAAAGAAATCGTCCTGCGGGTGGTGTAGAAATACATTTTAAAATGTATATTACCTGGGGGGGGGGGGGGGGGCGGATTAAATAAATAAAATAAAACGTTTAGTATTTTAAAAAATAATTACTTGCTTGAAAAGTACATTCATTCTACTCCACTGAGATATGTGTTTTGTTTTACGATAGTAAGTTTTGGAGGACCCCTTCAAAACTTTAAAAAAATTTATAATTTAATTATTCAGACATTTGTCTTTATAGAAAAAATCAAAAATTGTACGAGTAAAACATATTTTGTTTGGATTTCATAAAATTACATAAATTAAATATTTCCCCTAATATATTTTAGGGAAACAACATTTAAAAATAATGTTTTTATGTAGTACTTGATACTGACTACAAATTAAATACTCATTGCTAATTTTGCTTAATTCCTGAAGTTACTGTGACGTAAGTAGTGACAAAGTTACAGTTACAGACAAAAAGAGACCGAATCTCTATTAAATATAGAAACATTTTGAAAAATCATTTTTAAACTTTTTAATACATAGATGGAATCATAACAAGTTCTAGCACTCCGGATGAGTGGACCTGGGAAAAAAACAATGGTGGCATATTGTTACGTAATCGCCGCCCAGCACCTATATTTGTGGCCTTGTGCCAGACTTAAAAAAAAACCTTAAAAATTATCTTATATTACTGGGTGGTCTTTGTAGAATCACCGATAAAGATAAAATCTTTTAACGAGAAAAGGGAGACGAAAAGGCTATGTTTAAGGAAAATCCAGTATTTTAGGCGCAGAGAGTCTTTTGATCTTAGGTCGTGAACTCTGTGTGACCGAAAAGCGTTGAACGTTTTCGAACATTCGATTCGGTCGAGGGCTAGCTCGAACATTGAAAGACCTTTCTGGAAAATGACTTTGAAATAGTAAGAGACCCGTCAATAGAGTTAGGAGCAGTCCGGGATCGGAGGCAGTCAGAGCCAGTCAGAGTAGTCGGCCAGAGAGGCAGTGATCGAGGGTTAGTCGAGGCCGTACGGAGTTTAGTAAGCTGTTGTCGCCAAGGACCATAAGAAAAGCTTGCCACCGAGAAGTTTACTAAGGACTAAAGAAAACCCGAAGTTGATCAGTTAGAATACAATTAATTAATTATTAAGCGCAGATATTATAGGGACATAAACTTCTGAAAAGTAAACACGGTAAATTCTTCTTTTTTACTACGACAAGAAAATACTAGGGGAATCTTTTTATCAATGAAATATGACATGAGATAAAGTCAATTGGCCGTGTAAAGTGATATCTTCCCTTGACCAAAAGAAGTGTGTGGAAGGATTTTGGGGCTAAAAGGCTGACTGCTAGATCGTGTCAGTTGTAAACATCGACCGTACGAAACACGATTTGGCAACTTAGATCCCTATTTAGTGCCGTGAAAGAAAAGGCACTACTGCATATTACGAATCGGAAAAAACGACCGTAAACATATTACGAATTGTGCCGCTACGTTACAATATTCCACACTTCCCAGAGTTCAAAAACTGAAACATCACTCCAAGATAAGTTTATCGTCAACCCCATTACACCACGGGCCTTCGATCATGTAGGTGTTAGGGCTTGACATGACCAGCTGATTGATTGGAGGGGGACTCCCCGCCCGCCCGTCTAGCCCAAGAAAAGGTTAGGGTTGAGTATTGCATGTGATGGATTGTTCAGCCACCAGGATTCCGTCCTTAAACATCATGGGTCGCAACCCCCGACCATACGTGGTCCCATTGGAGCGGTCTTGCCCCTCTGCAGAGGTGCATTCGAATATTCTACAGCTTCAGACGGATTGGCGGAATGGGCTGGTTAGCTCAGTCGGTAGAGCGTTCGGCTAGAAACCACAAGGTTCCTAGTTACGATACCGGTCCCCGCCAACTCATCGTATGAGTAGCACAGGGATCTGTGCGGTAAAGTAAGGAGCTGATGGTAGGTGTGGCGTTCCACCTCAGATGCTATAAAAACAATCTCCTTGGTCTAGTGCTATTGAAAAGGGCTGACTGGCTGATACCGACTTTAGGCCGCCCCGTCGACTTTACTTACTTATAATTATTCAATTTTTACATATCAAACAGAAAACGATATATTTAGTACATGGAAGTGCTATTTTCTTTTTATCGGGGTCGAAACTTTGTCTTTTTTGTATACATGATTTGTAAGCGAATAGTTTGAAGGAAAATATTTTTGTTATTATATGAATTGTTAGAGACAGAGCAAAAGTTACTTGTTGCGTCAACGACAGTTATTTATTTATTTATTTATTTTGCTTTTTTTTCCCAACATCTGTTGCTCTGAAAGGGAACGGACAGTTTATTCTGTAACAGACCTTCTTGCATTAATCATTCTAATAAATAATGAAACATCATGAAACAGATATTCAATTTGTTATTGAAAGCTTTAAGTTATGAATAATGTCTATTAATTCTTATTGTAAAAATAAAGAACTTTTTCATCATTTCTTATGAGTTTCATTTTGGAAATAACATTTGAAGTATACTAAGTGAAATATAAATAAACTACTTCAATTTTTTCACAGTGAAGTGCTATTTATTCTTAGATAAGAATCTATCATTTAATTGGATTTTGTTTAATTCAATTTTGTTGGTAATGTAATTTCATTTTATAAAAACAAAGAGATGTCAAAGAAAGTATGAACATATGTAAGATAAATCCTGGTGATGACAATAGAGGGTATTGTGAGAAAGTCTATGTGACTTATATTTTTTTGGAACATGATAACAACTTGTCTGTGTTTAGGCACCTGCTAGAAACTCTACTTTCTTGTTAGTGGTCATGTAACTAAGTGCGGTACATATTTAACTAATGAAAAGGTAAGTTATTTTTGTGTCAATTTTTAGGTTGCAGGTGAGAGCACTTTACAGTGGAGATCCTCTTTGAACATTAAGTTTGATACATTTATCTTGAATTCTATGTCACCAAAGGGAG
Organism: Doryteuthis pealeii; assembly: GCA_023376005.1. Taxonomy (NCBI): domain Eukaryota; kingdom Metazoa; phylum Mollusca; class Cephalopoda; order Myopsida; family Loliginidae; genus Doryteuthis; species Doryteuthis pealeii. The sequence goes on along the minus strand of CM042158.1, from coordinate 12,575,966 downwards.
GTATTACCAAATGGACCAACAAATGGAGATGTGTGGACCCAATATGTAACCAAAGGGAAAGTGGGTGAACAGAATAGCTCACCAAAGATAGGTGTTAGTTCATAATGAATTTTAAAAAATGGAGGTGGGTGTACAGAATAAGTCACCAATCGGATATATATATATATATATATATATATATATATATATATATATTGTGTGTGTGTGTGTGTGTGTGTGTGTGTCTTCCTCAGTGTTAA
>CM042158.1:12568227-12570727 GCA_023376005.1 Doryteuthis pealeii | reverse complement strand
TTGTAATATCTGGCGAGAATTAGCTGATGTATTTGCCATATGTCATAGACTGAGTACTTTCTGCCCTATCGTGGGCCATCTTCAAGGTATTTTGAAAACGTACAACAATGGGCTATTCCATTTACCATTTATATAGGTTGTGTTTATTATTGTTGTTGTTGTTATTATTAGTTTTATTATTATTATTGTCATTATTATTATTACTTTTGCTATTAAATTTTTATAGTAATTATAGGCATTTTAGAATGTTGGTGCTATTATCAAAGTTTATTTTGTTTAGTTTTGGATTTTTGTGTCTAATATGAAGTGCTTCTAAGATTTTTAATCGTTGGTTACATAATTGTGTTTCTATAATGGTAATGTTATCGTTAAGTATTTTCCGGAATTTATTGTTGGGACAAGAGTGTGATTTTAGATGTTGGGCTATTGAGCTATTGTTTGTATGGTGCATTGTAAGTCTTCTAGAAAGGGTAGTTGTGGTTACACCAATGTATATATATATTTTTTGTTAGAGATACATTCTCCTAATGGCTGCACTATTTAACAATATATGCCTACAAAAAAATGTTGCCTAAATACACACACACACACACACACACACACACACATATATATATATATATATAATATATATATATATATATATATAAGAGAGAGAGAGAGAGAGATGTGTATATATTTACACAACTTTTCCTCATGACCATATGCGACAACAGGTCTGGGTTTAAGCGGAGATTTACTCTTTTGAATTTAGAGCTTTTTTCCCCTGGGGCGTTCAAGAGTCCAGTCTGACCTACTATTTACCAATGGCTTGAAAGAAAATATTTGGACTCTTCCATTTCCCAAGTGTTTTATCACTTTGAGATGCAAACAGCCACATCCAGGAGTTGAACTCGGGTCACCGTGACTTTTTCTTCTGACGATAACCATTTAAACCACGTGATGAGAGAAGGAGCGATTCATCTGCTGAATGCCTCTATTCAAAACCTGAATCCCGTAAATTAGGCACCATATAATGGAAATTTGATGTAATCGGTGTATTAGCCTCCGGACCTTTTAGTGTTCTCTTGTATGTATATAAGTGGAGAAAAAAATCGCTTTATCAGTAGAAAATACGCCAACAGTATCCCATTATGTAAACATAAACGGCAGAAAAGAGATGAAACGGCAAATATTCCATAATAAAAAGGGATATTGTGAAAAAAGCACAATTGTATCAAGGTGATCATAATTGCTACTGATGATGTTTAGAAAAATGATGTATCCTGAAATATACCGATACTAGAAATGGCTACCCGGCGTCGTCTGTGTAGAGGAGGGATTTTTTAAAAGTTAGTTTCACAGATCCATTACTACTTATCCCAAGTTAGATCCTCACTGTATGCCCCATAAAATCCCTACGTAAATATATAACAAAATAGTAAAAACATTTAATTCAATAATTTACAATTAAAAAAAAACAATAGAAATGAGGCGATTAATTCAATCAATCAACATCATATTTTAATTATTTTCTGTTAATATACACATTTTAATTTTTTAAATATAAATAAAATCTTCATTGTTTTTGCTCCAAAACCAAGCCCTGGTTATAGTGAATATATATATATATATATATATATATATATATATATATATATATATATATATATATATATATATATATATATATATATATATATGTAAAATGTTCTGGTTCCAACGGGAGAAAATTCAATATTTTATAAAAAAGAAGGTCCGCAAAATGTATTATGTTTTCAGAAAAAAATTGTTAATTCTTTTTATCTTACATATGCGACACGTGTTTAATAATCTCTTGTCTTCTTCAGGCATTTTCTGAAAACATAATACATTTTGCGGACCTTCTTTTTTATAATATATATATATATATATATATATATATATATATATATATATATACTTTGTCGTTAATTGTTTTATTTTCGAAGTTTCCTCCGGACATACACATATACACAACTGCCCTTTATATATGTATAGATAATAGATTGTTGAACAAAGAACGAATTCACCATAATGTTCTTATAATGGAGATAAAGTGTTTGTCTGTCTGTAACCGAAACTATACCAATACTCAAGTCACAGTTCTCTTAATTATTCCCGTCACGTTCTAAATGATTCTATTTTTATCTAAACCTCAATTATCAATAAAATTGTATTCCATTATTAATACTTTTGGCTTTATCTACATATCAATATCATGCAATTATATTCATATATATATACAACAAAATAGCGGTTTACAGTGTGAACGTGTAGGCTAATTTGCATATTGATATTTAAAAAATGATTATAATAAATATGTGCTTAGTATTATTGATTTCTAATTCTTTGGTTTTATCTTAATGAATGTTAGCAAAAATCTATTCAATAAATCATAAAGCAATTCCATTAACAAGAAGAAATAACTAATTTTATTCTTTACTACAATTTCTAAATAAATAGTTAAATTATTTAAAAATATAGCAATGAAAGACGGAAG
>CM042158.1:12553227-12563227 GCA_023376005.1 Doryteuthis pealeii | reverse complement strand
TAGCTTTCCTGTTCACACTGTAACCCGCTATTTTGTTGCATATATAAATACAATTGCATGTTATTAGAATGTGGATAAAGTCAAAAGTATTAATAAGGTATAACAATTTTATCAATAACTGAGGTTTAAATAAAAATAAATTCATGGTGAATATGACGTCAATAACTAAGGGAATTGTGACTTGAGTAATGATTTAGTTTCGGCTTCAGACAGACAAACACACAATCTCCATTATAATAAGATATTGGATGTTGGATGTCCGCCCTGACAGTTAGGACTACATAATACGCCGATTACACCTCTGCACAAGGGTAACACTCAATGGGATAACCTATTGATCATGGTCGGTGACGCATGATAAAGCTCAACAGCAGACATCTAATTAAAGGAATAAATACCTAGGCCGTCCCCGTTATAAGATATTCTGGGCCATTCTTAAAATGGACAAAAGAAGAACTCAGAGAGATCGACCAAAAGACTAGGAAATTAATGACAATGCACAAGGCTCTACATTCTAGAGATGATAGAGATAGGCTGTATGTATATAGAAAAGACGGTGGAAGAGGTCTTGTCAACATAGAGGATTGTGTAGACGCTATAATCCAAGGACTCGAAGAATACACAAAAAGAGCAATGAAAGATTACTTATGCAGCCAACAACAGCTTATTTAATTTATGTATTTTAACCTGTAAATAAGATTGATAAGAGAAAGAATACACATTTAAAGAATTTGAGAGTAACATATACAAAAACATAACAAAAAGCTACTTGGAGCAATGGCAGAATGTTCATATTATGATGAGTTCACACCAAGTGCTCAAATTGATTGCCGTTCTGTTCAATACACTTTTCATTGAGAAAGAGCCATCCTGGACGACACAGATCATCAACAAGCCTAAAAAGAGCTAATGGATAATGTCGAGAATTCTCTGAGAAAATCAAGGTGTATACATTATTTGGGACACCTTGTATCACCCAGGGTTATATAATAGGAAATGTGTCTTCTCATTTTGAGAGCTTAGTGTTGGGTTGCTTAAATCACGTAATATCAACGCCGGTATAACTTCCGGTTTTGCGTTGCGATCGAACAATTTCTTTAAATTAACATGTTGGAATTTTTTCTCTCCATCTTTTCCAATTATATTTCGCTTTTGAAAATGCCACTGTTTTGCTCGGTATTCATTTACGAGGGTTCGTTGGATTTGCCCGAGGCATGAGCTTGATGAATATTTATTTCTTTTTCTTTTTTGTAGAACTGTCTCATTATCTTTTGCCATTGCAAGAACAACAACCAAGGTAACATTCTATCACTCCTTGCGTATTTTTTTAAAACCAGAGTTATCTAGTGGTCTTTCAATGGATTCTGTGTGACAACAAGTCTCCTGGGGTCTCCAGGACTCCCCTTAGTATTCTAACCGATATCAACAATGATGTTGTCTTAACGCTCTCAATTCTTCCTCAAATTCCTGAAATATAAGTATCTGTGGATGGCTAGATATATCCAGATTGGGATGAGAAAATCATTACGAAATCGTTTTCTTAAATCAGCAAAGTGCTCAAAATATGACCAGTAGAGCAAGATAAAACTTTAAAAGGAGAGGTAGCACCGGTTATGACCCTATCTATGGACAAATATAATTAGTGCAAATTATTTCTATCTGTTTATTGACACACATGATGTATTATATCTTGATATCAGATGAAGATTATTTTTACTAGTTTATTAAACTAAACCAAACTAAAATATTTACCTACAAACTATTCGAAATAAATCCAATTTTTCTACCAATTTATTGATTAAACATGAAATTAAAAAAAAAGCATATATTTAAAAAAAAATTATGGACGTGGTAATCGCATTTTCATTTAGCGCTAATACTCTTGGGAAAGGTATGAATCCTGCTCTCCCTCCAGCTATGGGTAAATAGTATGTATCAATGCAATTATTCCAATATGAATATACAACAAAATAGCGGTTTACAGTGGAACGTGTAGGCTAATTTGCCATATTGATATTTAAAAAATGCATTATAATAAATATGTGCTTAGCTATTATTGATTTCTATTTTTGTTTATCTTAATGAATGTTGCAAAAATCTAGTCAATAAATCATAAAGCAACTTCCTTAACAAGAAGAAATAACTAATTTTATTCTTTACTACAATTTCTAAATAAATACGTTAAATTATTAAAAATATAGCAATGAAAGACGGGAAGTGCATGGAAGAGTATGCATCACTTCTTCATGGAGATTGAGTTTGAGTATGTTGTGTTGCCCTCGCAACTAAACTTCCTCACTTTACCGCTCATACCCATGGCTGAGTTGGCGAGTGCGTATCGAAACCGCCGGAAACTTGTGCGTTCCCAGGTGGATGCTCTAACGACTGAGCTCCTTGCAAACCGTATAATTGCTTAGAACTTATTAATATTTAAAACAGATACTGTTGACGTGCGTGGTGTAATTAAAATCTTGACCAACCAATTGAAGAAAGTGGTAGTTGGAGGAAACTTTCCGGCCACTGTGCCAAACAGTGTGCGCCTTCCTAGATAAACGTCTTTGAGGTGATGAACTTATTTATGATTTACCTATATATATATATATATATAATATATATTATAATATATATATATTATATATATATTTATTTATTATTTTACAATGTTTCATAGATCAATGTTCAATTCTCAACGACCCGTTATTTACAATTCCAAATGTTGCACCGAGTAAAGAACTCCAACAAACACCATAGGATCTTATAAAACTCAAACCTGATGAGTGCTATTTGGAATGAAAACCGCGGTCGTTTGAGAATGAACATTGCACTTGAAACATTGTAAAATAAATAAATAAATATTAGCTCTTACGAAACTGTGATTGAGCACGTGTATTTCTTTGTTTCATCGCCAAAAAAAAATGTTGTTTGTAACATATACCCTATATATAATATATATATATATATATATATATATATATAGTATATTATATAATATAAAGTTAAACTTAATTGGGTCAAATTTACCTACAAGTTTCGCCTTAGTAGCTCGTCATGTACCAAAAAACCTAAGATTTTTGGCCTGATGAAGCTACTTAAAGCGAAACTGTTAGTGGCGTATATCTGAATCATTAGGTTTAACTTTATATTTTCTCTATTCAGGTATTTTGAATACTCTTTACTTTTTAGATTTAGAAAATCCGGCAGTTATATATTTATTTTCATATATATTATCTTTTTTCTTTTGGTTCAAGTATTTATAGCTATCAACAATTATTTTTTGGTTGGTTAGACTATCCTTGGTGCGGCTTCGTTTTATAATCGATTGACATTTTCTCGATTCGTTTAGCCTTAATTTGGAACATATATTGCCCACCTAAATTCATTAGATTATTAACTAATTAATTGTGGCCAAAGTTAGGTATGACTTCAATAAGCACAATCCTCCAAACATTGTCGGCTTAAGCATATAAAAAATAAACACATTGTTTGTTTACTAACTTCAATATATATATATTATAAGTAATATATATATATATATATATATATATATAATTATATAATATAAAGTCGGTATCAGCTAGACAGCCAAAGGTTTAGCCTCTTTTCATACGCAGTAGATAAAATGAAATTGTTTCTAGTCGTCTGAGGCGAGCCTCATTTACCATGAACTACTCACTTTCCGCACAGATCGCTCGTGCAATCATACGCGAGTTGACGCAGGGCTTGGTGGGCAAGCAGGAACCTTGAGGTTACCCACCAAATCACTCTACCGATTGAGTAATATCTGACTTTTTTGTCATATGTGCATTGATACAAACATATATATATATATATATGTTTATAATATATATATATATATAGTATACATATAATATATATATATATATATATTACTAATATATATATATTATATTTATACGTATGTTATACATATAATATATTACATTAAATATATATAGTAAACAATGTGTATCTATGTATGTATATATGTGTGTGTAGTGTACTGGTAATATATGTACATATGCATTGCTCTCTGTATGCACGTATATACATACATATGTTCAATAACCAATTTTGTGCATACATGTGTAGTTTTTGTATCGAGTTATATATACATCAAATGTAAAGTGAAATTATATAATAATTTACTAAAGTTTAGCTAAATGGTGGCACAAGGCCAGAATTATTGGGCGACAATTGAGATCGAAATTCACTTTAACAAGTTGTTAAACCATTACACTACGTGCAGGTCGCCTATGTGAAGTATATATAATATAGTATCATATAAATAATAATTAGGTGTGTGGTATAGATATGTGTTATGTGTGATGGTGTGGGTGGTGCGGGTGAGTGTGGTGTGTGTGTGGTAGCTATAGTATGTGTTTGTGTGTCGTTTTTCTAATACTGCATATATGATATTACATATATATTGTTTAACCCACAATACACACACTGTTAGTTCTTTTAACTGAAAAATGAATTTATATTTGTATATATTTAATAATGGCATTTAAGTATGGAAATAATATTAATCAACATATTTAATATTACACTTTGAACCTTTTTGCAGCTGGAAATCGTTTTAACTAACAAAAACTCTCAATTTTAATCCATTTTCTGCAGTAAAATAGTTAGCATTGATTTTTTTTTTAGAAAAATTAACATAAGCAAATTCATTACCGTATTTCCGTATCACGTCATTCTTTTTGTTCGGTAATATTCTATATTGGATCTTTGAATCTCTGATTTGATCTTATCCTAGATTCAAATAATTTATAACATTCGATAGTGAGAATAATTTTCTACTTGCAAGTTTCATTATTGTGACATTTCGAGTTGAGAAACGTTAATAACCAGTTTATGTGATCAGTAAATACTATTTATATATATATTATATATATATATATATATATAATAATCATAACGAATAACTACAACACACACACACACACACATATATATATATATAATAGTATATATATATATATATATATATTATACGTCCCCAATTTTCGGAGTGAGCACTCGATTTTGGAGGATATAATTGCAGATTCTCCGTATTGCTAGGAGCAAATCTCCACTTTGTTTACAAAGTTTGAAAGAACTCTAGGTGAAGGTAATTTCCCGGGGGCTTAAGGAAAATTTTTATTAAAGCAATTTTAAAATAAAAGCTTTGCTATACATTGCACTGACTGTGGAGTTGGGTGGTAAGAGCTTGGCGAGGTAAGTTCGTTTCGGCGGTCTCGAACCCAGCCAGAGGCAACTGCTAAAAACGTATAAACTTATAACTGATGAGAGTGATACCTCGAAACACGTGTCTATTAGTTTACCCCTATATTAAATATATATATATATATATATGATATTAGGTTGAAATGAAAAATAAAGGAAAGAAATGTTGAATCGATAAAAATAGGATTTATTTTATTCATTTTAACTAGACACGTGTTTTCGGCTAGGAGTTTATCATCCCGCGCATACATGTATTCTATCTATTTTATTTTCAATACAAAATAAAATAACAATAAATAGGAAAAAACTGCAAATGTTTAGTATACAAAGACATAGCGGCCTTCGAGAGTAATCCTTATTTATTTTAAATGTAAATCGCTGAAATACGAAAATTTTCGAGATGTTCGAAAAAAAGATTTTTGATACCACTGAAGAAATGTGTTCTAACGCTGATGGAGAAAAACAGTCAGTGTTGACGTACATCCGTCGCATGCGAGGATTTTGAAAAGGAGAGAAGATGGCTGGGAGAATATAAGGAGACAAACTCAGGTGGAATTTTTAATTTTCAAATACCATGAGGGTATATTTTAAAATTTTTTTTTAAAGTAGAATTTTGCACATTGTGTGTTAATATTGCTGGTTCATTTATTAATTTGTATTAATATCATCATAGGATTTCTATTCTATTAAAATGTTTGTTTTAATACAAATAAAAGTCGCGAAAGCTGATAAAATGTGTAATAAGTCGCCTACCTAATAGTTAGAAGTTATCTCTGGACGTATACTAAGTTAAACTAGAATATAATATATATATATATATATATATATATATATATATATATATATAATATATATAATAATAATAGACGGGTTAGCTCAGTCCGGTAGAGCGTTGGCATAGAAACACAAGGTTCCTAGTTCGATACCGGATCTCGCCACTCAGGTATGATAGCACATGGGGATCTTTTGCGGTAAAGTAAGGAGCTTGATGGTAGGTTGGCGCCTCCACCTCAGATGGCTAAAACAATACTCCTTGGTCTAGCGCAGAAAAGGGACTAGACTCCCTCGCTGACTGGCTGATATCGGACTTTAGACCGCCCTAATATATATTATAATATATTATAGTTATATATAAATCATAGTGTTCAATACATTAAAGTCAAATTTAATGTCAATTAAAAAAAGCTAACGTGCACCTTAGACAGCAATCGGTACAATTGCACCCGTAAATGTATTGACACTATAATAAATAAAATACAAAAGCTCTTACAGGTAGAGTAATTGAGCAACCTCATTTTCAATTATGAATACTACAAAAGGACTACCTTTCGGTCATCCCGTCCAGAAATAACAGCAAGTAGATGTTATTTGTCTTGTATAATGAATCCCTTAGGACTGAAATTCTGGAATAGAGAATCTTCACACATAAAATAATTCCTAAAAAATCTCCTCTCTACCAGAATTCCAACGGGGTGTTGATGGAGTTTAATTAGTTGCTGACCGCAAAGAACGGCTTCCACTGTTTTTTTTTTTAAGTGAGGATGCAACCATTATCAATATTTTACTTAGACGCCCATATCCACCCCACAGCGCGCATCGCTTATTTGCTCAGGGACTGACAAGACTAGAACAAAGAAAAAAACAAACAGAACCCAAATAAATGTATTAATCTTATCTACGTCCATAAAAATTCATTTTTCATTGTTGACAATGAACATATTTGGGGAAAATTATGTTTACAATATTTTAAGCACAAGTTGACTGTAATATCCTGAAAAATAAAAAAAATACAGTTTTTTACATTTGTGGGTTTGTTCCTTTTTTGGTCAATTATATATATATATATATAGTATATATTATATATTTGTTAAATAATGCAGCATTTTCTGTCTGCAAGTCTTGTCTTTGTTTTTTCATATTGCGGATTATTTTTGTAATATCTGGCGAGAATTAGCTGATGTATTTGCCATAATTCATAGACGAGTACTTTCTGCCCTACCGTGGGCCATCTTCAGGTATTTTTGAAAACGTACACAATTGGGCTATTCCATTTTACCATTTATATAGGTTGTGTTTATTATTGTTGTTGTTGTTTTATAGTTTATTTATTATATGTCATTATTATTATTACTTTTGCTATTATAAATTTTATAGTAATTATAGGCATTTTAGATGTTGGTGCTATTATAAAGTTTATTTTGTTTAGTTTTGGATTTTTGTGTTAATATAAAGTGCTTCTAAGTTTTTAATCGTTGTTACAATAATTGTGTTTCTATAATGGTAGTGTTATCATTAAGTATTTTCCGGAATTTAATTGTTGGGAACAAGTGTGTGATTTTAGATGTTGGGCTATTGAGCTATTGTCTGTAAGGTGCATTGTAAGTTTCTAGAAAGGGTAGTGTGGTTACACCAATGTATATATTTTTGTTAGAGATACATTCTCCTAATGGCTGCACTATTTAACATATATGCCTAAAAAAAATGTGCTAAATACACACACCACACACACACACCACACACTATATATATATATATAATATATATATATATATATATATATATATATATATATATAGAGAGAGAGAGAGAGAGAGAGATGTGTCTGTGTGTCTGTGTATATATATTTACACAACTTTTCCTCATGACCATGTGCGACAACAGGTCTGGGTTTAAGCGAAGATTTACTCTTTTGAATTTAGAGCTTTTTTCCCCTGGAGCGTTCAAGAGTCCAATCTGACCTACTATTTACCAATCGCTTGAAATAAAATATTTGGACTCTTTCATTTCCCAAATGTTTTATCACTGTGAGATGCAAACAGCCGCATCCAGGATTTGAACTCGGGTCACCGTGACTTTTTCTTCTGGCGATTACCATTTAAACCACGTGATGAGAGAAGGAGCGATACATTTGCATTGAATGTCTCTATTCAAAACCTGAATCCCGTAAATTAGGCACCATATAATGGAAAATTGATGTAATCGGTGTATTAGCCTCCGGACCTTTTAGTGTTCTCGTGTATGTATATATAAGTGGAGAAAAAAATTCGCTTTATCAGTAGAAAATACGCCAACAGTATCCCATTATGTAAACATAAACGCCAGAAAAGAGATGAAACGGCAAATATTCCATAATAAAAAGGGATATTGTGAAAAAAAAGCACAATTGTATCAAGGTGATCATAATTGCTACTGATGATGTTTAGAAAAATGATGTATCCTGAAATATACTGATACTAGAAATGGCTACCCGGCGTCGTCTGTGTAGAGGAGGGATTTTTTAAAAGTTAGTTTCGCAGATCCATTACTACTTATCCCAAGTTAGATCCTCACTGTATGCCCCATAAAATCCCTACATAAATATATAACAATATAGTAAAAAAATTTAATTCAATAATTTACAATTAAAAAAAACAATATAAATGAGGCGATTAATTCAATCAATCAACATCATATTTCAATTACCTTCTGTTACTATACAAATTTTAATTTTTAAATATCTTCCCAAATATAAATAAAATCTTCATTGTTTTTGCTCCAAAACCAAGCCCTGGTTATAGTGAATATATATATATATATATATATCTAAGTCTCTTCAGTGTGGCTAGACATATATATATATATATATATATATATATTATATATATAATATATATATATAATGTTGTTCTGGTTCCAACGGGAGAATTAATTCTTTTTATCTTACATATGCGACACGTGTTTATGATCTCTTGTCTTCTTCAGGCATTTTTCTGAAAACATAATACATTTTGTGGACCTTTCTTTTTTATTATATATATATATATATATATATATATATATATATATATATATATACTTTGTCGTTAATTGTTTTATTTTCGAAGTTTCCTCCGGACATACACATATACACAACTGCCCTTTATATATGTATAGATGATAGATTGTTTAACAAAGAAAAAATTTACCATAATGTTCTTATAATGGAGATTGCGTGTTTGTATGTCTGTAACCGAAACTATACCAATACTCAAGTCACAGTTCTCTTAGTTATTCACGTCACATTCTAAATGATTCTATTTTTATCTAAACCTCAATTATCAATAAAATTGTATTCCATTATTAATACTTTTGGCTTTATCTACATATCAATATCATGCAATTATATTCATATATATACAACAAAATAGCGGTTTACAGTGTGAACGTGTAGGCTAATTTGCATATTGATATGTAAAAAATGATTATAATAAATATGTGCTTAGTATTATTGATTTCTAATTCTTTGGTTTTATCTTAATGAATGTGAGCAAAAATCTATTCAATAAATCATAAAGCGATTCCATTAACCAGAAGAAATAACTAATTTTATTATTTACTTCAATTTCTAAATAAATAGTTAAATTATTAAAAAAATAGCAATGAAAGACGGAAGTGATGGAAGAGTATGCTTCACTTCTTCATGGAGATTTGTTTTGAGTCTGAGGTGTTGCATCGCACCTAACTTCCTCACTTTACCGCTCATAACCATGTGCTGAGTTGGCGAGTGCCAGTATCGAACCCGGGAACTTGTGGTTCCCAGGTGGATGCTCTAACCGACTGAGCTTCCTTGAAACCGTATAATTGCTTAGAACTTATTAATATTTAAAACAGATACGTGTTGAGTGCGTGGTGTAATAAATCTTGACCAACCAATTGAAGGAAGTGGTAGTTGGAAACTTCCGGCACTGTTGCCAACAGTGTGCGGCCTTCCTAGATAAACGTCTTGAAGGTGATGAACTTGATTTATGATTAC
>CM042158.1:12535727-12548227 GCA_023376005.1 Doryteuthis pealeii | reverse complement strand
CTATGTGTTTTCATCTTTAATTAATCCAGTGTTTCCTTACTTGAAACTACGTCAATTCATCATTAATGATATATTGGATATTGGATGTCCGCCCTGACAGTTAGGACTACATAATACGCCGATTACACCTCTGCACAGGGGTAAAACTCAATGGGATAACCTATTGTGTTACGTTGTAATATTCATGGCACTAAAACGATACATGTACCGTAGTCCTTTTTTCTTTCTTGGTACTAAACCCCAAAAGTCACCGTGCTGAAATGGTGCCGATAAGAAAATCATAACACGAGAAACATGTCGTCACAACTGCCAGCCTTTATTCTCGTGTGCTCGTATAGTGGCTTCTACCAGAGGGGAGGAAAGGCAGAGAGAAAGAGAGAGAGAGAGAAACTACTAGATTACTGGGCTCTCATGAGGTCCGTGCCCTACGACCGACCCAGGCAAAAAGAGGACGAACCCTTTCTTTCTACCCCCACGTCACCACGTGACTTCCGGTCAACACCCGACTTCCGCTTGCGGTCAATTCTCCGTTCGGGGTTACGCTACGGTCAAACATCGCTCTCCTCTTTTGGGTCAACACTATCTTTTTAAGCCTTTGTTACTTCTTCCTCCTCCTTCCATTAGCAGTTCTAGCTCACAAAAGTCAGGAATATACCCATCCTGCAACAATTGATCATGGTCGGCGACGCATGACAAAGCTCAACAGCAGACATCTAATTAAAGGAATAAATACATAGGGCGTCCCCGTTATATTCTGGGCCATTCTTAAAATGGACAAAAGAAGAACTCAGAGAGATCGACCAAAAGACTAGGAAATTAATGACAATGCACAAGGCTCTACATCCTAGAGATGATAGAGATAGGCTGTGTGTATATAGAAAAGACGGTGGAAGAGGTCTTGTCAACATAGAGGATTGTGTAGACGCTATAATCCAAGGACTCGAAGAATACACAAAAAGAGCAATGAAAGATTACTTATGCAGCCAACAACAGCTTATTTAATTTATGTATTTTAACATGTAAATAAGATTGATACAAGAGAAAGAATACACATTTAAAGAATTTGAGAGTAACATATACAAAAACATAACAAAAAGCTACTTGGAGCAATGGCAGAATGTTCATATTATGATGAGTTCACACCAAGTGCTCAAATTGATTGCCGTTCTGTTCAATACACTTTTCATTGAGAAAGAGCCATCCTGGACGACACAGATCATCAACAAGCCCAAAAAAGAGCTAATTGATAATGTCGAGAATTCTCTGAGAAAATCAAGGTGTATACATTATTTTGGGACACCTTGTATCACCCAGGGTTATATAATAGGAAATGTGTCTTCTCATTTTGAGAGCTTAGTGTTGGGGTTGCTTTAAATCACGTAATATCAACGCCGGTATAACTTCCGGTTTTGCGTTGCGATCGAACAATTTCTTTAAATTAACATGTTGGAATTTTTTTCTCTCCATCTTTTCCAATTATATTTCGCTTTTGAAAATGCCACTGTTTTGCTCGGTATTCATTTACGAGGGTTCGTTGGATTTGCCCGAGGCATGAGCTTGATGAATATTTATTTCTTTTTCTTTTTTGTAGAACTGTCTCATTATCTTTTGCCATTGCAAGAACAACAACCAAGGTAACATTCTATCACTCCTTGCGTATTTTTTAAAAACCAGAGTTATCTAGTGGTCTTTCAATGGAGTCTGTGTGACAACAAGTCTCCTGGGGTCTCCAGGACTCCCCTTAGTATTCTAACCGATATCAACAATGATGTTGTCTTAACGCTCTCAATTCTTCCTCAAATTCCTGAAATATAAGTATTTGTGGATGGCTAGATAATATCCAGATTGGGATGAGAAAATCATTACGAAATCGTTTTTCTTAAATCAGCAAAGTGCTCAAAATATGACCAGTAGAGCAAGATAAAACTTTAAATAGGAGAGGTAGAACCTGTTATGACCCTATCTATGGGACAAATAGATAATTAGTGCAAATTATTTCTATCTGTTTATTGACACACATGATGTATTATATCTTGACATCAGATTGAAGATTATTTTTACTAGTTTATTAAACTAAACCAAACTAAAATATTTACCTACAAACTATTCGAAATAAATCCAATTTTTCTACAAATTTATTGATAAACATGAAATTTAAAAAAAAAGCATATATTTAAAAAAAAATTATGGACGTGGTAATCGCATTTCATTTAGCACTAATACTCTTGGGAAAGGTATGAATCCTACTCTCCCTCCAGCTATGGGTAAATAGTAGGTCAGACTGGTCTTTGTAACCTTGGTTAGGCAACCGGTATAGGAGAAGGAAAACGCTGAATTCAAACCTGTTAAACTCCGCTTAAGAAATTGACCTTTTGACGTATCCTGCTCGTGCGGAGGGGTTGGTAAATATATATATTTTAAAAAATACAAGATTTGGTATTAAATAACCCACAAGAATTAGTATGCATTTAAACATCAGCTAACCTAACCTAAAACCTAAAAGAAAGTACTATTTCACCTTTATATGTATTGAAAAAAAAACTAGAATCTTCAGAAGAAACATTTGTTTTCAATATAATGTCTAGTTAATTTATCTAGTATCATAGTATCATTTAGTATTATCTACAATTTGAACTCGAGTCGCCGTGTCCATTTCCTACGACGATAAACATTACCGGATATAGGGTGAATCATCGTGATGTATTAGTTTGCAAGCTTGTCTCCAAGATCCATTACTACTAAATAGCGAGTTCGATCCTCATTGCAGACCTATATTTGCGACCTTGTGTTGTGTCCTACTCGTAACGGGTGGTTTGGCTACAAAACTACTATATATATATATATAATATATATATTATATATATATATATATATATATATGTATGTGTGTGTGTGTGTGTGGTGTGTGTGTGTGCGTGTATATATATATATATATGTATATATATATATATATATGTGTCTCTGTGTTTGTGTGTGTGTGTGTGTGTGTGCGTGTTGTCGGTTCGTTGTCTTTGTCGTTGTAGGGTCTAGACATTCTTGAGAAAAAGCCCATACGAAATATTGAATGAAACAAAATGAAACTTAACACATCTAACAGAGATTCTCATTTATTTCACACCCATGCTTCACATCAATCTCCCAAAAAATATATATTCTAGACACAGACACAGACACACACACACACACACACAAACACACACACATACACACACACACACACACACACACACATATATATATATTTAGTAAATGAAGAAAAACTCTAAACTTGCTTCATTACAATAATTTATTTCAACCGTATTAATACGGCATCTTCAGGTAATCACAAAGAACATGACTCTTACTGAGAATTTCCAAAGTAACATCTCTTTTATATCTACAATTTAGGGAGGGAGGTTGGTGTATTATTTTGGAATGGGTGGGGTTAGTTTCTTTGGATGAGGCGGGGAGGTCTATGTTTTGGATGAGGTGTGGCTTAGCTTGGGGCAATTCCTTGGAGAAATAGTTGTAAGAGTGTATATACAAAATGTATATACACTCCCATTCCAAACCCCACCCATTCCAAAATAAGACACTAACCCTCCCTCCCCTAAATTGATAGATATAAAGAGATGTTACTTTGGGAAATTCTCAGTAAGAGTCATGTTCTTGTGATTACCTGAAGATGCCGTATTAATACGGTTGAAATAAATTATTGTAATGAAGCAAGTTTAGAGTTTTTCTTCATTTACTAAATATCTTGCTCTGTCCTTCTACTCACTGGTATTAGGTACATTGAGCTCTCCTTATGGTCTACCTGCATCAGCTTGGTTAAACCACACATGGAAAGACCCTAACTACGGAAAAAACTATATACATATATATATATATATATATATATATATATATATATATATATATATATAATTTAATATACCAAAGTTGTTGGTAAATCCTCGCGGTGAGAAAAAAACAGCAAATAGTTTGATTGTAAAAATATACTACCAAACATCAACCGGGAAGAAAAAATTTTTGTAAAAAAGAAAAGACCATGATAATCGTACAAACTAAAAATAATCTATTGGTACAATATTTTAGCCAAAAGAAAAAAACAATTTATATGCACATATATATATATAAGATATATATACTCATACAAACCCCCCAGGAGACTAAAGCTAATAAGTAAAAAGTGCTCAGTACCTAAGTAGAGCAAATCTAATGATTCAGAAGAACCTACTAAAAGTTTTCCTTAATGCTCTTCAGGGCTTAGACCTGATTATATATATATATATATATATATATATTATATATATATATATAAAAACATATGGAAGTAAGATGAGGAAGTTATTCCAACAGTATGTGAAGAAAATTTAGAAACAAACACGGGATGTTATGATGGATAGAAATTTATAGTCGATGATCGAAAATTTCGGTTTACAATGGAAACCTTCTTCAGAAGAAAACAATTGAACGTTGAATTTGAAAAAGGTGTAGAGAAAATTTTCTTTCAAATTCAACGCATACAAAACACCCATCATCTTTAATCCATATAAATCCTTGTATTATTCTTAATTTCATAGTCCTGAAGAAGGTTTCCATTTTAAACCGAAATGTTCGAACATCGACTATAAATTTCCATCCATCATAACATCCCGTGTTTGTTTCTATATTTTATCCATATAAAACATATATACAAATATAATATATACACCGAGAAATAGACTCACAAGATATATATATATATATATATATATATATATTATATATATATATATATATATATATAATATATATAAAAACATATATACATATATATAAAAAATTCTCTTCGAACATTTCTAAAAATTCCCCAACGAATTTTTTATTCAATATAAAATTTCACTCTGATGAGGGTCGAATCTTCTCTGTGTGCAGAATATTTTCACACAGATGAACTGACCGAAACACATGTGTCAGTGATATTGATTAAATTCATCTTTTATTATCCATTCTGTTCTTTCTTTTCTTTATTCATTCTTCCTCATATATATATATATATATATATATATATATGGAGAGAGAGAGAGAGAGAGAGAGACAGACAGATACAGAGACAGAGAAAAAGGGGGAGAAGGAGAGATACAGAGAGTGACACAGAGAGAGAGAGAGAGAGAGAGAGAGAGAGAGAGAGAGAGAGAGAAGAGAGAGAAAGAAAGAGAGAGAGAGAAATAGACTGAGACAGAGTCAGAGAAAGAGAGTTAGACAGAGAGAGAGAGAGAGAGAGAGAGAGAGAGAGAGACAGAGACAGAGACAGAGACAGAGACAGAGACAGAGAAACAGAGTGAGATACAGAAAGAGAAAGAGAGAGACATAGAGAGAAACAGAAAGACACAGAGAGAGAGAGGGGCGTCGTTGCCTGGGCTTGTATGAGAGTACCCAGAACTAAAGAGAAGTTTATAATATATACATCGATAAACTCTGGTCACATCGGTTGTTGAGAATACATGGTTACTAAAACGCCTTCTCTTATTCTAAAAATGCATAGAACATTTGCAAGAATAATAAAAGCAACAACTGGAATAAACAACCTAAACTAACAACCACAATGACAATAATGATGATGATGATGATGAGAAGATGAAGAAGATGAAGAATATGTTAAGGATGATGCTGCGGATAAAGAACTTAATTCACATTAACCCCTCCTCCCATCAAAACGAGGAAATCAATTTTAGTCAACGTAAACACGGAACGGAAGATCTCTGCGATAGTGGAGATCGCTGCAGCAAAATTCAAAGACAGAAAACGAAAGAGAGTACAATGGCAGCAAGAATATCCTTCCCGCGTAAAAGAAATGAACCTATTGCGAAAGATGATGGTGGCAGATATATCCATTATTATACCGAATTCTTCAACCATTTTATTTTATTTTTTAAATTTTTTTAGGAATGAAATACAATGCGTATGTATGTAATTGTATCTTGGATTTTTATCCAACTATTCTCCAAGTGTCAATTTGCGATAAATTCTACCCAATTTTAATTACGTCGTATTTTTGGGGTTCGTTCAGTTTTGTTGATATTCGAGTTGAGGAATATTTGGAAGAAAATTCCTCTTTTCATTTCGGTTGTTTTTTTTTGTTGTTTTTTTTCGATATTGATTGGCTTTTGTGAATCTTCGTTCGTTTCAAAAATGGATTTCAAATATTTATTTTCTTTAAGGAACGATATCTTTGAATTGATATACGTATCTATTTAATTCAGCATACTTTGGATTCTGTTCTTTTTATGTGTATTTTTATTGTTTTATTTGTATAAATCTCTCTCTCTCTCTCTCTCTCTCTCTCTCTATATATATATATATATATATATATATATATATATATATATATATATATATATTTATATATATTGTATACATGCACACATACACGCTTACACACACTTGTATATGTATATCACGGGTCTGTAATATATATATATATATATATATATATATATATATATATATATATTATATATAAAATTTTGCGACCACGCTACATCTCGCAGTATTGATCCCACACACGCAGACATTCACACACACACACACACACACACACACACACACACACACATATATATATATATATATATATATATATATATATATAAACCTATATTTACAAACATATAAATACACACACACACCATACACCCCACGCACACACATACGCACGCACCCCCCCATATATATGTAAAATGAAAATGGAAGTGAATCCGACGTTTTGTTGAACATTATTTAAACTATTTATTATTATTTATTAAAAATAATAATAGTTTGAATAATGTACACATGGATAAACTTCTGACCGAAACACGTGTAATTAAAATTGATGATAAGATCCTATTTTATCCATTCTATACTTTCTTTGCTTTCTTTCTTTTTTCAAAACACACACACACACACACACACACACACATATATATATATATATATATATATATATATATATATATATATATATATATATATATATATATATAGGTTTAGGATTAGCAATTATCATTATAACCTTTTAATATGCTTTTTGTGGTAGGCCACATACTATTAGAGAGACCTGATTTCCTAGGCCACATTTAAAAGGTAGGCCATGTACAAAAACGGTACCCAATATTGTTATATGTTAAACATATTTAACTATTTTTTGTTTGTTATTCCTACCTCTTGGGATATATCACTTTCAATGTTCAATTCTTATTATTATTCTTTTCCCGTAACCGTCTTTTCTGCGTATTCATCTTCCGTGGCTGGTGTTTCTTGACGGCTATACAACTTCTGAGTCCCGCTGATCGCTAAGTCGATCTTTTACCGTTGAGATTCGACACTAGTTGCTGTCGGGAAGAATTAATACAGCTATTAACTCTAGAGCAGTTTTCATTCTATGTCTTTTGATTCCAGTCTGCAATCGTTTATCTTCAGCAGAATTTATCTCTCCAGCTCTTTTTCTGTGAAGATTTGGAGTACGTTGTGACATATGGTCATTTTTAAGTGTAATTTAACAGTAGCTCAGTCGGGAGAGCATCAGCATAGGACGCACAAGGTTCCGCGTTCGATACCGGTCCTGGACAACTCAGCGTATGAGTAGCACAGGGATCTGTGCGGTTAAGTGAGGAGCTGATTATTGGCGTGGCGTTCCACCTCAGAGGCTAACATGACGACTTTTAAACTGGACGCCAAACCCAGTTTAGATAGCTGTCTCGCCTATCAATTACCCAGACCTCCGGGGAAATAGTTGGATTCTCACCCGGGGTGGCCTAAAGTCGGTATGTGTGTGTGTATGTGTGTGTATGTGTGTGTTTGTGTGTAAGTGTGTGTGTCTGAGTGTGTGTGTGTATGCGCGTGTGTATGTGCGTGTGCATGTGTGTTCGGTGTCTGCGTGCGTTTGTGTGTGTGTGTACGTGCGTGTGTGTTTATGTGTGTGTGCGTGTGTGTGTGTGTATCACGTTTCAAGTATTCCTAAATAATACAAATAATCCGCACACAGTGATGTGGTTTCATGTATTCCTATCGAAGATTAATGATTTTTAAACGAAACTGTTTGACTGATAAATGGAACCCTAACAATCTTATAAAAAATGTATGCCTAGAGATTAGGAAATCCCATTCATTGTACATTCATAATAAGACATTTCTTACAATTCTTTCTGAAGAGTTTTTTGCACACAGCTATATCCGATTTAGTATTTCTATCGAATACATATAATCTGCACATAGCCGTATGATTTCGAGAAATCCTTTCTAATACTAATAATTTGCCCATAGTTGTATAGTTTCAAGTATTCCTATCTAATATTAAGAATTTATACACAATTATATGGTTTCAAGTATTCCTATCTAATCTTATTATTATAATGGAGATTGTGGGTTTGTCTGTCTATAACCGAAACTATATTACTATACATGTCATAATTCCCTTTGTTATTTACATCACTTTCTCCATGATTTTATTTTTTATTTAAACCACAATTATTAATAAAATTGTTTTACACCATTAATACTGTTGACCATATCTACATTGTATTTACCTCGTACCCCACTTGTACGGGCTAGGCACAAGGCCCTATTAACGTGGGACCACCCACAAACCGAAGCTCATGGGTGGCAGGTGGAAAAGTTGCGTCGATCACGTCGGCATTCCCCCTCAAGGGGGTGCCTCAGGCACTGGGCAATAAACCCAGCCCTGCCCCTTTAAGTCAAGGGGTCAGGTATTGCCTGGGGGATAGCCCGCTGGGATCGACGCAATTAACTTGTAAAGATCCAGGGCCGAAGCCACTGGACCCCTGGCGTTGACCATATCTACATACTAATAACACGCAATTGTATTGATATATACAACAAAATAGCGGATTACAGTGTGAAGGGAAAAGCTAATTTGCATATTGATCTTAAAAATTTGAATTTAATAAATATATGCTTAGTATTATTGATTTCTAATTGTTTGGTTTTATCTTATTGAATATGAGCAAAAATCTCGGGGATAAATCTTAAAAGAAATCCTTTAACAAGAAGAAATAACTGTAATATTATTCTTTATTTCCTATTTTAACTAAATAGTTAAATTAGGAAAATTTACCAATGAAAGACGGGAGTAATTGAAAATGGGGAAGAGTTAGTTTCAAAGTTGTTCTATTTTTCAACCATACACCCTCTGTTCCAAAACTTTTTATCTGCATTCTTATTCAGTTTCATTAGCTTTTCTAATTTAATATGATATTTTATTATATTAAAACTTAAATACTCGCACCCGGTGAATGCATATATTTGCTAGTACTAACATTTTATACACAGTTATATGGTTTAATGTAACTGTTGCTATTTAATGATAATTCTTGTACAGTTATAAGTCTAGATTATACCTATCTAACACAAACAATGGTTTTAAGGGACTAATCTTATTATAATGGAGATTGTGTGTTTTCCTGTCTGTAACCGAAACTATTACTACTCAAGTCACAATTCTCTTAGTTATTAACGTCACATTCTCCATGGTTTTACTTTTATTTAAACCTCTCAATTATTGATAAAATTGTTTTACATTATTAATACTGTTCACTATATCTACATGCTAATAAAATGCAATTGTATACAAGAAAATAGTGGTTTCCAGTGTGAACGGGAAGGTTAATTTACATATTGATATTTAAAAAAATGATTCTAATAAATATGTGCTTAGTATTAGGGATTTTTAATTCTTTGGTTCTATCTAAATGAATATGAGCAAAGATCTCGGGGATAAATCTTAAAATAAATCCATTAACAAAAAGAAATAACTGTTATTTTATGCTTTACTTCCTATTTTAACTAAATAATTAAATTAGGAAAATTTAACAATGAAAGACAGAAGTAATGGAAGAGTAAGTTTCAGTTGTTCCATTTTTCTATTATACCCCCCTCTGTATCAAGTCTTTTTTATCTGCATTCTTTTTAGTTTCATTAGCCTTTCTAATTCAATATAATATTCTATTACATTAAAACTTAAATACTTGCACCCGGAGGGTGCATACATTTGCTAGTAATAATAATTCTTAGTAAGCAATTCTTGCTTCAAGTAATCATTCTTAATTCATATAACTCCTATGCCTTTTGGCTACCATTATGTTTTTTCCTGAATCCTACGCCTTATAGCATCCGTGATGTAAATTCTTTGTTTCGACCAAAAATTAATCTGAATCAGTGTTCACAGCCACCTGATACATTCAGTGACGTCATCGACAGTTGCATAACTGATATCCTGCAATGCATTTCCGCTAAGTGGTGTGTTATCAGATTTTAAATATTCATCAAGAGCGCTACCCTTTCCTAAAGCAACAGGACACTGTGTTATTGCTCACTAAAGACAATGTTACATAATCCATGCGCATTCGTCATTTCTATATCTTATAATATATTGTTATTCACTAACCTTCGCTTAGATGTGACACGAGGCCAGAGTATGGGCACCCAGTGAGAAACGAACTCACTAACAATGGTCTGTGAGTTTCTCTTGCTAACCATTACACCACACGATGTGTCCCGTCTTAAAATATATTAGTCGTTGTTTGTTTGGTTGGCTAGTTGTTGGATTTTACGGCACGTCAACCCTTCATGGATTATTTTATGCCGAACCCATTTTGTTTCATTCATTCTTGTTGGAATTCAATTTCCCCTCAAATTTAATCGTTAACACATTTAGAATACTCATTTTTTAAGTTATTTAACCTATAGATGGGACCCTGACAGGTACTACCACTCTGGGTCAGAGTGGACCAGGGAGTAATGGTGATGCAATGGTACTCTACATTCCTCAGACTTTCAAAACTGGAACTCCATACTAGATGCAGTTTAACGTATTACCCAGGTCACTAAGAACCTCACCCACCGCCTTCTTGCACATTTTAACGGTTTATTTATTTCCGTCCTTCCATCATATAATTTCGCTCTTGAAGAAGACCGCTAAAGGTTGAAACAGATTCTGTCAGCGATTATCAACATCATTTGTTTTTTCAAAAAATGTTTAATTCATATATATATATATATATTATATATAATATATATAATATATATATATATATAATGGGTAGGAAAATGTGGATAAATGTGGAAATAATAAATCACTTACTGGCAATAATTCTTGTTCTTTTCAATCCAAAATTCCCACTCTTAATTATTCATCTTTTTCCTTCTAATCAACCGTCACTTCCAAAAACTGTTCTCATCTCTCTGATCTGTTTTGTTACCGATTCAACTCCATTCTCTAACCGTCTATCCCTTCGCCTGTCCAGTTCGTCTCTGAACTATATCGTCTGTCCCGAATTACCGTCTGCTTCCGTCAATTTTTTCCCGGTCATTTTTTAAAATCAAACAAAATCTAACCCCTTTTTTTCTGGCCAAAGGCAGCAACTCTTACCTTTACATTTATCTATTTAACTTTTATACTTTTTTTGCCTTTTCTTTTTTCAACAAATAGTCAACCCTTGCTATTATTAAATGATATTTTGAAAAATCTCAGAATATCATGACAATATATATACATATATATATATATATATATATATATATATATATATATATATTGGGTAGGGAAATGTGGATACATATTAGTTTAATGGCATTAGGGCGAAGTTAAGCAATAGCAGCCTAGTCCCCAATTTGAACTCGGCTCGTTGAGTCTATATCCTTGTGACAATATACACTTTGCCACGAGGTCTTTCAGACATTTACACGCAAAAACCCCTTCAGGGTGGCATCCATTAAAGAAGGGATCCTATCAAAGTGTATGATGCAATTAGTCAGAACGCACAATATGTTAATACTTTCTGCTTGTAAACAATTTCAAACGGTTTATATGACATACAAAAGACATGCGAACGTCGGAAGTCGGCCTCTATCAATAGAAATCAGTGCGTGCTCAGATGAGTCACACTTTCCCCTTGAGAAAAAGGGAATAGCACAATAAATGAGCAATCGTTTTCTGCTAAGTCAGCAAATACAATGCACCCAACTGAGAGATACATCACGAAGATGAAGAAGAAGAATGCACTTTGAGTACAATAGTGACTAAACTGTCCAGATCACAGCCTCAATTTATTTTTATTGATTTAACCATATATATGCATATATAGGGTGGACCAGAAAACACTGAAAGATTTTAAATATTCATAGAATTTTTCGTTTAGATTTATTTTTTATATTATTTCTTAGATATTATTTTATCAACCTAATCAAAATATAAATGCGAAAGAACAATTTAGAATAATAGAATTTTACTAATGTTAATACACGAATAGCAAAGGCATGGTCGGCCACAACCAAGTGATGTTTATACACGAATAGCAAAGGCATGGTCGGCCACAAACAAATTATCAGTCATATGGAGGTCCGATCTCCCTGACAAGCTAAAGTGACGGTTCTTCCAGGCTGTGGTTACCACTTGTACCCTACCGAAGCGTCTTGAGAATAAGCTAGATCGAAGCTGCACAAGAATGCTGCGTGCAGTCTTGAACACGTCGTGGAAG
>CM042158.1:12510727-12530727 GCA_023376005.1 Doryteuthis pealeii | reverse complement strand
GAGTTATTTTTTCGTTTTCTTTGAACTCTGTATTTTTTTTTTAATGTTCAACCTGTGATCTGCTGTGACAGCAAAATCTACCTGTTGACAATTTCTCTTTTTCTTGTTAATCAATACTAGGCCCGGTTCCCTGCCTGGGATAAGGTGACCCATCTAAATCTAAACGTCCCAGAGAATTTTATGCGTTTCCTTCTCAGGAACAGATTATGGTTTGTGTATATACTATTTCTTTCACAATTCCCAGTGGATCAACTTACTAATCCACTCGAGCCTAGCGTTTCCTTGCGATAGTCTTCTGGATTGGCTTAAAACATAATTGATCATCTAAACTCTGTCTCCACACCCTACATTTGCTGTTCTCTTGTGTCTTATCTATTTTAGTTATGATATGATTTATTCTTAAGGTATTGTTTTGTGCTGAAATTATGAGCGACTCAGTTTCTATCTATGAGCAATTCAATTTCTATTTTGTTGTTTTCTTTTCTTAGCCATGACTTTTGATGTGCAATTTCACCAATCTGTCGCTTTAAGATTCTCTTTCATTTCTTCCTATTGCTGTTTTCTAATTTTTTTCCTGCTTGTCCATATACAGCCACTGCTGTTATTGGCTGTTGTAATTAATCTTTTTTTGCGTAGAGACCAAGTCGAGTTGTAGTAGTAGTCGTTAGTAGTAGAAATCGTCGTTAGCTCAAAGGAACAACATACAAAGTTGTATAATAAAAAGGGGTTGTTATTTCTTTCTAGACTCGTGGGTTTTTTCAGAGAGAGAGAGAGAGATAGAGAGAGAGAGAGAGAGAGAGAGAGAGAGAGAGAGAGAGAGAAAGAAAAAAGAGAGGGGGGAGAAATAGTAGGTTCAAGCAGTTCTATCGTAAATCACGTTCATTCGCGCTGTTTGTTGCTACCCTAGACATGTCACAACGGAGCCCCAACAAACACGTCCGACCCTTCTCGGGTCTGGCAAGAGAGAGGCCGAATTTTTCATTACTTCCTTTTGTGGTCCTGGAGGTGGGGTGGGATCACATGATCTTCCCCTCCTCTGCAGAAACTGGGACTTCCGTTTTTATTTCTAAATGTAGTTCCGGGGTCATTGGTCGGTCAATGGCTGGCACCCGTTGAGTGTTTAGCCGTCCACACTTCAACCTCTTTTTGTGCTTATTTATTTTTCTTCTCTTTCTTCAGAAATCCGATTACCGTTTTCTTTTTAATCCCCAAATTCTCTGTAGACCATAATGATTACGCTACACTTTCCTTGTTCCTTTTTTGTGGATTCTTCGAGTCCTTGGATTGGATATCTACGCAATATTCAGGGCTGACGAGTCCTTTTGCCTTTTTTCTCGATATATATTGTCTGTATCTATCATCTATTGAGTGCAATATCTTCTGCATTGTCATTAATTTTCTTGTTTTTGGTCTATCGGTCGGAGTTCCTCTTTGTTCATTTTAAGATTCGTCCAGAGTATCTTATAATAGAACGGTTCATTTATTCATTCCCTTGATGAAATTTCTGCAGTAGAGCTTGGTTTCTAGAATTTTTCTTATTCGGCTGAGCCATTCTTTTTTTTTTTTTTTTACTTTTTCTTTCATCTCTTTTTGTTGGATGGTGTCTGCATTTAAAATTCTCAATCATTTGTAATCTCCTTTTTTCCAAGTGCTAAATTTTCCTGGTTTGGTAGTTGTATTTTGTCTGTGGTTTCTCTTTATCCCTTCTAATCACTAGCTTGGCACATTTTCTGATACCGAATTCCATCCCTATTTCCTGGCTGTTTAGTCTTTTGGTTTGTACATGGATTTCCAGTTCTTCCTTGTTGTTCTTTTTTAACAAAATTCTGGATATCATCCATGGTTTATATTTTTCTTGTTTTATTATTTCGCTCCATTCGAGTTTTTCGCACTCACAATAGCCGGCGGTTCACTGAAGGCTGAGAGACAGCAAGTCTCCTCAGTCTCCAGGACTCTTCTGAGTATTCTAACCGATCTCAATAGTGCTGTGTCTGGATGGTGTCGATTCTTCTTCTGATTTCCAATTCATCCAGACTCTTTTTACAGACCCTTGAGGATAATTCCAAGGCACCAATTACAATTGGCACAACCTCCATCTTCATATTGCACAGTTCTCTGGCAAGGTTCAAGTATTTGTCTATCTTTTCCCTTTTTTTTACTTTCACTCGGTGATCGGCCGGGACGGCAAGATCCACGAGATGACAGGTTCTCTTCTTCTTGTTACTCAAATCTAGGTCTGGTCTCCTGATCGAGATTAGGTGATCCGTCTGTAGCTAAAAGTCCCAGAGAAGTTTTTGCGTCTCATTCTCCAGGACAGATACAGGTTTGTGCATATACCATCTAATTGAATGGTGAAAATTGAATATTATTATTATTATTATTATTATTATTATTATTATTATTTTCACAGCTTTTGAGTTTTTCACATCAGCATTAGCTGATAGTATTTCACTGGAGTCTGAGTGACAAGTCTCCTCAGGTCTCCAGGACACTTCTGAGTATTCTAGCCGATTGCAGCCGTGCAGTAATCTTGATGTTCCCAATTCTACCAATGATTTCTAGATCCTCCAGTCTTTTCCCCAAGTTTATTGGGACCGTTCCAAGTGCACCAACTACACTTTCATTCTCATGTTCCACATATTTTTCAATTCTCTGGCAAGGTCCAGGTATTTATCCATCTTTTCATTTTCCTTCAGCTTCACCCTGTGATCTGCTGGGACCGCCAAGTCCACCAGTTGACACGTTCTATTTCTTTTTTTGTGGGGGGGGTTAATCAGGGTCTGGTCTCCTGGCCGGGATAGGGTGATCCGTCTTTATCTCAAAGTCCCAGAGAATTTTATGCGCTTCATTCTCAAGAACAGATTCTGGTTTATGCATATATCATTTTGTTGTATGGTCAAATTTTATTTTTGCATAATTCCCAGTGGATCATCTTCCCAACCAGTCGTGCCTAGTTTTGTATTCCCGTTGTGTTATTATTATTATCAATTTTTGTATAGAATTTTGGGAAGACAACCATTACTAAGAATAAATAATGTGGAAGAAAGCACTAGTTGAAATTACAACAAGCAAAAATGATACATTAGTGCTGAGACTCCCTATGCGTTTTGTTCACTTTATTCTGTGATAGTTTTAAAAACCAACCCACGCTTAACATCCACAAATCTTATTCAGATCTGTAGAGCTTTATTAGCGACGAGTTGACTATCACAGTCTCTATCTCTCTATCACGTGGACACGGACAAGTCAGGGCAAGGCAACGAGCATAAAACTTCGATCGTTCCCCTATAAATCTGTGCTCGTGTTCAGCATTCATTGAAGATTAATAATTTATCTCCCGGGTTTATTTATTTATTATTTCTATTAGGCCTCTTTGTCAACTTCTACCCATCCGTAAACAGTCAACTGCTATAAAGAACCCGGGACCCGGTCGACTGCTTTTGATCAGTGGGGCGGAAAGAAACCCACCACGATGTTTCGGGTGTGAGCTACGTATTCTGTGCAATTGTGCATGACGGGATACTTGAATCATTGTTAAGTGAAAGATACGCCAGTTACCGATGTGGGGCATGGGGAGAGATTAGAGATATTTATCCATGTTGAGAAATATTGAGTTTATGGCAGTCATACCCATGATACCTAAACATATACTGTATATTAGGGTAGGTCGATTTTCAACTTTTTTTAATATCAAAAGAATTCAACCAGGAAAGTTAGTATAGCTAGCAAAATAAAAAACACCCTCCGGGCGATGTAAAAATACATTTTTAAAAGATATTGCTTGAGGAGGTGGAAGTTAAAAATTAAATGTCGGAGAGTTTGAACCATAAATCATGAAATCATCAAATTTATTAAAGGAGTAACAAAATAAATAAATAAATAAAACAATTTGAAATCGAAACTAAGTTCTATTAACTTTGAATATCTATTAAAATAAAACAAACTATATATAAATATATGATACTGGGGATGTATTATTAAAACTTGTTTTAAAAACAATGAGGACTGTCTCATGTTGCATGCTCAAATTTTGAGTGTATTTATTCTGTTATGACGATTTCGGGTATAGTGACATAAGTAGTGACGTAGTTTTTGTTACAGACAAAAACCGGAAGCGAATATCCCTTATTAATAGATAAGTACTGACACCAAAAATAGGTTTCTAACGTGCACCAATGTTTGAGCATTTATTTTTAAAGATCATCTAATATGAAACCCGTCCAAAATGCTTGTTTTTATTCAGTTACATATGAAATTAATTAAAAATCTCAATCCAGAAATGTTTGTCAATTTATTCAAATGAAATGAATAAAATATATTGAAAGTAACATTTAAAGTGAAATTATAACCCCTAACAGCTCAGACAAGCTGCATTTTACTTCATTAATTGAGATACGTTTGTAATAACATAGCAAGATATTGTTGTAGCGTTATTTTTTTCTATTATCAATGGAACAAAAGCAAACAAGGATGAACTCTGCTAGGAACAAATAAAGGGCTGATGATTTTAATATAAGGAATCATTGTAATTTGAACATCCTCTAAATATCTACTGGTTACTAATAGTAAGTATTTAAGTTTCTATTATATATAACTAGCAAATATATGCACCCTCCGGGTGCAAGTATAAAATGAAATATGTTAAATTTGAAATACTTTTGAAACTGAGGGGGTATAATCGAAGAATAGAACAACTTTGAAACTAAGTCGCTGAATTTTCCTAATTTAACTATTTAGTTAAATCAGGAAGTAAAGAAAAAATTACAATATTAAAGGATTAAGATTTATCCCCGAGTATATTCATTAAAAAAAAAAAAACAATTAGAAATCAATAATACCAAGCGCATATTTAATAAAATTAAACTCTTAATATCAATATGCAAATTAGCTTTCCTGTTCACACTGTAACCCGCTATTTTGTTGCATATATAATACAATTGCATTTATTAGAATGTAGATAAAGTCAACGTATTAATAAGGTATAAAATTTTTCAATTGAGGTTTAAATAAAAATAAATTCATGGTGAATGTGACGTCAAGGGAATGTGACGAGTAGTGATTTAGTTTCGTTCAGACAGACAAACACACAATCTCCATTATAATAAGATAATTGTAAGGCATAAGTTATAAAAGACGTGACAAAATATATGAATATTGTGAGAATAATAAACTTTTATAATGCCATCGTATACAAAGGTTCTACATAAAAGCCCTGTGAAGCAAACGAAGATCTCATTTCAAGGAATAAAACTTTTGTATCTCTGATTATTTCAGGTAAATAGAGTGGAAATGAAGAGTAATCTAGGACTTCCAAGGTGAAAACTGTATTATGGCATTTAGGGCATATATATATATATATATATATATAATTGATAATTAATCATATTATAAACACCATCTGCGACATCCGGAGCACTGAACAGCTGTTTCGATCCTTTGGTCTCATCAGCAGTGCATACCACAATCTCCGCCATAGAGATTGAACCAGTGGACCACAGCGTTTAACACTTTGCCAAATCATCTAGTCAATGGTAACATTATTCAAATGTCACTTAACCTATATTGCCATGTATTTTACAGATCTATTCCCAATTCGGGGCCTGCATCCACAGAACGAAACCTAATGGCAAAGATATATTGAATTTTGATTTTTGATAGAGGAATATATATATATATATATATATATATATATATATATAATATATATATATATATATTTACCTCCGCACGAGTAGGATGTGACACAAGGTCAATTACTTAAGCGAGTTCAACAGGTTTGAATTGAGAGTTTTCCTTCTAAACCGGTTGCCTATCCAAGGTTAAAGAGCCCAGTCTGCCCTACTATTTATCCATAGCTAGAGGGAGAGTAGGATCCATACCTTTCGCAAGGGTATTAGCGCAAAGTGAAATGTGATTACCACGTCCAGGATTTGAACTCGAGGCGACGAGTTTGGGGCGTGCATATAAGAACTTATGGGTGCGGTGATCTACTAATTCATGTTTAAGGCTTCTTACCCCTCATTACAGAGATTCTTTTTCTTCCTCCTTCGATCACAGTAACCAATAATTATTCTATAGGGCCGGTTTAGCTCAGTCGCTCGAGCAAATTCCTGGCTCGATACCGGCCCTCGCCAACTCAGTGTATGATTAGCACAGGGATATGTGCGGTAAAGTAAGGAGTTAATGGTGTGGTGCTCCATCCCAGACGCTTAAAAACAATCTCCTTGGTCTAGCGCAAGTGAAAAGGAATAGACTACCTCGCTGTCTGGCAGATACCGATTTTAGGCCACCCCGACGACTTTACCATACTTTATTCTTCTTATAGTTACCATAACTCACACATGTGAGTTTCTTGTCGGTTTTTACAGAGCGCCCCATTTCGACTACTTTGTTACCAGAGAGCATAGGACAAAGAGAAAGGAGATCACTGGACAGAGAGAGAGAGAGAGAGAGAGAGAGAGAGAGAGAGGCGAGAGAGAGATAAAGCACTGGACAAAGAGAGAGATAATGTGAGAGATAGTGAGAGTGAGAGAGCACTGGACAAAGAGAGAGAGTGAAAAGAGCACTGGAAAGAGAGAGAGAGAGAGAGAGAGAGAGAGAGAGAGAGAGAGAGAGAGTGAGTGAGAGAGAGAATGAGTGCACTGGACAAAGAGATCGATATATATATATATATATATATATATATATATATATATATATCGATCTCTTTGTCCAGATATATATATAGAGAGAGAGAACGAGAGAGGGAGAGAGAGAGAGAGAGAAAGAACCCGGAAAAGAGAGAGAGAGAGAGGAGAGAGAGAGAGAGTGAGAGAGAACACTGGGCAAACAGAGAGAGAGAGATAGCACTGGTCAAAGAGAGATATTGAGAGTGAGAGAGCACTGAATAAAGAGAGAGAGAGAGAGAGAGATAGATAGAGATAGCACTGGACAAAGAGAGAGGGAGGGGAGAGTGCACTGGACAAAGAGAGATAGTGAGAGTGAGAGATCATTGGATAAAGAGAGAGAGAGAGAGAGAGAGAGAGAGAGAGAGAGAGAGAGAGCACTGGACAAAGAGAAAGCGCCAGAGAGAGATAGACTGAGAGAGCAACAGAGTCAGTATTTCACAAAAACAATGACACAGTTCGAACCGACAAGTTCCACTAGATATCATAATAAGGTGAAGGTTAGTAGTATAAACGCCTTAGAAGCGTGTAACAACAGAAACCATGTGAAGCAGCATGATGGATGTAAATCAAGTAGGATAAACTTCAAAAGAAAGACAACAGCGTGTTTCACTAAATGCTGGGTGGATGAACCTCATAGGTCAAAGACTATGATCAAAAGTTCAGTCAGGAAATTACTGTTACTCATCTCTAATGGTGGCGTATATTAATGAGATAACAAAAACGTTTAAATCGAACTTAACGGACCTAAATTCCACCATCGTAAGTCACTCCGCTGAAAGAAAAAAATACCAACAAATTAATCGAATTTAATGAAATTTTCAGAAATATATTAATGAATAAAAGATATAATGCACCAATTATTTTTTAAAAAAACTTTTACATTTTTCAGGTCAGTTAACTTTGAACCACGTAACTTTGAGGCGTAACACAGATTCTCCAAGATACGTGGTTCAAAGTTAACTGACCTGAAAAAATGTAAACGGTTTTAAATGAAATTACTGGTACATTATATCTAGTATTCATTAATATATCAACACTGAAAATTTTCATTAATTCGGTTAATTCCCTGATTTTTGTTACTTTTTCTTTAGCGGGGTGACATACGATGGTGGAATTTAGGCCCGTTAAGTTTGATTTAACCACAAAAACAGTACCAGTTTTTGTGGCCATTTTTAGGCTTCAAATGAGAGCACTTTACAGTGGCGATCCCTTGTGTTAAACAGAGGCCGATCTTTAGTGAAAAATCGTTTGGTTGTTCTTCGGTGCCCCTTAGTGTTGTAGTACAATCCTATGGCTCTTCCTTGGTGTCCCTTAGTGTTGGTTAGAATCTTTGGTTGAGTAAAGTCCTTGGTTGCAAGTCCGTTCGACCATGGCGAATACGTGCAAATGGACGGCTTTAAAGATTGGCGATTAATAGTTAACTAACCACGTATTCGAGCTGTTGATTGGCTGGGTTTAAACCATTCGCCTACGCAGAGTCTATAATTTCAAGTGGCGGTTTCCAGCACACCTTATATACGTAAATGGAAGCGCGTGGTGTAATGGTTAAAGTCATGGGAAATGGACTCGTCGCCCCGAGTTCAAATCCTGGACGTGGTAATTGCATTTCATTTAGCGCTAATATCCTTGGGAAAGGTATGAATCCTACTCTCCCTCCAGCTATGGGTAAATAGTAGGGCAGACTGGGCTCTTTAACCTTGGTTAGGCAACCGATCTAGGAGAAGGAAAACTCTGAATTCAAACCTGCTGAACTCCGCTTAAGAAATTGACCTTGTATCGCATCCTGCTCGTACGGAGGGGTTGGTAAATATATATATATATACGTAAATGATACGTATATAAATGAGAAATAACAAACAGTTACTGAAAGATTAACAAGTCTAGAAACCAAATAAAACTTTCAAACCCCATCGCCCTTCACGTGAATCAATAAGGGGCGCGTTCTACTACAATCAGCTACAAACAAAGTACTCCAACCACTAGGGGTGGGTAGAATATATATATATTATTACAGTGTATATTGAAATAACCTACTCGAGTTTCCCCATAAGGATCTTCAGGGTTAATTCCGATGAATTAATCAAGATATTGATTAATTACAGCTAATTGCAGAAGTGATTCACTGTGTATCAATATCTTGATTAATTCATTGGAATTAACCCTGAAGATCCTTATAGTGAAACTCAAGTAGGTTATTAATTTTTGCTTTCGCTTTCGCATGCAGTAATCATGTCATCAACATTGAAATTATGTAACTGTGTGCAAATAAATGACTATTAATGAATATAGATAACTTGAAACCATGTAAGTATGGATAGACAAAGGCCGCATCCCCAAAGACTTACAGCATGGCGAATTAGCAGAGGGCACCCGACCAGTAGGGAGACCACACCTACGTTTTAAAGATGTCTCTAAGAGAAACATGAAGATATGCACATTAACACCAACACATGGGAGGCTTGTGCAGAAGACCGTGCGACCTGGCGCCTCCTCTTCAAACAAGAAACGAAAAGGAGTGAAGAATAGAGGAAAGAAGCCGCTACGGAAAAAAAGAGCCAAAATGAAGGAGAGACAACAGCAACTCCAGCAAGCACCACTGTTTGTTTGCAGTCACTGCGCCAGAGACTGTCATTCAAGAATTGGTCTGTTCAGCCACTCACACAGTTGCAGATTTTAAAAATAGATACTACGCCATCGTCTTTAGTAGACGGAAGGATGCCAGCAATACTAATACATGAAACTATACTACTGTGTGCAAAATATTTCTGTTAGATAGGAATACTTGATAACATATGACTCTAAAGCAGTTGTATTTAAGTTATTTAATAATTATATAATTATTTACTAAGGAGAACTATTGGTTACTTGACACCATATAACTGCAAAGGAATGAATATTATTAAATTCAAATAATTACATGAAATTATATGATTATTAGTATTAGATAATAATAGCTGAAACCATACAGTGCAAAATATTTGAATTAGATAGGAATTTTTTCTTTTTAAGTAAGGACGAACTCACAAGCGACGTCCTCCTGTGGAAGCCAGCACATGGGCACGCCAGTGTGGGCCAACCAGAAAAGACGTACATTGATCAGCTCTGTGCGGATACAGGATGCTGCATAGAGGACCTCCCGAGAATGATGAGCAATAGGGACGGATAGAGAGAGATTGTCATGGATATCCGTGCTAACAGCGCGACATGATGGTGATGAGATAGGAAAACTTGATATCATATAACTGTGTGCAAAAAGATTTAAGACACAACTACACACAGATTGTAAATATGTATATGTATCAACCCCTCTGCAGGGGTTGCTGCACACGTGTCACGTGATCAATTTCTTTAAATTGAAAGTTCATTACACGTCTATGAATATCATTGTATTGAATTTTCACCGTAAATATTTTGTTACATAATCTATACATAGATTATTGTCAACCCCCTGTATTTCTGAAGGAATGGCCCTTTTCATATCACGGGTGGGACTTTCCATGGAATATTACAGAAAGCCCGCGAAATACGCGAAGTCACGTGAGACATGGTTGGCTCTCTGTTTCAGCTTGGACGTCAGGCAGATAAGGTCTTTCTGCCTTAGCTGAAGCTAACTGCACACGCGCGTTATGTTAGTTACATGAAATGTTTAGTTAAGTAAATAAAAGCTTACATAGATAATATGGTTTTGTGGTTGATGAATGTCTTGGCAACAAGATTGATCTAGAAGAAGAAATGAATTAAGTGCGACCGACCACCAAGACGAAGTCCAGACGCTAGGAGAAAAAACGTAAGGTACCAAAGATGAACAGAAGAATAATAGAAGTAAGAAAGTAAAGAGAGAGTATACAACAATTTACCCAACCCTTCCACACAAGCAGGATGAGACACAAGGTCAATGTTTTAGCGGAGTGTAACAAATTTGAATTCAGAATTTTCTTTTCTTAGTCTAGTTGCCTAACAAAGCTTAAACAACCGAGTCTGCCCTAATATTTACCCAAAGCTGGAGAAAGAATCGTTGAATGAATACGTTTTCTTAAGGCTTTTAGCTCTATGAGAAACGCAAACAGTCTTAGTTCAGGATTTAAACTCGTCTCATTGTGTCCATTTCCAACGACGGTAACCATTACACCTTGCGCCTCCTTTTTTGATATCATATAACTGTGTTCAAAATACTTAATAAACAATTACACTCAAGCTGGAAATATAAATTTACAATGAAAGCAATTCCCTAGACATAGAATAATCCTAAGCAGGTTGACATGACTTTACAAATTATCAATCATTTAAATAATTAATTGACTCTAAAGAGTTTGCTGGGACTTGCTAGCACTTAACCTCTAGGAATAAGCACTCGTGAGCATAGAGAATAAATAAAATATCCGCCCTTTAGTGTCTTCACTTTTATACAATTGAAAATATTAATAATGATATCAACAGCTATAAAACTTGCTCGGCCATTTTCACTGCGCTATTTCAACCATTTGCTTAATAACAAAACAAAAACAAAAACAAATAAAAAAACCCAAAAAAACCGGAACTTCATAAATAATGTCGTGAGTGACCACACTTTTCCATCAGATCTTTCCTGTTTATCTTTTTCATCAACTTTATCCGTTATTTAGATTCCATCTTTATCGGAGTCGCTAGTAATACAACTGAAGCGTAGAAAACGTCGATGACAAATGAAACTAATCAATAATAATAATAGAAACAGATTGTGTCGGACTGTATGCGTCATCATCAATGTTTTAGGGTCTGCACTCATCCGGTTTGGGAGTTACAACTTTGAAGTAGTTTGTTTTAGCGAGCTAAGTTTACAAAAGAATTAAATCGATAGTGAGTTCGATTCTCACCTGGTGTTTCACAACCCTTGCGGACCATATGTCCTTCAGGCACCCCTTTTTTGATCTCGTTTCATAAGGACATTTTTTTATTTACACCGTCAACATCCGGTTGTCCGTTAGGGGCTAGAGTTAGGGGTTAGGGTTAGGGGTTAGTTTTATAATTAAAAAAAAAACTCTAAAAATCATCTGTTAAACAACCGGATGTTGACGGTGTAAATGAAAAAAAATGTCCTACTGAAACGAGATCGAAAAAGGGGTGCCTAAAGGTCATATGGTCCCACTTGGCCTTAAGACATGATTGAATGATATCTATACGTATATATATATATATATATATATATATATATATATATCAATTTGTTGTTAATTGTTGTATTTTCTTGGTTTAATACGGACATACATACACACAATCGCCGTGTCCCGTAGATCCATTACTACTGAATAGTGAGTTGAATCCATGTGGGATACCTCATTTAAATCCATATGTAAAAAATAGACCTTGCATTAATCCAGCTATACTGAAAAGAAATATTAATGTCTACTATCTAAAATATTAATGAAAAAAAAAATCCATGCTGTTAAAATTTAAATTTATTTTTTAATTATCTTCACGAATATAAATCAAATCTCTATTATTTTTGCTCAAAAACCAAGTCCTGGTGATATTTAATGTGTATATATATTTACTTTTTGTTAATTGTTTTATTTTCATAGTTTCCTCCAGACATATAGATTCACACAACTGTCTTTATATATGTATAGACAGATTAGTTATAAAAGACGTTCGACTAAAAACCCACGAAAGCAGCTATCAATAATATTTATTTTAATATATCTTAAAATTTGACTTTTTTCATTGAAAGTAGCGATTCTTGTTTAATATTCTAATATAAAAAGTTTAAAGTTTTATTAAAATCGGCTCATTCCCCAATTTTTGGTATTTTTTTACCAATCAGGGTTAGTGAATTGGTAATGTAAAAAAGATTCTATAATTGCGTATATAAATATTATTTGATCTGAATACTTAATATCATATAAATATGTTACAAAGAATTCTTAAGAAACAAAGAATGTGAATATGAATGTACATTGAACGCAATTACTTGACCTCTAAACATAGAATAACCGGAGGGGTTAACCTGCCGTTAAAAGCAATCAACAAATCAATCATTATCATATTTTGTGTTCTTGGGGAAGCAGTAGGAAATGTATATTACTTCAACTTTACAGAAACGGGCAACTTGCGCATTGTTATAAGAACCAGGCTAGATTAGCATTGCCCATATAGTTATTATCTACGTTATTCGGACTATTGTCTTCATCTTCATTGTTATCTGTACAACGTTTGGGCCGATGTGCCCACCGGCCTTCTTCATGTATTTCTTGTTGGACTGGGGAACCTTCTTTTCGAATTCTGTAACCTTATTGTAATCGGGAACCTTCTTGTCGTAATCGGGAGCCATCACGGAACCTAAACCTTTATTTTCTCATTGGGTGGTCGTTATTTTTGACAAGGTACGAAATTAAGGTTGGCTTATTATGTAATCCTAACAGGGAAGTGATTTCACCCTGCCAAACAACACCCTGTCGGCTGGGGTGTAGAAAATGCCAACTGTACCACTTTATAGGGGTAAACCCACCTCCAATGGGGTCACCGTGAGTGACAACCTGTGATGCTTAAGAGCTGAATCCTTGTGGCTGAGCAGTCAATATCTTGCAACACTTCACTTTGGTCCTTACCTATGCTAGACAGGCGATAGGAGAGGCTGGTCACCTCAGGCCGTAGCATCTATATGATTGTCTACGCCCCTATTGCCATTATAGGAAGTCACCAAGCTGTTTTTTTTTTCGGTGACTGAGCGTTTTCGTGTACTGAGTATGACATCAAACTGTATCTAACAGTGAGTTTCCGATTCTGGAGCTCTGTGAAATATGGAGTACCCCTTCATTGCCATTATTTCCAGGTCACCCTAATCTGGACGTGTAGTACCTATTAGGTTACCATCTATGGGCTTAATTAAAAAAAATAATTGAGTTTAGATATGTGTAAAAATATGAGTTTTTAAAAATTGGGTTATTTCCTAGTTGAGTAACATATTACAGGGTGACCCAGAAAAAAACAGAACCAAATTATTTATTTATTTCCCATTAAACTAAGTCTAAACCCCAAACCTAACCCTAACCTAACCCCTAACCCTAAACCCTAGTTAAAATTAACAGTTTTATTGCAAAATTTGTGGGTTCTGTTTTTTTTTCTGGGTCAACCTGTAATATCATGTTACTCAACTAGAGGGGTTAGGGTTAGGGTTAGGATTAGGGTTTAGGGTTAGGGTTTAGGCTTTAGGGTTAGAGTTTAGTTAGTTTAATGGGAAAAATAAATATATTTGGGTTTTGTTTTTCTGGGTCACTCTGAAATATGTTACCCAACTAGGAAATATCCAAAAATTGAGTTTAAACCAATTGAGCTTTTTTTAAATTGAGTTTAAAAATGTTGAAAAGCCATCAGAAATGAATAAAACAATCCGTCTAGGGCATAAAATAACCCAACAAGGTTTGGAATGCCGTAAAATCGAATCAATCAACCAACCCGCCAAACACACAAACACAAAAGCAGCCCGTACACATTGCTCATGGTCACTCTCGCGATATCTAACCATTAATAACGAGACACCGAGAGAGAAAATCAGATCGAGGCTACAAATTCACTTCTTCTAGATCACTTCAACTCCAACATCTCGTTTGTTAACTAATGTTCTAATTAAGTTGAAATCTTTTCTTAGCTGAAACGTACAGAGCTGCGCAT
This sequence comes from Doryteuthis pealeii, assembly GCA_023376005.1. NCBI lineage: Eukaryota > Metazoa > Mollusca > Cephalopoda > Myopsida > Loliginidae > Doryteuthis > Doryteuthis pealeii. Next base: position 12,516,412 of record CM042158.1, on the reverse strand, counting down.
GCGCCTAAACTGACAACTGGAAAGATCTACCAACGATATTGAATAGTATGACACGAGTAGAAGAAGGATTGAAAGACATTATTGCTCGCTTTAGTCTTTGGTAGAATCAGGGTTTTGAAGCGGAGAACAGCAGGAGGAGCTCGCTTGGTTGGAGGATGTTGAGATGGGGATCGGTAAATAGTCCTAAATATTGAATATATTTCAACTTGTCTGAATTTCTGATGGACACTGCTTATCGGATCATAGTTGATAGACATCCGTAATTATGTTACTAATATTACACGTGTTCATTTGGTTTCTGAATCAGAGAGAGTGACGTACGATCGCCTGACTTAAGATGAATACAGGCAGTTTACTTATAAATATACACATACATAGAAGTACTGATACAAATACATACGCACAGAGGATGTGTTCTATGTGTTGGAAGTTATTAAAGGATATATCTGTGTTGGGAGTGGGAGCTGGTGTATACACAGATGAAGGCATACACTCACGATTGTAGGAAGACTGAACTGGCAGTCATGTACGTATATATATATATATATATATATATATATATATATATATATATATATATCGTTATTTTTAGCTTCTCTCTCGATGAGTCCGGAGTAAAAACAAGTTCTGAAGATGATTTTTATAAAATCGACTTATTGTTCAATATTAGCTATGAATATGATATAAAATATTTTCATTTCAACAGCATTGTGTGTTTTCATATCCTTTTATCTATCTATCTATCTATCTATCTATTTCTCTCTCTCTCTCTCTCTCTCTCTCTCTCTATATATATATATATATATATATATATATATATATATATATATATATAAGGGTTACTACATGTAAACATTGTAGTAGCATAAGTAGTTAATCCAAAAGGGCTCAATCCCTGAAGACGGTGTACTAAGAACACCGAAACCGTGGTAGGGAAATAACTTTTCTACAACTATATATATATATCACACGCGGCGGTTGTAGTTTTTACGACTATCTTGATATACCCCCGACAAAAAAAGATAAGAACACAAAGACAATATGTGAAGAAAATATTTTCATCTATACTTAGTATTTCGGTTTATGATGAACCATCATCAGGACAATGCAAAATAAATTTTTGTAAGGGAGAAAAATGAAAATGTTGAGTGTATGGTGAATGTGTGAATAATATTATTTATTATTTTTTATATATATATATTATATATATATATATATATATATATATATATATATATATATATATATATATATAGAGAGAGAGAGAGAGAGAGAGATAAGATGAGTCGAATGGTGTTGAGCGTCATAGTTCCATAATATTTTTTAAAGGAAAATAGGTTAAAATATATACCCCTCCGCACGAACAGGATATGGCACAAGGTCAATTAATTAGACGGAGTTTAACAGGTTTGAATTGAGAATATTCCTTCTCCTAGACTAATTGCCTAACGAAGTTTTTAAAACCTAATCTTCCTTACTATCTACCCATAGCTGCATGCATACGTTTCCCATGCGTATTTTCCCTATGTGAATTGTCCAGGATTTTAACTCTGATTGAGTAGTATTTCCAACGTCACTCCAAAATAAGTCAAAAATATATGATAGATTCTTTAAGGTATTTTTGTTGTGCTTGATCTTACTTACAATCACACATAAAAAAGATATAAAGCACTCGACGATTTGAATACGTTTATTTTTTTACACAAATTTCTAACACAGATTTTCAGGCTTTTATTGTTTTATTTTTTTAAAAATTTTTCTCTATTTTATTGTTCATTTTTTATTCATTATTTTTTTGTGTTTTTAAATAAATAAAAAATCCACAGCAAAAGAAATGGTTTTGCTTTTGCCCATTGTGTATGTTATCTGATGATTCTGACTTCTTTTATTACGAAGCCAGTTAAAATATCTCTGTATGTTTGAGATGAGGCTTGATGATTAGTATAAATACTATTTAGTTGAAATAGATTAATTTATAATAGTCAAATGACTGGTTATTAACGTTTTTACTTTATATGGAAGTTTATATATTTTTATACATACACACACAAATATATATATATATATTGACTTATACTAAGTCGTATATATTGACTAAGTCGTAAATAAGTGTACAAGAAGGAGTGGGTTTCCCGTATACGTGTGTATAAACAAAGTGAACATCAGAACTACCCTGACGCCTTCAGTGGACTTATCCTGTCCCCCCAAAAAAAAAAACTGACCTGAAGTTACTGTTGCTTATCTGATACACAAATGCAAAATATAACATATCCCAACCTCAATTCTTTTTCATGAAAACCGATAGTGGTAAGATTGGGGTATTTACTACTCTCATAAATCCCCAATTGTGTTTGAAATGGGTTCCTTAGCCTTGGTCGGCAACCCATCAACTCAAGAAGTCTGACACAGAACCTCTGATGCCCTCAAGGAAAGGCTAGGGGAGTAAACCACGAAAATAAATCAGGAGCTGGAGTCCCTAAGGTGGTGTGATACTGAAATCCAGTGCTACCCATTAACTCCTGCGACACTACCGTTGCCAAACTGCATTGGTCCCTTACCTTTCCTTTGGACCACAGCGGTAGTGTGGAGAGGGGGAATTTGCTGCACGGGCAACATATCCTCCAGACTATGTAGTTCAAGTTAACAAAAACCTTGACACTACGCCATCGTCTTTCGTAGACGGAAGGATGCCAACATATATATATATGTCTAGCCACACTGGAGAGACTTGATAAGTCGAAACACGTGTCTGTGGATTACCATATATATATATATATATATATATATATATATATATATATATATATATATATACTAGTACACACACACATACACGAACACGCATACATATGCGTGTATGTCTAATAAAATTCCAACGAAACGAAACCACCGAAAAGTAGCCAATTAGTCTACTGACAGTTTAGTAAATACTTTTTTTTACATTTTTGTCTGAGTCAATAGCAATACTGTTTACGTTAATGGTTCTTAAAATTTGACATAGTCAACACAAATTGATATTTTGAAGAATTGCCAAACTGGAAAGTTAATTCCGATCCTTCCTTGTCAAAATTCTAAATGAACGCTGTAATGTAAGGTAAAATAAAACAGAGATTTTCCTTGTGCAGAGACATATAACCGATTACTCTGTATAAACTATACATTTATCAATCTATAGAATGTACTGGTGATAAGTTGCAAGTACTTTTGGAATACAACGTCTGGGGAGCCATGTGCCTCTCAGGTACCTGAAGTTGGCATATAAAACCGTTCCGATATTTTAAAGCTATTTTTTGGCACAATGCGGGTATTTTTATGCCCTGAAATCCGATAGGAATACACAACTTGTAGAATTGCTGCAGAATTTTTACTTTTAACATTCTACTACTTTCACTTTCCTTTGTTTTCTTTTGTTTGTTTATTTTACCTTTAGTTTCTTTATCCTACTTTACTTTCACTTGATTTTATTTCCATTTTCATTTACTTTCACTTTCCTTTCTACTTTCACTTTCTTTTTTTTTTCTTTTCAGTTGTTTACATTTTACCTTTAGTTTCTTTCTATCCTACTTTTACTTTCACTTGATTTTATTTTCAATTTCTCATTTACTTTCACTTTCCTAAGATTCTCCTTTGTTTTTCTTTTCTGTTTGTTTACATTTTACCTTTACTTTCTTTCTATCCTACTTTTACTTTCACTTGATTTTATTTTCAATTTCTCATTTACTTTCACTTTCCCTATATTCTACTCTCACTTTCCCTGTCATTTATTTCATTTTCAATTACTTTATATTTATTTTCAGTTTCCTTATATTCTACTTTTACTTTCACTTTCCACGATTTTCTTTTCAATTTCTTTATATTTTACTTTTACGTTCTTTAGATTGTACTTTCAATTTCTCTTTCCAAGATTTATTTTCAATTTGTATACATTTACTTCAACTTACCTTAGATTCAACTTTCACTTCCCTTACATTCTACTATCACTTTCATTTTCTCGGATTTTATTCATAGTTTATTTACATTTTACTTTATATTTTTCTAGATTCTACTTTCACTTTCCCAAGATTCTACTTTCAGTTTACTTTTATTTTAATTGGAGCTTTAAGTTTGCCAGCTCAGTAAATATCAATGTATTTAGATGATATTCAGTACATGAAAACTTCAAGTGAAACCTTCCGTTATGAGAAATAATATGTTGGTGGTGATATTTTTGACTTTTTGAATCTCTGGACTCCTACTGAAGGTATTTGGATTTCAAAGAAAATCACCTGTCTACACACAGATGTTAGCAGACTTTACGAATATGCAATTGATGATATTATCTCATTGCCTTAACGTTTCTCAAACAATGGCTAACATAAAAAAATTAAAAAAACGGATTGTTTAGTAAACATGTTTGTTTACATTGACGAACGATGGACACCAGTACATAACTATGTAAATGTTAATTTCTAAATAAAATAGTGCACAGCCATGAAACGTCTAAGAAAAATTAATTTTTCCTATTTAAAATATTAATGCAAAAAAAAACCTAAAAATCTAAACTAATCTTACAAAGAATTGTGTATTTCACCGTAAAAATTACGATGACAGAAGTGTAACTAAGTGATTAATTCTTAAACTGTACATAAGATTGTATAATTAAGAAAACAAAAAAAAAGATTGAATAAATGATTGTTTATCCTGTACAATGAAATACTTACTACAACTTTGAATCAGTAAAAATGTAGGTTTAATATGAAAGAAAAAAAAATTGATCGAGCTGAAGATAAAACAGATGTTTCAATTAAGAGTTAATATTCTGGGAACCTTACAAAACAAAGGGATAGGGCAAACTGATTCAGACATTAAGCATATTCCATCCGACTATATATGTTCTGTCAGCTACATAATATTTATCACCGACCCCACGTGTACGGGTTAGGCACAAGGCCCTATTAATTTGGGATCCCCACAAGCCGAGATCAATGGGTGGCGGGTGCAAAAAATGCGTTGATCCCGTCAGCATTCCACCTCAAGTGGGGTGCCTCAGGTACTGGGTAATAAATCTGACCCTTTAAAACGAGGGGGCAGGTATTGTCTGCGGGAATGGCCCCCCATGGGATCAACGATATTAGCTTTTAAGTTCCAGGGCTGAAGGCACTGGACCCCGACCCCGTGGTCAGCTACGTGTTTAGGAATTTCTGTAAGACATGGGCCTTATCCTGGCATGGTTCTTTAGGGATTTCAATTTAGAGCTCTGCTTTACTTTTCCTTAAAATATTTCCCTGCTGAGTCTCGCAAAATAATGGATTCATGCCTTCCTCAGACTCATACAACAAGCTAATTGGTTACCAACAATGATACAGAATATATAAAGACGGCGGAGACCTTATTGTCGATATCAGCCGGACAGCGAGGGAGTCTATCCATTTTTTAGACTCACATTTTAGGGATATTGTTTTCTTTGCATCTACCATCAACTCCCCACTCTACACATCCAAATTACGCTACTCATGCGCTGGTTTGACCAGAGACAGTATCGAATCCGAAACCTTGTTTTTCCAAGGCTAATGATCTACCATCCCGATCTAAACCGGATATAAGTTTTAATCAATAAATAAAGGGATTGGTTTTTGAATAAAGCAAAATAAATTATGTTTTCATAATTTTTACCATAAAAATAAACTTGGTTTGGATTGGAATTAT
>CM042158.1:12495727-12505727 GCA_023376005.1 Doryteuthis pealeii | reverse complement strand
TATTAGCGGTATGTGAAATGCCAAAGGCTTCGTCTAGGAATTGAACTCGGACCGACGAGTCCATTTTCCACGACTCTAACCTCTAGAGTATATATATATATATATATATATATATATATATATATATATTATATGAAAATTACAATGCACATAATACCCCCATAGACAGAATATATATATATATATATATATATATATATATATATATATATATATATATATATATATATATATATATATATATATGCGAGTCTGTGTTTTACCGAGCACTTAAGCCAATGGTAGGACGTAACACTTTAGGGATAGAACAGCTGGTTTGAATTAAGAGTTTCCCTTTTCATCAGCAGTTTCCTGAACAAAGCCCCCTGAGCACTTTTTTTAAAGATGATATATATATATATATGCACAATATATTTGTAGAAATGGCCTTCTTATGTGAACAAGTGTCAGTCACCATATATATATATATATTTATAATAGAAAAGTTGCAGAAACACACACAACCTATCGGACATATTCTGCCAAAATAATAATTCACTGACTGAAGAAGACAACAGATCGGAAACACGTGTCACATAATACATTTTGCGGGCCTTCTTTTTTATAAATATTGAATTTTCTCCCGTTGGGACCCGAACAACATTATATATATATATATATATATATATATATATATATATATATATATATATATATATATATATATATATATATATTGAATCTTTGCTTTCGCTAACCTAATATAGATATTCATGCTGTATCATTAATATTGTGCACTCTTTAATTATCGATATAGCAAACTCTATTGTCAGTATTGATTATATATATATATATATATATATATATATATATATATATATATATATAATATAGCGTGGAATTATCACTGTTTCAGCTTTTACTGGAACGGTGTGCCAAAGTGCAGAATTATTGGTAGAGTGCTCAATATAAAAAAAGAACTATTATATTATATAATATAATAAATATATAAAGGTTTTACATATCTCTAACAGTCTTGACTGTTTCTTTGTCATCAAATAAGTAGATATGTAAAATCTGTATATATTTATTATATTATATATATATATCTGTGTGTGTATGTATTTATCTCTGTGTGTGTGAGTGAGTGTGTGTGAGTGTGTGTGTGTGTGTGTGAGTGTGTGTGTGTGTGCGTATGTACGTATCCGTAAAATATATATTCTGGTGTAATACATTTGTGATACAATACCTTTGCGAATTGTCTTTTTGCATATGCCTATTTCTATCGTACAATTTTATATACATATATACGTCTACACCTCCCAACACACATACATACACACACATAGGCTTACATATACACACATACTCACTGCATATAATTGAATTAGAGAACATGCAGATTACACACACTGGCAATCCATATCCGTATACACGCATCCCACTGAAATATAAACCTTTCAGATGATTCGAATCCAGCAAGGAGTGGGGGGGGGGGGTCATACACAAATCAAGGTTTATTAGATTAATGTTGAGGAAAAGCTAAGTGTCTTTGAAGTTTGGGCAACTTTTATTGGTTGACCAGTTGCTTAGCTGTAGGGTATCATTTAAAAGCTTCAGAGAAGAAAAACGGAGCATGCGTCTTATCTGAATTTACGGGAATGGACATCAGTTAGCTTTTAAATACTTGCACGCTTCTTTGGTCGTCACAGAAGAAGCCATTTATGGAACTGATAGCCACTGAGGATGAAAAATGAATTCCTTGCAATAATACAACACATATAAGTCACTTTATATATCTAAAAGTGAATCCTGCAGCAATACTTTTCTTTGTTTAGAAGACCTGGGAATTTCAAGCGATGACTATATATATATATATATATATATATATATATATATATATATATATAATAAAATTTACCGGTGAATATGGAACGGTGGTTAGGAAGTGCAGAATTAGTAAGTCAGCGATATAACAAATACAAAGTGCTCAATACGAAGCAGAGGAAATTTATTATAAAATGGGTACAAGAGATAACCTATTCGAGTTTCCCGATAAGGATCTTCAGGGTTAAATCCACTGAATTATTCGGGATACCGATTAATTGCAGTCGATTACACGTGTGTGTCACACTCGTGTAATCGACTGTAATCGAGCAATTAATCGGTATCTCGATCAACTTTTCCTTTATATATATATATATATATATATATATATATATATATATATATATATATACGTCATCCACAGATACAGTGTTTCAACGTTTACGTCTCATCAGTGCGGCTCGAATTTAACAGCTACTTCTAGCCGGGAACAAAATCCGACAGAATTTTCGTCTGTCAAACTCCTTGTCATCTCGGCCGTTGGCAACTGTCAGTAGGAGGCGAACAATTAATTAGTACATACTTACGTAGATGTATATTTTTACAATCACCAGAGAACTCATGTCTGTAAACAACAGACGAGTGAATGGCTTACTCTAAACGGAAAAATTCATTGATATTCACCAAGGAATATGTTTCTTATCGGATTTACTGGAATATACAGTTTTATAATTGAATTGTTGTATCTCCACCTTTTCGGCCGGTGATCTTTATCGCTGTTCCATCTTTCGTCGTGGTCCCACGCTTTCCATGTTTTTTATCGTAGTTTTATTTGTATAAAACATAGCAACTTCTGTGTACCTTCTTGAATTTATTTATGGCATGTTTGAATAGCAAATGGGAATTAGCCATCGGACCATTTGTTGCATATCGTGCGGGCGGAAGTAGGATTTTCCGTTTAAACAGAAACAAAGAAAAGACGATGAAAATAACAAAGGACTTTTTTCCGGTTAACCCAAACAAAGAAAAATAGTAGAACAATGAAATCGGAAGTATATTTTTCCGCTGATAAGTATACCAAAAGAAAATGCGTGGGCGGTTTATATACATAAAAGAAAGTCGATAGCAGGGACGACAGTTAGACAGAAGACTCGGAAAAGAGAACAATGATCTGACAGCCGCCACTGTCTGTCAAGGCCGACAGCCTGTGACACCCACCACCTTCACCACCCCATTCAGCAGTCATTGTCAACGCTCGCCACCCACGCACAGCGGAGGGAGATGAAATAAAGTCAGCACATGTGTTGTGATTTCCTTAATTCCGACTACTACATTTAAGCTAAGTAGACAATATACACCAATGATATCAATTTGATACCACTATACAACACATTGATGGAAATAACGATTGCTCTTTGCAGCGTTTCTCGGCTAACTGATTAAATTTCAAATTGTATCGCCACCCTTTCGGGCGGTGATCGCTATCTTTCTATTTTTTGTCGTGGACCCACGCTGTTCCATGTTGTTTTTAAAATCGTATTTTATTTGGATAAAAGATAGCAATTTCTGTCTATCTACTTGAATTTATTCATGGCATGTTTGTATAGAAAATGTGAATTAGCCATCGGACCATTGATGGAAATAACGATTGCTCTTTGCAGCGTTTTCTGGGCTAACTGATTAAATTTCAAACTGTTTATATAATGTTATTCTAAACTTCAACTTTTTTTACGACCTTCATCAGAGTGAATTTTTATTTTTTTTCTGTGTACAAAATATTTTTACATTTTTCCTATTATTATTACTATCATTATTTCAATTTCATCTGATTATTTTAATAATAATAATAGCGTAATCCGTATACATTTTGATAAATTGCCCGAAACACATGTGTAAGTGATATCGATTAAATTCATTTTTTATCCATCTACATTTCTTTTCTTTTAAACAGCCAAGTTTGAAAATTGCCTTTAATATTGTTTTTCAATTGAACCTATTTGACATTAATGGTTTTTGTGTAAATTGTTTATTTCTGTAAAAATATAATTATACCTCATGCCAAATAAAAGAGTCAGCAGAATAACACGAATCTAGATAATGTAACATTGCAGCAAATGGACTGCCGTCGTTGACGAATCTCCCATATTGTGAATAGTAGTAAAAGTAAAGTCGACAGGGCGGCCTAAAGTCGGTATCAGCCAGTCAGCGAGGAGGTCTATCCTCTTTTCAATAGCGCTAGACCAAGGAGATTGTTTTTAGCATCTGAGGTGGAGCGCCAAACTACCATCAGCTCCTTATTTTACCGCACAGATCCCTGTGCTACTCATACGCTGAGTTGGCGAGGACCGGTATCGAACTAGGAACCTTGTGGTTTCTAGCCGAACGCTCTACCGACTGAGCTAACCCGGCCCTTTTTTTGTGAATAGTACCAAACGTCAAATGAAACAAACTTATACTAATATCTACCAAGAGAATTATTGATTGAAAACACGAGACAGCTACATTGCATAAGATCACCAGAAGACCAGGGAGTCGAATATGAGTTGTCTCCTCTGCTCTTTGTTAGTGATTCCGTTTTGATTGGTTGGTTGGTTTATTGATTTTAACGACATATCAACCAGTCTGGTGTTATGTCATGCCTAACGGTTAGGAAGTAATATATGTTGGGCATTTATATTCATACTTTTGTAGTAATTGGTTTTAACAATTTGATATCACAATTTGGGATCATGTTGTATGGTATTGATTAATATCATTTCTATATTCTCTGGTATCATTTTATTTCCCTTAAAAAAGGACAGAATGTCTTCTATGTTGACTTTTTCAAATAGATCTTTCATATTGTTTGCATTAAAATAACGGTTTCTGATGTGAGCAAAAAACCTGAATTTTATTAACATGTGTTTAACAGTCAATGTTTCACATTGTGTTTGTTGTTCTTGTTTGAGTACATAGGTGTGCGTTAGCCTTGTGTGACCAATGTGTAATCCGGACACAAAAACCCACCGTGATATATTTAAGCGGATCGATTTTCATAACCGCACATAGGTATAATACAAATTGGATATACCCCGGTGGGATAATTAAACTATTACAACTAGTGATATGTTTACTTATGTTTACTTAAGAGCTATTTGTTTGGTTTGGTTTGTTTTGTTTTACGGTACATCAATCTCAGTGGGTCATTTAATGCCGGCAAAGTTTTGAAATGAATTCATTCGTAATGGATACTCAATTTTTATAAACTCAAGTCTTTCTATTTAACCCAATGTTTTCTATGTTGACTTTTCAAATAAATTTATATAAATATTAAAATAACAGTTTCTGATGTGAGTAAAAAATCTGCATTCTCTGAATAAGTGTTTAACTGTCAAGGTGTTTGACATGTTCCACATTGTGTTGTTGTTCTTGTTTGAGTATATTGGAGTGCGTTAGTTTTGTGTGACCAATGCGTAATCGAGACACAATGACTTGTTTCTTTCTAGAATTCCTTATAGTTGATCTCCAAAGTGGGTTTGATTAGGAAGAGTTTATTGTAGATGTTGTTATTCCAGCGTTGTTGCAATTTTGTATGAAGGAATCTATTGATTTTATGTTTCTGAATATTTGTCTTTTAGCATTCCACTTTAGCTCAAAGCAGAATTCAGCTGACGTATCCCTTAATACGCATGCATGCCAAGTATATGTTTGTGTTTTAAGTAAACACCCTTTCATGCGACCGTCAGTATAGTATCAGATAACAAGAGTTAACTTGATCATGGAAATCAGCATAGTATCACTGAACACGCAGTATCGTCTCATGTAAATGGAATTTGCTAATTAACACACCGGCATCCCAACGTCCATATAAAAGAGACAGTTTCAGGATGTGGTCTCTTGTTACACCGTTTTCAACTTTGGGTGTACGAAAGAGATTAATGACCATAGTGTTGCAGATTGACTGTTTGTTTCGCGCGGGATGACGAAGATAACAAAGGACTTTATCCTGGTGGTAGCGAACAAAGAAAACGTGTAGGCGTTTGAGAGCAACAAAAGACTCATCTGGACAAAGACTAACTGGAACAAAGGGAAGGGACTTCCGGTCAAGGAACAAAGGAATGTGTGGGCGGTCGTCGATACTTAAGCAGACCCGGAGAGACCCACGAGGACAGACCCCGGGAGACCCGAGAGAGAAGGCGCAGAGAGCACAAGGTGTCGGACCGTCGACACGGTCGAGCGGGCAGTGATGCTCGCCCACAACCACCTTCCACCACATAAGTAGTCGTAGTGTCATTTTCCCTGCCCGCCACTCACCTACCACACACCGAAGAAAATAAAGAAGATTCATCTTTTGTATACGCGTATCTGTTGTTATTGAAGTAGCTGACTACTAGCATACCTGGCTAGTGGGTTAGGAACGAAGTCCGCTGTATACCCGCAACGTATACGAGTCAGAGTAGTGTGAGTTTGAAGAAGCCAGTATACAACAATAGGAGTTATAATAAGCGTAATTCCTATCACACATATTAGTATGTCTAATTTTTTTTTATCGTAGTGAGTATATCTAACCGCCATCATATGTATAAGGATGTCGTATAGCAATCATTAATAATCTCTGCGCAGAGTTGATCTATGTACGTCTTTGCTGGGCGACCTACAATGGCGTGCCCATGTGATGGCCTCCACAGAAAAACGTCACTTATGAGTTCATCCTTTGCTTCTCCAGCAGTGTCTCACACTGATGGTTGGGGGTGATATGGGGCAGCTGTTTTCTCGTGGGGTGTTGTTTCCTCATCTTGTTTAGTATTGTACGTGCAAGGCCCATCTAGCTTATACTCCAGGCGTTTCGTTAGAATCCAGGTAGTGCAGCCGTTCAGTAACACTGATACAACTACGGCTTGGAAGAATTTTCGCTTTAATTTTGTCAGTCAGATCGGATTTCCATATCACTGATAATTTGTTTAATTATTTCAATGGAAGCCTTTGTGCTTGTAGAGAACTTATGCCTAGATGAAGATGATATTAGACAAAAGGTTACATATAAAGGATTTATTTAATAAAAACGAAATAAACAAAGCAATTTAAACAAATTTACAACAATGGTAGTTTTTTGAACAGTTGAAAAAATCAGTTCAGGATGTAATCAGTAGCAGTAGCATAGTAGTCAGCATGAGAGAAAAGGTACCCGCAGTCAGAAAGGATGAAGAATTAGACAGAGTCTTATCGTGTATCAATGATAAGCAGTTTGACTGTCTATCGAATAATGCTAAAAATCAGATATTTATTTAAAAAAAGGTGAATCACATAAGTACCCGTATGTTCTTGACCAGAATTTGGCGCGTATATCGTGTCCTGATTAGTTGGAAGCGCGTGGTGTAATGGTTAAAGACATGGGAAATGGACTCGTCGCCCCGAGTTCAAATCCTGGACGTGGTAATTGCATTTCATTTAGCGCTAATATCCTTGGGAAAGGTATGAATCCTACTCTCCCTCCAGCTATGGGTAAATAGTAGGACAGACTGTGCTCTTTAACCTTGGTTAAGCAACCGGTCTAGGAGAAGGAAAACTCTGAATTCATACCTGTTGAACTCCGCTTAAAAAATTGACCTTGTGTCGCATCCTGCTCATGCGGAGGGGTTGGTAAATATATATATCGTGTCCTGATTGGTTGAAAAATACAAGATTATATCTATTTTCTTTTGTTTGAATGGTGTATGTGGTGGGGTGTTTTTATTTTTGAAAGTTTCAGAGTCATTTCAATCCTCTCTTTTTTTTTAGAATATTCTGTCGTACACAGCGTGGTTTCCTATAGTGCTAAATGTAAGTAACGTTTGATTAATAAGACACATCGTTTAGAGTAATGGTTTCCAAGCTGGTAAATTCTGTTCTCGTTGCGTACCTCGTATTGTTGGTCTCGTGCTAAAGAAGGCCGAGCTTAATAAATAATATGTATTATATAACAGTAAAGAGAAAAAAAGCAGTGGCTATTAATCTATGCCAAATCGATCCCAATGCCGATACGTCTGCAAGATTTGCTATACATAAGTGTTATTATCTAATGTGATTTACTGCATTCTCGAGAGACTCTCAACACAAACGTATTTTGTGCAACTCAAGCGTGACAATTGCGCGTTGCACCATAAGTGCCCGGTTTTGTGCAATTGAAAGAGTGTCATCTTGCAGTAATACAATGCAAAGACTAACTGAGCAAAACGGAGCTTGTAAAAAAAACTAAACACTCCAGACCGGGTTTTACAAACTCATCCCCCCTCCCCGATCACCACTCTAATGCTACACATTAGGATTATCATATTTATTGTTAAAACATTTTCTTGCAGACATTAATTCCGAAATATGGAACACACTGATTTATTTCGTTCAATGTTGTTGATGTTTTTTTTACATTAAAATCCCAATAAAAATAAACTAAAATGTTACTGGCTTTTATTGATTGATTTCATTTAACGGTACGTCAATCCAAACCGGGTTATTTTATCCTCGATATTAGGGGATTATATTTATTGTACATATCAACTCCTTTGTACGTCAAAGATTGGTCACAATACCAATTTTTAAGCGGAATTTAACAGGTTTTAGATTTGTCATTGTATACCTGTTGTTATACCAAAATACTTTTATTTTTCCATAGATTTAGGGAGAATTATTTTTGTCTTGTTTCTGACTCTAGTAATTAAAATAAAGTAAGCGGAGAGACCTATTGTCAGTATCACTTTTATTGTTAAACCATTTTCTTGCAGACATTCATTCAGAAATATTGAACACAAACATTTATTTCGTTCAACAGGCCAAAAGTTTATTGATTGATTTCATTTAACGGTACGTCAATCCAAATTGGGTTATTTTATCCTCCATGTTGGGGGATCATGTTTATTATACTTATCAACTCCTTTGCACGAATTTAACAGATTTTTTAGTCTTCCACTACTCTACCGCTTGCTATACCAAAAATATATCATTTTCCCATATCTTGAGTTAAAATATTTGGATGCATGCCTTTACCAAGAGAATTAACGCTATATAAATTGAAACCAACCTCGTTTAGGATTCATAGACTGTTCATCATTTAAATGACAGTAACCATTACACTATGTAATTGGTTTATTTTAGCTTTTTGTGTATTTGTTTCTGAAGAGTTTATTAGAGTTTTTTTTCCACACAGGCCAATCAAGTGTTATTATAATAGAGATTCCGAGTCTGTTTGTCTGTAATCGAAACTATATCTGTACCCAAGACACAATTCCCTTGTTTATTTACGTCACATTCTACATGATTTTTTAAAAGCTCAATTATTAATAAAATTGTTTTACATTATTAATACTGATCATTTCCACATACTAATAACTTGCAACTGTATTTATATATATAACAAAATAGCAGTTTACTGTGTTAACGGGAAGGCATATTGATCTTTAAAAAATGATTTTAATAAATGTGGGCTTGGTATTAGTGATTTCTAATTGTTTGGTTTTATTCTAATAAATATGAGCAAAATCTCAGAGATGAATCGTAAAAGAAATTCATGAACGAGAAGAAAAACTATAATAATATTCTTTACTTACTGATTTAACTAAATAGTTAAATTAGTAAAATTTATCAATGAAAGACGACAGTGGTGGAAAATCTTGAAATAGTTAGTTTCTATTTTTCGAATATAACTCCTCTGTTTTAAATCATTTAATCTGCATTCTTATCTAGTTTCATTAGTCTTTCTAATTTAATATAATTCAGTACATGAAAAATTAAATACATGGTCCCATATTTTTGCTAGTAAAAATAAATTTCAAGCAAATCTTTTTAACACTTAGTGAGAAACTTAGTTAGAATAGACCTGGGTGTAATGGCTATTAAATGATACTCCTTACTCTCCATATTTATGGAATTGGAGCTTCACCATATTTTTACTTGGAGATTATTACCCACCTGCATGGGATACAGTCAGCATAATCTAAGCCCTGTCAACAGGGTGAAGAATTTAGTGTCGGAAAACGAAAAAATATCTCGTCTGGCAATGGCATTGGTTAACTCCACTGATTAAGGAATTTCTGTAACATGGGCCGGGTTAGCTCAGTCGGTAGAGCGTTCGGCTATAAACCACAAGGTTCCTAGTTCGATACCGGCCCTCGCCAAATTAGCATTATGAGTATCACAGGGATCTGTGCGGTAAAGTAAGGAGCTGATGGTAGGTGTGGCGCTC
>CM042158.1:12483227-12490727 GCA_023376005.1 Doryteuthis pealeii | reverse complement strand
GTTTTCCATGACTATCACTATTGCCCTGGGCGATTATGTCCATTCCATCCATTGCAAGTTGTCGCTAAAATCCAATAATTCGAAGCTAATAAAAACCAAGTGAGTCACGATAGTCAGCACATGGATTTTAGCAGGTTAATATTTCTATTCGCACAAACGTCATAAGAAATAACGAGAAAATTCACGTCCTGTTAAGAATGAAAGCGGAAACGGAAATCAAATGCGTGCCTAAAGCCAAAGGCAAGATTATTATTGTGTTGTTATTAGAGAATAAAAAAAAGAAAACAACGTTGCCTTCAACACGCATGAAAAAGAAATCTGATGTTATGATATAACGACTGCTCCATAATGGTCATGCGTACATACAAATGTTTATGCTAAACCGCAATATGTAATGTAGTTGGTCAAACGGTTAAAGACGTGGAGCACAAAATCAGCGATACGGTTTTCCAACCCGGTCGAGAACATGTGTTCACATTTTCTTGCCATGTGAAGTTTTGATTTGGCTTGTTTTTTTGTTTTTTGTTAATGGCATATAAATTTTCATGGGTTATGTTATACTAAAGCAATCCTTGTAAAAGAACAGTGATGGTACTGTTGGGTCAGTAAAATGGTAATTCTTGTGTATAGAGTGAGTGGAGGAGAGGCTCTCTATGATTGGATATACCAGTCACGTGAGGAGCGCATAAGTCTATGAGATAATAGGCACGTCCAACATACATGCTGACCCCAGTATCTGACGTGATTTAATACACTTAGACCTACCACAATTCTGTAGTTCACCCTAATAGACCTTTAGGGTTTTTTGAGGGCAATTCCAATCGTATCAATTAATATATAAACGTTCTTAATCGATAGGTTCACTAGGTTCAGCAGTTCCCGCGCAAAATATAATTTTATTCTAATTTTAAATTTTATCGATTTTTTTTTATTCCAACTTCATTCCAATTTCTTTCAAATTGAATTACGGATTCGATTTTGAAATTATAATGAAGAAAATGGTTTTCCGTTTTTGAGTTAATATATTTTCCACAGCAACCACAAAGGTGGGAGTCGCCATGCTGTAGTGAGTAACGTGCATTATTTTGACATCGTAGTAAAAAAGTAGGGTAATGTCGTCGGGCTGGTCTAATGTCGGTATCAGCCTGACAGCGAGAGAGTCTATCCCCCTTTTCACTAGCGCTAGACCAAGTAGATTATTT
Organism: Doryteuthis pealeii; assembly: GCA_023376005.1. NCBI lineage: Eukaryota > Metazoa > Mollusca > Cephalopoda > Myopsida > Loliginidae > Doryteuthis > Doryteuthis pealeii. Next base: position 12,489,525 of record CM042158.1, on the reverse strand, counting down.
TGCATCTGAGGTGGAGCGTCACACCTAAAATTAGCTCTTCACTTTACCGCACATATCCCTGTGCTACTCATACGCTGAGTTGGTGAGGGCCAGTATCGAACCAGAAAAACCTTGCGATTCCTAGTCAAGTACGCTACCGACTGACCTAATCGTAGTAAGCGATGTTATTACGTTCATTTTTTTTGTTTCCTTACATTGTGCGAAAGGGATGGACCTCCTTATCCCCCAGCTATGGGTTAAGTAGTACCACTACTGTTCTTCACAAAGGATATTACTGGCATTGAATAACCCAATGCCTGACATCAAAATAAATTTAAAAAATCTACTAGAACATAAGAAGAGTATACAGAGATTACAGATTCTCGAAAACCTACACATTAGAAATAAAAGTCTCTGTCTTAATAGAATTTATTTCGAAACCAGTTATAATGTAGTATTATCTGCGTTATTCGGATTATTGTCCTCATCTTTATTGTTATCTGTACAACGTTTCGGCCGATATGCCCTCCGGCCATCTTCAGGTATTTCTTGTCGGACTCAGGAACCTTCTAGGACTCGGGAACATTCTTTTCGAACTCGGGAACTTTCTTGTTGTAGTCGGGAACCTTCTTGTCCTAATCGGGAGCCATAATGGATAAGGTAGGTTGACAGTTCTAAGTGACAGTTATCTCTGGATTCCGGGTTCAATCCTGAGCGGCGACAGTAACACAGAAAAATAATTAACATAACTCCTACCCCAGTTATGGTTAGCGAAATGATAAAAGGATACCCCCGTGGACTAAATACAGGGTTAGGTTAAAAGTTCCGTGATGCTCCCGATTACGACAAGAAGGTTCCCGAGTTCGAAAAGAAGGTTTCCGAGTCCGAGAAGGTTCCCGAGTCCTACAAGAAATACCTGAAGAAGGCCGGAGGGCATATCGCCGAAACGTTGTACAGATAACAATAAAAATGAGGACAATAGTCCGAATAACGCAGATAATACTAATCATCAAGCCTCATATCAAACATTTTAGAGAAACAGTTATAATGTACCTGAGTTCTTTAGCTACTACTGCTATTTATAGAACCACATTAAAAAAAAACGCTACTATATAACACCAGTATAAATAGGGCGCTTACAAAGTTGTATTGATTTTACAATGATGATGATCCATGACGTAGCCGAAAGTACTTGGGAACAAATTAGTTATGGCAAATTTATTAACCAATTCCCAGCGTATATTGTAACATCCTTTCAGATGTTACACCTTTTAAATGTTAGAAAACAGAATATGTAGACTAATGATATCTGTACTATTTAAGTAAATGTGTCTGAATGAAGAAATGATGCTAAATTACACACACACACACACACACACACACACACACACACACAACACACACACACACATACACATATATATATATATATATATATATATATATTGTAATATTTGCTTATATTTCTGTGCACACACACATAAATACACATAAATACATACACCCACACAAAACACACACACACACAAACCACACATATATATATATAGTGTAATGTTTCTTAAATTTATATATATATATATATATATATATATATATATATACAGTGTAATGTTTCTTAAATTTCTGTGAACTCTCACTTAAATACACACGCACAGACAGACACACACACACACATATATATATAGTGTAATATTTGTTTATATTTCTGTGCACACACACATAAATACACATAAATGCATACACCCACACAACCCCCCCCCACACACAAAACCACACACACGCATATATATATATATATATATATTATATATATATATATATATATATATATATATATATATATATATATGAAATAGACAGAGAGAGACAGAAAGAAAGAGACAGAGAGACTGAGACAGAGACAGAGAAAGATAAGTAAAAACAGAGGAACATAGACACATATTTATACGATTTCCACATCCATTTAATTGAAGTGAATATTAAATTGTGGATGTAATTTTTAAACTTTGCACTGAATGGACTATATTTTCTTTTGTTATATTTTTCCACTATATTTTCCACAATCAACAGTGAAGAGAAACAGATTTATATCGATTCATTTTCTGCATCCAAGAAACATAATGTCTTCAAGCAAAGAACATTATTTAATGGTCGGGGGAGGGGGGGGGCTATTAGCGCCAACGCCATTCTATGTTCTTTGCGTCAGCAACGTTTCTGCGTTCCTCTAGAACTCTACCACGCCGGTCCTCTCTTTAGTTTTAGAATCTTTCTTTTTAAGTTTATTTCATTAGAATATTCTATTACAAGGGTGACCAAACTTGCTCAATGCAAGAACCACACATGATATAGGTAACAGAGATGCTGATTGGTACGCCTCCTGCGTCCCTGACGGACAAAAATCTAAAAGAACGCAGTAAAATCGTGCATCTCAGTATTTTTCTTTTTTCTTCTCTCATCATTTCAAGCTAACTCTAAATACATTTAATAATTTCTTAGAAACGAGTTACTCAGGTTTGTTTACAAGGTAGGAGTTAGATGGCTTTAGTTGTTTTCCCAGATCATAAATAAAACCCCTACAATCTATTCAAAAAAATACTAGTGACCCATAAATTTTCCCTGGTAACTCATTAAAGGCACGTATGTGCGTTCCGGGACGCACTAAATTAAAAAGCTATCAGCATCAGTGAGTTAAGATGTTTGAGACCCGCAGGACATAGAACAAAATTTACACATACGTTTTTATTTTTACATTCACATTTCGTTATTAAAATTTAAATGGATTTTAAGAAATGCATATTAAATACAATAATATTCATGCATGTCTAACTGTTAACCTGTATTAGTTTCAGTAATCATAGAAATGTAACAAAAATGTAACCAAAAAAAAAAAAGAAAAAAAATTCAGAAAAAAGATTCAAATCAAGTTTACATCTTACAAAATTAGTCTTAGTATTTGATAATATAAATCTAGAAAGCTAGACGGGTGGATGGAGAGGCTCCATCCGATCAATCGGCTGCTCACGTAAGCCCGAGCATTATCATGATTGTCGAACCATAGTACCCTTATGGAACCCCTCCAACCATTTTTATCATATATACGCTAGAACGCGGTGTCTGGGGATCAGTGTTCTGGTTATGACGTTAAACTACATCAAATGGTGAAGCTCTGTAGCTCTGGGTTGTGTGGAGTACCTCTTCATCGCCATTAACCCCAGGTCCACTATAACCTAAAGGGTTAATAACTGTTAGGGTCCCATCTATGGGTTAAATAGATAAAAATTAGTTTTAAAATGTTTTTAAAGATGAAATTGAAAAAAAAAATGAATACCCAACAAGAATGAATAAAACAAAATGTCTTCAGCATTAAATAACCCTCTCAACTTCCTCTTCCTCTTTCTCTAAAATGTATATGCATCTATGATTTCTTTTCCCCTCTCAGTTCAGTTTTCCAGCAAATTTGAACACCAATTTTAATGGCGCTAGTGAAAATGGGAAAAGCACCCTCACTGTACGGCTGATACCGACAATAGGTCACTTCACCAACTTTACTTTTCAATATCTATTCTTCAATTTTTAAGCGGAGCTTAACAATACTTCAGAATTCTTTCTCCTAGACAGGTTGCTATAATAAGAGGTAATTCATGAGGAAGACGGTCCCGGTCTCCTGCCTCAAAACTTGCTACCAGTGACTGCAGAAAAAGCAACCCACCTACGATTGAAGTCCATAGCCGAAGCAGTGTCACTTGAAAGAAAACAACCAACTTGGGGCGTTTTGTTTTTTCGACATTCAATTACATAAATAAAAAAAATCCAAAACCTTAATTTTTTTCGGTATTTTCATTTTATTTTAATATATTTATTTCCAACAATCAATTACAAGTATAAAAAGAACAAAATATTTAGATATTCTTGCTTATTTAAACTAAAAACAAGACATTAAATAAACATGAATAAAAGAAAATCTGAGTATTTAGATATTCTTTTATATTTTAATAAAAAAAACTATCTATGTTCATATCTATTTATCTATATATCAGTCTATTCAAAACTATCTATCTATCTATATCAATTTGTTCTTATCTATGTTACTTTGTTTATATCCATCTATCCATCTATCTCTGTTCCTATCTATTTATCTGCTTTTCAGAAAAAGATACAAAATATTATCCAATATGCCTTAATAAAATAATAAAATGAAATAAAACGTTTTTATGGACACTGCTTTGGCTACGGACTTCAATCGTAGCTGGGTTGTTTTTTCAACAGTCACCGGTTGCAAGTTTTGAGGCTGGAGACAGGGGGCGGTCTTCCTCATAAATTACCTAATAAGAGTGAATGGTTTGGTTGGTTTATTAATTTTAACGGCATATCAACCCGTCCAGGGTTATATCATGCCTAGCGGTTGGGTTGTTATACATATTGTGTATTCATATATATACATTTAGTAATTGGTTTTAACAATGTGTTAGCATTATTGGAATCATACTCTGATGCATTGATTTGTTTCATGTCTATATTCTATATCTATAATTTTATTTTCCCTCAAAAGGAGAAAATATCCTCTATGTTAACATTTTCAAATAGGTCCTTCATATTGTTTGCTTTAAAATAATGTTTTCTGATGTGTGAGCAAAAAATCTGCATTCCATCAATAAGTGTTTGACTGTCAGGTGTTTGACATGTTTCACATTTGGTTGTTGTTCTTGTTGAGTATATAAGAGTGTGTTAGTTTTGTATGACCAATGCATAATCGGGACATAATGACTTGTTCCTTTCTAGACTTCCTTAAAGTTGGTCTGCAGCCTCCCAAAGTGGTTTGATTAGGAAGAGTTTATTGTGGATACAGTTATTCCAGTGTTGCTGCCATTTGTATGAAGGAATCTATTAATTTTAGTCGTCAAACACAAAACACAAACAATATATTGTCTAGGATTGACAATGTTCGATAAGTCCATTTATACAAGCATAAGAATTACCCTACTTACTCAGTTGGATATAAACCATTCTCTTGTGAATACTAACATTTATTTTTCATGAAAATTCCCAAAAATCTACCAACAAAAAAAATTAAACATCCACATCTCATTTAGAACGTCACAAACACAAGAATAAACAATTAATTTATAATGAAACAAAGATAAAGTGACCACCCACCGTGATGTCGTTAGTTGCCAATGTTAACAAATGGAAAATATTTCAATTTCTAAAAATATACAAATAACCTACCCTGTATAATACAAGATAACCTAGTATTGCCAGTATATGAAAAAGATAAATAAGTTTTATAGAAGAGAGATGAGAGAGGATAGAGAGAGTAAAGAGAAAGAGAAAGAGGAGAGAAAAGAGTGAGAAGAGAGAAAGAGATAAGAGAGAGGGAGAGAGAAAGGAAGAGAGAAAGAAAGAGAGAGTAAGAGAGAGAGAGAGAGAGAGAGAGAGAGAGAGAGAGAGAGAGAGAGAGATGAATTAAGAGAGGAAGTAACAGAGAGTGAAATAAAAAGTAGAGAAGAGAGAGAGAGAGAGACAGGGAGAAAGAGAAGAGAGAAAGTAAAAGGGAAAAAGAGAGAGAGAGGAGAGAGAGAGTGATAGACACAAAGACATAAGAATGTGAGCGAGTGAGAGAGAGGGGAAGATCCATTAAGAGAGAGAGAGAGTAAAGAGAGAAAAGGAAGGAGACAGAGAGAGTAAGAAAGAAAACGAAAGAGGAGAAAGAAAGTAAGAGAGAAAGGTGAAGAGATAGAGAAGGAAGAGAAGAGAAAAAAGAAGTGAGAGGGGGGAGAGAGAGTAAGAGAGAAAGAGGTAGAGAGAAACGGAAGATAGAAAGAGGGAGGGAGAGTAAGAGAGAGATAAAGGGATGAATTAAAAGAGGGTGAGAGAGAGAAAGGGGAAGAATAAGGAAGTGAGAAGGAGTGAAGTAAGAGAGAATGAGGGAGAGAGAAAGGAAGAGAGATGAGGAACAGAGTAAGAGAGGGGAGAAAGAGAGAAGAATTAAAAGAGAGAGAGAGAGAGAGAGAGAGAGAGAGAGAGAGAGAGAGAGTAAAGAAAGAGAAAGAGTGTGCGTGTAAAACACAGAAATAACATATGGAGTCCCCCTGGGGAAAAGGATTCGGGAATTCGCTTTAGCAGATTTTAATGAATAATGAATAGTACAATGAGGTCATAGTCATGTTTCTTCGCACAATAATACATCATAGACGATGCCCATATGTGTTACTATAGCTTGGTTAGTCACTTGAGTTTACGGTATGATAACCCATATTGGGTTATTTAATACAAAAATCTATGTTCTGAGAATGACGTTGAACTGCATGAAATGGTA
>CM042158.1:12465727-12478227 GCA_023376005.1 Doryteuthis pealeii | reverse complement strand
GATAAGTCTCCATTGAGAGAGACAGAGAGAGAGAGAGAGAGAGAGAGAGAGAGAGAGAGAGAGACAGACAGAGAGAGAGAGAGAGAGAGAGAGAGAGAGAGAGAGAATATCTACGCAGAAAGGAGAGATACAGAGAGACAGAGACATACAGATAGACAGACCGTCAGATAGACAGACAAATTGTTTTATTTTTTAATCCTTTAATGAATTTGATGATTTTACTTACTTAGGGTACAAACTCGCTGACATTGAATTTTTTACTCCCACCCCTCAGGCAATATGTTTCAAAAATCTATTTTTACATATTTTTTATTTTGTACTAGTCGTCTTAATGATCGTTAAATATCAAAAACAAATGAAAAGCTCGGTCTTAAGCAAAACTATTCATTAATTAATAAATTGTTTATGAGTGAATTATTTTGCCTAGGCTCGAGATCTTTTGGAGATTTATCTATACATATAAATGCCAGTTGTGTGTATCTGTATGTCCGGAGGAAACTTCGAAAATAAAACAATTAACGACAAAGTAAATATATATATATAAGCATTTTCTTACAGGTTTAAACTGTTAAACTATACTTAAAAATTGACCCTCCGTTGCATCCTTTTTGTGCGGAGGCGTTGGGTAAATAACACTGGGGAAAAAAAATTGATAGGTTGATTTTTTTACGGAAACCTAATGTGATCATGAGCCAAGATAGGCGTTGGGCAATGTGGTGTTTAGTCTTGGTAAACGCAGGTACCTTCTAACCTATTTTGTGTTTTTTTAATTCAAAAAGTAAAAGCATAAAATAATAATAACAATTTTTTTTACCCATCCCTGACAGTTTTTCATATCCGCTTGGTGATCTTTCGTTGGAAGCTGAATGACAGGAAGTCTTGTCAGGTCTCCAAGACTCTCTATTCTAGCCGATCTTAATATTATTTTTGTTCTGATGATGAATTTCGAACAGTAAAATTGAATGTTTTTTATATTCTCTCAAAACTAAGTTTATGTAGTACGGTACGACAACCACTGTTTCTCATCGTGTGACCAAGAACGTAATTTGATTTACGAATATTTCAATAATGGAATTAAATTTGTTATAAAACTTTATTTTATTTTAATTTTAGAATTGGATAACGTTTTCTTGTAACATCAGCACACGCATTTATATTAAATTCCACTTGGGACCATATCTTTAGACAAGTATCACTTGAAATGTCTAATGTGTTGACGTTATTGTTGTGCTAGATATCAGAGTTAAACCGGTTTTCTTTTCTTTTTTTATTGAACAGTAACAAAGCAGTTTGTACCAACTCAGATCCTGAAGACATGATTCTACAATCAAATTTGACTGAAAAACAGAAACTGGTATGTGTCTACCTCCCGTGTCTATCAGTTCTCAGGATTTTATTTTGATTTTTGCAATTAAAGCAATCTTATAAATTTACAATATTTAATCAAATAATAATAGACATCTGCAGGATGAGACAGCGCTTCATTATCATTCAGAATTCTTTGCTCTGCCAACCACACAAATCCCACGCGAGCAACACACGAGGACCGACCCCGCCACAGTACTATGTCCCCGCACTCCATAATGGCATGTCTGTCAGAAGATTTCCGTCACGATTAGCATATTATTTATTCATGGCGCTCCCACATGTCAAATGCTGGGAGAGAGGGGGTAGAAGGGGTGACAGAAAGACAATCCAACAGACAGATAGACACAGAGAGAGAGAGAGAGAGAGAGAGAGAGAGAGAGAGAGAGAGAGAGAGAGAGAGAGAGAGGGTGACAGAGAGACAATCTGACAGAGACAGAGAGAGACAGAGAGGGGGAAGAAAGACAAAATGCAAAAAAGGACCAATAAGTATGAGGGAGAGAGAGAGAGAGAGAGAGAGAGAGAGAGAGAGAGAGAGAGGGGGGGAAGAAATACAAGAAAGGACCAAGAAATATAAGAGAGAGAGAGAGGGGGAGAGAGAAGGGGTGACAGAGAGACAGTCCGACAGACAGACGGAGAGTGCCAGTGTGGAGGAAGAAAGATAAAATGCAAAAAAGGACCAAGAAGTATAAGAGAGAGAGAGAGAGAGAGAGAGAGAGAGAGAGAGAGAGAGAGAGAGAGAGAAGGAGTATCATTATGGAAGTATCTAGAATGAGTCGGTGTTGGCGTTGGTGGTCGCGAACATGGTTTGGTTTGAGGTATAATCAAGTGAATTGATCTATAAGCATCAACACTAAAATGTTTTATCTAACTGCCATCTTTACTGGACATCTCTGTTCATCTGACAATGTATTCCCAATCATTAATCATAATTATCATTAAATAACTAAATAACTAATACCAACAAATATTCATCTTCACACAAGACCAACCAAAACTTAGTAACCAGTAATATATATATATATATATATATATATATATATATATATATATGTGTGTGTGTGTGTGTGTGTGTGTGTGTGTGTGTGTGTGTGTGTGTGTGTGTGTGTAAAGTAAAGTAAAGTCGTCGGAGCGGCCTAATGTCGGTATTAACCATGTATCGAGGGAGTATATCCCCTTTTCAATAGCGCTAGACCAAGGAGATTATTTTAGCGTCTGAGGTAGAGCGCCACACCTACAATCAGCTCCTTACTTTATCGCACAGATCCCTGTGCTACTCATACGCAGAGTTGGCGTGGGCGGTTATCGAACTAGGAACCTTGTGGTTAATAGCCAAACGCTCTCTGTCTGTCTGTCTGTCTGTCTATATATATATATATATATATATATATATATATAAAGGAAGGAAGAACTCAATACAGTAATCCCATAATAAATTTATTTCGACGAAAATTGGGGCCCATATAAATCTAAGTTGATTTAAACCGGCTCCCCAAATTTTCGTCTCATCAGATGGGTCTCAATTCACTTATGGACAAGCATATCACAAAAAACCCCAAAGAGCTGAATATATATAAATTCAAACAAAAACAAAAAATTAAAAAATATATATATATATATTTTAAACAGTGTAGGATTGTAACCATAGAAACAGGAAGTGAATGAAAAAAAGAGATACATCTCAAGGTTGATTCCTAGGTTGTTCAGACAGATAAAAAAGTGACAGGACAGAAAAAACAGAGTAGTATATTAAAATATAAATAGACAAGTAAAATGAAAAGATTTTAAATTTAAACATTAGAGTATAATGATGTATAAAAGAAAATACTAGTTAAGATATGAATAATAAAATAAATTAATAGTACGATAATAAAAAATCAAATAAATAAAAAAAAAATAAATAAATAATAGAAATAAAAATCAAATAAAAATAATAATAACAATAAAAATAATACTCAGAAGAGTCCTGGAGACCTGAAGAGACTTGCTGTCACTCAATATAATATATATATATATATATATATATATATATATATATATGTATATATGTATGTATGTATGTATAAAATAAAATAATGAAATAAAAGCGATGTGAATACAGGAAATTCTTTTCAAAAATCAAAATATTCTGCTCCGAGGAAGACCTGATTTTTGTATACTCAATTTTCGTGGTTCTCTATTATTATTATTTTATTTTATTTTATCTTATATTATCTTATATTTAAAATAATACTAAACAGGATACTATGTATACAAGGAGAAATTATTGGTCGAAACATGAGTCGGCAATTCAATAAATTATCATCGATACAACATTTTCTTTCCATTATTCTTTCAACATAATCGTCGGCTTCACTTCCATTCACTTCCTCAAAATATCAGGTTGAGGTCAGCCATTTTCTTCTCTGGTGATCAGTGTTCCAACTCGAGTGTTAGTAGCGACATTTTATTCATATATGACACTTTGTCGTTTATACAGTGAGGGAAAATATTCGTACACATAAACATTTTAATTTTATTGTATTTCAAACTAATGAATAAACATACTTTTTGTATAATCAACTGTACACAGATACATAATAATTAGTAACAGAGAAAATGTTATTTTATAGAATTAAATCCCATTTATCCATTTTATTGGGTGAAAAAAAATTCATTAAATGCAGATATTATTATAATGGAGATTGAGAGTTTGTCTGTTTGCAACCGAAACTATATTACTACTCAAGTTACAATTATTTATTTACGTCCAATTTTCCACGATTTTATTTTATTTAAACTTTAACTATTAATTAAATTGTTTTAGATTATTAATATTGTTGACAATATTTTCTTATTAATAACATGCAATTGTATTTATATATACAACAAAATAGCAGTTTACAGTGTGAACGGGAAGGCTAATTTGCACATTGATATTAACAATTTGATTTTGATAAATATGTACTTAGTATTATTGATTTCTAATTGTTTGGATTTATTTTAATAAATATGAGCAAAAATCCCAGGGATAAATCTTTAAAGAAATCCATTAACAAGAAGATATAACTGTATTTTTATTCTTTACTACCTATTATAACTAGCAATGAAAGATAGGAGAGTATTTTTCAGTTGTTTTATTTTTCGATTATATTCCATATGCTTCAAATCATTTTATCTACATTCTTATTTAGTTTCATTAGCCTTTCTAATGAAATCTAATATTTTATTACATTAAATCTTAGATACTTGAACCAAGTGGGTGCATATATTTGCTAGTAATTGATAACATGATAAAATTGATAATAATGTGATTTGATAAAATTAAATACCATTTATCCATTTTAATGGGCGAAAAAAATATTCTTAGAATGCAAATTCCAGATTCAAAAACTTTTAAATAGGTTTAATACTCTAGATTATTTAAGTGGGCTATTCTAAGAGGTTCCAATAATGATATAAGTATTTATTTTGGCATAAAAATACTAACATAACATTCTGCAATTGATATTCGTGAAACAAGGTTTTCATCATGACAAGAGACAAATAATTGACAAATTAGCAAAACGAATTGATTATTAATCTCTGGAAAGAATGTAAGTGTTACAGGCAAATTTCAGATAACCTAAATATTCCATATATTCCTATTAGTTCATTAATTGCAAGTTCTAAAAAGCGCAAAACTGTTGGAAATCAAAGAAGAACAGGTGTTCAACGGAATATTTCTTCAAGATCTTTGAGGAAATTAATACGCCAAATTAAAAAAAAAAGTCAATTGGTTCCTTGTTAAGAGTTGCAGGCGAATTTGTTTTCATCAGAAATCTGTGTCACTAAAGGGAAAATAAGCAATGATATTCTTAGAAACAATCCAAAGTCGTGCTCCGCTGGGAAAACTCCACTGCTATTGAAACGACACGGATATGCCAGGTTGAAATTATTTAATCATAATCCTGAGGAAAATCTTATTGGGAAGAATATGATGGACAGACCGAAAAAAAATTGAGTTGTTTTGACGTCATTCTAAAAATCAAGTATGGAGGAATTATGGTTCATAGAATCCGTCAGAATTAAACACCTGCGTAAATTGGCATAAATTATTCCATTAAAGAATCCAGGTGACCCAGTTTTGATGGTAAATTGGTAGAAAGATTTCTCAATGATAATCACAGCTTCTCGGTCAGTGTCAACTCATTTCCAGTTGATCGCTACATTTAATATGTTCCACATATACAGCTACATACACATGAATGACTACTTATAATGCTCGACTTGACTTCATGACCAAGCGACAATTTTATATCTTGTAATAACTTTGATGCCTGATAGCAAAAAATGATAAAATAAAGAAAATATATTCATACCGGCCCCCGCCAACTCAGCGTATGGGTAGCACGGGGATCTGTGCGGTAAAGTGAAGAGCTGATGGCAGGTTTGGCGCTCCACCTCAGATGCTAAAATAATCTCCTTGGTCTAGCACAAGGGAAAAGAGGATAGACTCCCTCGCTGTGTGGCTGATACCGACATTAAGCCACACCGACGATTTTACTTACTTTTTTTACTATAGATAAAATACAAGCATTAAGCACTTTATGAAGAGTGTTATCTTAACTTAAAAGGTAGTCCTCCGCCAAACTTCCAAATCCTCCTTCATCAATCGGCTGGTCACGTTAAGCCCTATCACCTATATGAGTGTACCGACCCTATTGTCATTATGAAATCCCCAAACCTTTTTATCATATATGTGCAAGAAAGGGTGCCTAATGGTATTAGTGTCCTTCATATGACATTGAACTGTATCTAGTAGTGAATTTCCAATTCCGGAGATCTGTGGAATATGGAGTACCCCTTCATCACGAGTACTCTTATGACCATCTTAATCCGGAATGGTAGTACCTGTTAAAGTCCTATATATTATTTACATAGATGCAAAATAGAGTTTGAAAAAAAGGAGTCAGAAAAAATTAAATTTGAAAAAAATAAAATGAACACCCAATAAGAAGGATATAAAGAAAACAGTAATTTCCACAAGTTTTGATTTAAGAAAAACAACTGAGAATTTTCAGAATCATCAAGATAGCAAAACAAAGAAAAAAAGGAAAGAAAACAAGAAAAATGTTTAAATTAAGCCAATGAAGTTTTGTCTAGCAGTTTGCTATTTTGTTTTACTTGACTTTGAGTGTGTCCAAGGTATAAAGCTAAATTGTATCTAATAGTGAGGTGCCAATTATCAATCTCTGGGGAGTGTGGAGTACCCCTTCATTGCCATTACTTCAAAGTCCACTCTGACCCGGAATGATAGTACCTGTTAGGATGCCATGAATGGGTTAAATAAAACACGCCATAAAATTCAACCAACCAACCAACCAACCAACTCCCAAACAAACACAAATGACAAAAAGAAGTAAAAAAATGCTTTACACGCAACGGAAGCCGTTCGTGAACATATCTCTTTTTTTTTCTTTTTTTTTTCTTATCTTTTGTTTTTTGTTTTTTCTCTCTCTTTTTTCTTTCTTTTTTCTTTCTTTGTTTTATTTTAGGAGGGCATTTTATTGCTTGATTTATTAATTATGAAAAATATCATGTGTGTCGGATTCAGAATGACGCATATGTAGAAAATCTTTTTCTCTTTCGTTTTTTGTTATTTCTTCTTTAATAATCAATGAAGCATTTAGAAAACAATTTTGCATGATCCTAACTCAACCGGGAAATGGATAGAGATTATGAAAGATAAAATTTATATGGTTCTTGATAATATCCTCCCCATTAATGCTTACCTGGTATCCAGGGGCTTCGGCCTCTAGACCGATAAGTGTTGGTAAATTAACTCGTGTGATCCCAGGGGGCAATCACCTCAGATACCAACTACACTCTCGTCTAAAAATGACAGAGCCAGGCTTATTGCTCAGTCTGATGCACCCCAGAACTTTTTTTTTTGACTGGCTACTATAAAAGCTTCGGTTTGTGCGTGGCGCCACATGTTAAAAAAATCCTGTGTCAATCCTGCCTGATGGAAGTTTAGGAAAATCCCTACTTCCAATCAATTAAAAAAGGGGTAGTTTTAATGTTCATTGTGAAATAAAGATGTGGATATGTAAAATTTTGAGTAACTTTATTCACTCGTTTACTTAAGACCTGTATCATCTCAAAATACAGGGTGTCCACAAAGTCTGGGTACATGGGGATTAGCACATACTTTTAAAACAAAACAATTTTATTTAATTATAATGTTAATAAATAATATTTTCAATATGATTTCCATCATTTTCAATGCATAACTTGATGCGCCTTACAAAATTAATTTTATTGCTTAAATAAATACAATAGTGAAATCTCCATGTACCCAGACTTTGTGGACACACCTGTATATTCTGTTAGTCGACAAAATCCGAACATAGATTGGATGTACGAAGTGAGTAAAGTCATTTAATATTAACGAAAATAGATCTGAAATAGAATAATATAGCTTAGTCACCGTAATCTTACAGCCCGGAGGTCCCAAACACTTATTCTAGTATCTCTTGAACATTTTCTTTTCAAAAGAATTTATAAAGTCCTCTTACAGAATGGCCAACATCTGATACGTCAGACTATCTCTTAACCTCGTTCATGGTCATGAATGTCTCTATTCAACAGTGATTCTAGCTTTGGGGAAAAAGTAGAAATAACAGGAAGTTTAATATGGACTGTTATTGACTAAGCTTAGTTTACTGGTGGCATAAGACCGGAAGTATGGGGTCAACTAGAATATTTACCAAACCCTTCCTTCGCACAAGATCAATTATTAAGCGGATACAACGTATTGAAATTTAGATTTTTTTCTAGATCGGTATTTGGTTGGATTTTTTCGGCCTATCGACACATGGATTTTATTGATTTTACTCTTGTTTTATTTGATTTTACTCTTGTTGGTTTTTCAGTTTTTTAAAACTCATTTTTAAAAATTCATTCTTGTATCTATCTAACCCATAGCTGGCCCCCTAAATGGTACTACTACTCTGGGTCAGAGAGTACCTGGGAGTAATGAGAAAGAATAGGTGCTACACATTACCCAGAGCTTCAGATTTGTTATACCCAGGACCCCAAGACTCTCGACAACTACCTTCTAGCACATATATGATAAAAAGTGGATGTCACGGGGAAATAGCGTCTGGATAATCAAATAGATGCTAGGGATTGAAGGACCAGCCCATTGATAAGATGGAACCTCTCTAACCTCTCGTCTAACCCAAATAAGGGCCAAAGTTGACTGTTGAATGTCATGAACTACTTATCCACAAGGAATCCGTCCTTAAGCATCAGGTCTCACCACCCAAGGTCAACAGGTGTCCTAGAGAGCTTACACCTCTAAAGAATTGGATTTGGCGTATATTACCTAATAGATGACAGGGCATGAGAGTACTAATTCTCGGAATTTTTTAGATGAGGCTTGATAATTAGTATTATTTGGATTATTCAGACTATTGTCCTCATCTTCATTGTACAGACAACAATGAAGATGAGGACAATAGTCCGAATAATCCAAATAATAATAAGGGCATGAGAGATTATGAAAGAAAAAAGTTCATAATGTTCTAAATAGCATTTTCCCATCAATTAAAAATGGGGCAATTTTAATGTTTATTGTGAATAAAGAGGCGAATATGTAAAACGTTCAGTAACTTTAATCACCGTTTACGTTAGGCACTTTGTCTTATAATATATTCTGAAGCGCATGGTGTAATGGTTAAAGTCATGGGAAATGGACTCGTCACCCCGAGTTCAAATCCTGGACGTGGTAATTGCATTTCACTTAGAGCTAATACCCTTGGAACAGGTATGAATCCTACTCTTCCCCCAGCTATGAATACATAGTAGGGTAGACTGGGCTCTTTAACCTTGGTTAGGCAAACTCTGAATTCAAACCTATTAAACCCCGCTTAAGAAATTGACTTTGTGTCGCATCCCGCTCGTGCGGAGGGGTTGGTAAATCTATTAATATTGGTGATTCGCTTCCGGTTTTTGTCTGTTGCAAAATTACGTCACTGCTTACGTCACATTATCCAAAATCGTCATAACATAAAATAAATACACTCAAAATTTGATCATGCAACTTTAGACAATCCTCCTTGTTTTTTAAAACAAGTTTTAATAAATAAATGACTGGTATATATATATCTATATATAGTTTGTTTTATTTTAATACATATTCAGAGTATAAATTTCAAATTGTTTTATTTTTTAATCTTTTAATGAATTTGATGATTTTACTTACTTAGGGTACAAACTCGCTGACATTGAATGTTTTACTCCCACTGCTGAGGCAATATTTTTCAAAAATCTATTTTTACATTGCCCGGAGTGCGTTTTTTTTATTTTGTACTAGTATATATAATATATTGTGAAAGTCAACAAAATCAAATCATAGATTGGATGTACGAAGTGAGTAAACTCATTTAATATTAACGAAAATAGATCTCAACAAGAATAATACTAGCTTAGTTCCCTTAATATCACAAGCCGGAGGCCCCAAACACTTATTCTAGTGTCTTCCACATTTTCTTTTCAAAAGAATTTGTAAAGTCCTCTTGCAGAATGGCCAACTTCTGATAAGTCAGACTATCTCTTAACCTCGTCCGTTATCATGAATGTCTCTATTCAACGGGGATTTTAGCTTTGGGGAAAAAAGCAGAAATAACAGGAAGTTTAATATGGACTGTTATTGATTAAGCTTAGTTTACTGGTGGCATAAGACCGGAAGTATGGGGTCAACTAGAATGTATTTACCAAACCCCTCCTCCCCACAAAATCAATTTTCAGCGGAATACTACTGGTTTGAATTCCGAGTTTTCCTTCTAGATTGTTGGTTGGTTGGTTGGATTTTACGGCATATCAACCATTGGGTTATTTTATGCACAAGACGTTGTTTTTTATGCATTGTTTCTATTAATGGCACCATATGACTTTTAGGCACCCCTTTTTGATCTCGATTAAGAAAGGACATGTTTTTCATTTACACCGTCAATATCCGGTTGTTTTAACAGACGATTTTTTGATTTAGAAAAAATTATAAACCTAACCCTAACCCTAACCCCTAACCCTAACCCTTAACCTAACCCTAACAAACAATCGGATATTGACGGTGTAAATGAAAAACATGTCCTTTCTTAATCGAGACTAAAAAAGGGTGCCTAAAGGTGATATGGTCCTATAAATGTAACCCATACACGGGAAACTAGCGTACTATCATCCGGGTCTGGGTGGGCATGGGAGTAATGGTAATGACAGAGTACTTCACATTCCCCAGTGCTACAGAACTGGAACTTAACAACTAGATATATCTTAACGTCATACACAGGACACTAAAACTCTCAGTTACAGATTCAGGAAATCCTATTGTTGTTGGAGTTTTAAGTAACCAGATGATTGACCTCTCACCCTGCCCACGTAAGGGAAAAAGTAGAGTGTTGCATGTCTTAAATTGCTCAGCCACCAAGATTCAGTCTTTAAGCATCACGAGTCGCCACCCACGGCGAACAAGTTGTCCCATTGGAAGGGGACTTTACCCCTCTACAGAGTAGCAGGCGTATTCTCAAGCCCCAAAAGAAAGGACAGCCTTTTGGTTTAGTTTCCATACCATAACTATATAATACAGTGTGCCCTACTATTTACCCATAGTTGGGGGATTCATTATCTCAAATTGAATCTCAAGCTGTTCCGTCAATATCTTCTCCACAGACTGCCAAAGATGTAGGTGTTCGTTGTGTAAGGGTTAACATTGTAGGAAATAAACACGGTGAACCGACTTCAAATCCTGGACGAGGCTGTTTACATTTCGCATAACGCTAATAACCTTTGCGAAAGGCATGCATCAAACCATTCTCCCTTCAGCTATGGGTAAATAGTAGGAAATACTTTAACTTTAACTTTGGTATGGCAACCAGTCATCGAGAAAAAAAATCTGAATTCGAAGCTGTTAAACGCCGCTTAAGCAAATGATATATATATATATATAATATATATTATATATATATATATATATATGTGTGTGTGTGTGTGTGTGTGTTTGTGTGTGTGTGTGTGTGTGTGTGTGTGTGTGTTTGTGTGTGTGTGTGTGTGTGTGTGTGTGTGTGTGTCTTCTCTGCGTGTGTCTGTGTGTGTAATGATTGCCATTTCTTCGCAGAAGAAGGCAATTTCTACAAGTAGCTCGATTGTAAGCGCGCAGATGGCCCAGGAGTCCAACTCTCTCCCCCCTCTCTCTCTCTCTCTCTCTTTCTCTCTCTCTCTCTCTCTATATATATATATATATATATATATATATATATATACATGTATATACATATATATATATATATATCCATGTTCACGCTATATATATATATATATATATATATATAGCGTGAACATGGATATATATATATATATATATATATATATATATATATATATATATATATATATCCGTGTTCACGTTACCCTAACTTAAATGCAAATTTCCCTATCAATGACATTGAGCTATGTTTACTTATGAATATAGTACTCCTATTATATACATTATATATATATATATATATATATATATATATATATATATATATATATATATAAAGAAAAGTATATATTATTTTCAAAACAAACATATTAAGACATACATATATTTACACGTACTTTAACTGAATACAATAGATACATTTCAATACATGCCGAAATTGTCTGCCTTTTTTCATGTCTAGCTGCCTAATATAATGATACCCCCCCCCCCAACGAGATATCGACTAAGCCGGAAGCGAAATCAAAAGTTAACGGTAATTTCTATCTTCGTTCCGTTATAATTGGTCATCGCCCCGACCCCGTCTTAAACCCCCCACCCCCACCCTTTGCAATTCTTGCCTCTTCACAGCCATCCGAATTAACACCTATTGGGCGATGCGCTGAAATATATGTATATATATATATTGCCGGTAAACGTGATGTCTATAGAAGCTCCTCGTCTCATCGCTACGTAACTTATTCAGAGAAGAGATGTTCAAGATATGCTGCACATGTAATTAAGACGAGAAAGACACATCTGTGACGTTAAAGTGAAAATGGATAGGCATTCAGAGACTTGGTTTCTCTAGGGTAAAGAAAGAAAGAAAGAAGAAGGAAGGAAGGAAGGAAGGAAGGAAGGAAGGAAGGAA
>CM042158.1:12433227-12460727 GCA_023376005.1 Doryteuthis pealeii | reverse complement strand
AATAACACGCCAATCTGAATGACAATCGTGTTCGTGAGATTGTCGAATGGCAAATGATAATCTTTCTTTTGACTTGTTTTTTTTTTTTTTTCTTTTTCATTTCTTTTAGTTCTTTCTTTTTGAATGTAAAATTTAATTAACTTTCCACTGAGTATTAAAAGCAAAAAGACAAATTTGATTCGTTTCTTTTCGTCTTTTCCTGTTTCGGCTTTGGCTTTACAGGATAAAATGACCAAAAATGCAAATTAAATACAAAGATCCTTGCATCCACAGATCAAATTCTTAAATATTATTTATGTAAATTTTTTATAGTCAGGCCAAAAGAAGAAAGGCTATTTAAATTATATTCAACAAAACGATATTTGAATCGGTCAATATTAGAAAGTGACTATGTAGATAAATGTTTCTCATTTTTTTCGTGACTGATCACACATAGCACCTGGATACATTCTAACCATCATATTATACAATTATATCTTGTCTAGTTTAAGAAGGGCCCCGAATAGGTATTTTTCAGATCCGTTCGCTATATATTGGATACGATAAAGGGCCTACATATGGAGCATCCAGCGAGGATCGAAGTTGCTATTCAGTTATAATGGATGAGAGAATCTACCTTGCTAACCCATATACCACGATGGGACACTATAGGGAAAGTGCATATACTTTATAATCAATTATAATAACATTAATATAAATTAACTAAATAAAAGATTAAAATTAAAATTTTGAATTTAAAAAAAGAAATCAAAATTAAAATTTATTCGTTTGTTTATTATGAGAGTATTCGAAAAAAATAAATACTTATACTAAACTTCATTTCTCTGAATTTTTGAGATGCGGCTTAATAATTAGTATTATTTGTATTATTCGTACTACCTGAAGAAGGCTGGAGGACACATCGGCCAAAACTTTGTACAGATAACAATGAAGATGATGACAATAGTCCGAATAATACAAATAATACTAAACTTCATTTGTTTGCTAATCTCACTGATGGATGTCAATTTTATAACACATATATATATATATATATATATATATGTGTGTGTGTGTGTGTGTGTGTGTGTTATGTATGTGTATATATATATATATATATATATATATGTATACATATATGTGTGTGTATATATATATACATATGTGGTGTGTGCGTATGTGTGTATATATATGTGTGTGAGTGTATATATATATATATATATATATATATATATATATATATATACCACAAAGTGGCTATGAATATCAGTGTTCAACCAAATATTGTTTCAAGAATGCTCACCCCAAAACCCCTAGATACCTGCTAGTCCCTCCGAATTATACACTTATTTCTAGTCCAGTTTAGGAGGGGTCCTGAGTCGGTTTATTCGAAACGCACTGTACAAAAGGTCATAAGTATGGGCTATGCAACAAGGATAGCAATCAATATTCAATGGCAATGGATTTTCGAGACTAGCTTGCTAGCCATTATATTGCGATTATGTCTCTATTTATATTATGTTGTTCCACAATTTTAGAGGCAGATATTGGTATGAATTTACCCAACCCCTCCACAAACGCATGAATTAACAAAAGGCCATCTTTTAAGCGGTGTTGAATAGGTTTGAATTAGCAGTTTTCCTTATTGACCTGCTGCGATACCAAGGTTAAATAGTTCAGTTCTCTAGTAGTAATAGTAGCTGGATTTGTACCTTTCTCAATAGTGTTACAGCTATGGAAATGTAAACACTCTACTAACAATTATACCATAATATTACGATTATAAAGTGTCTCGATTATATTTTAAATCCGACTGTCTATGAAGTTATTTCATTGATTATATTTCTGCTGTAGAATTTGATTTCAAGGTGTTGGTATAATTTTGTATATAAGGTGTGCTGGAGGCCACAATTTAAATACCAACAAAGAAGACCCAGTCTTTATCGTTAATTTAAAATTAATAACCTTTTTTCTTCATTAAAGAATTACTTACACCTGTTAAAATATTCAAAACCTATTTAAACCTGAAAACCTATAAAATAAATAGCAGAGATGATAACTACTAGAATAGTCTCAGTCCTAATTAGTGATCATCCTCCACACATTAATCACTTGTTGTTTTATAAAAAATGTGTGAAAATAAACATATTTGAATTTCCTACGACTTTAATGATTATACCACGCGCCTTTATTAAGGTCTTATATATATATACATATTTCCCTGATGATGATACATAATTTTCTCACTTTCCCTTGAAGACTCTAAATGTCCACGACAGTGACATTTTTCTAGTTCTTGCTACATTCATTTTTTAAAAGTTATACCAATATATTCAGCGGTGTTAAGAGAAATCACCCAATCCAGATCCTTTCTTGTTTTTATTTTGAAAAAATGATGAGAATATATTGTATGAAATGCCAGTAATACTAATATTTTTTCATCGTTAAATTCGTCTGTTGATATTTCAGCTTTACTGTCATATGACAGGGCTAAGAAAAAAAGGAAAATGCTAAAAGTAGAGCGGCTATTACTTAAGCATATTAGGGGAGGTTAGAAAAGCAACAAGAAATATTTACGGTAGCATTTAGAATGCTTTCAAAGGCAAGAGAATCGAAGATGAGAACTTTAAAATGAAATGTAAGTACTACTCTGAATATTTGAGATGAGGCTTGATAATTAGTATTATTTGTATTATTCGAAATATTGTCCTCATCTTTATTGTTATCTATACAATTTATCTGAATTTTTGAGATTAGGCTTGATAATTAGTATTATTTGGATTATTCAGACTATTGTCCTCATCTTTATTGTTATCTACACTATTTCTCTGAATTTTTTAGATGAGGCTTGATAATTAGTATTATTTGGATTATTCGGACTATTGTCCTCATCTTTATTGTTATCTACTCTATTTCTTTAGAAAAGCAAGAAGAAATGTTTATGGTAGCATTTAAAATTCTGTCAAAGGCAAGAGAATCTAAGATGAGAACTTTAAAATGAAATTCAAATCTGATCACGTCAAAAAAATCAACTACGACCCAGACACACTACAAATAACGACGATAACATGCCAACCATTCCATAATAAAATTCCATTTGTTGTTGTTGTTGTTGTTGTTGTTGTTTAGACGGGGTTTTATTCCACGTAGGTAGTTCTGGCTAAGAAGTTGAAAAGGGTAAAATGATAACTTCTATTTTACAACTTGTTCTCTTGATATTAATTAATTAGCTTTAAGCCAGTGTTAAAAAAATCAAAAAACAAAACCTAAGATAACACAAAAGAAAGAAACAAACAAACAAAGAAAAAATAAATAAAGAAAGAAATACAATATATGACAAGTATTATAGATTTTTCTTAAATAGAATGAAAGTAAAAAAGAGGAATTTTCTAGAATCTTCCTTACTGAACAAAAGAAAGAAAGAAAGAAAAAGAAAGAAAGAAAGAAAGAAAAAAATACAATATATGACAAGAATTATAATTTTTTAAAAATAGAATGAAAGTAAAAAAGAGGAATTTTCTAGAATTCTCATTACTGAATGAAAGAAAGAAAGAAAGAAAAAAAAAGAAAGAAAGAAAGAAAGAAAGAAAGAAAAAAGAAAACAATATATGACAAGTATTATAGAATTTTTTAATAGAATGAAAGTAAAAAAGAGGAATTTTCTAGAATCTTCCTTACTGAATGAAAAAAAAGAAAGAAAAAAAAGAAAGAAGAAAGAAAGAAAGACATTACAGAAAGAAAGAAATTACAGAAAGATGCAAAAAGGAAAAACAAATTTACACGAAACAAGATATATTCAATGGACACATTCCAATTACCAACTCAACCACCTCCTATGCAAACAAATGCAAATGAAAATAGAGCAGAACTTTTTGAGATGAGGCTTGATAATTAGTATTATTTGTATTATTCGGACTATTATCCTCACCTTCATTGTTATCTGTACAACGTTTCGGCCAATGTGCCCCCCGGCCTTCTTCACATATTTCTTGTCAGACTCGGGAGCCATCACGGAACTTTGAACCTAACCCTTTATTCAGTCCACAGGAGTATCCTGTTCTCATTCCGCTAACCATAGTTCAAGAAATACGTGAAGAAGGCTGGAGGGCACATCGACCGAAACGTTGTACAGATAATAATGAAGATGAGGACAATATTCCGAATAATACGAAATGTAAGTTACTTTAAATTGTATCCCTTTCGTTATATTTGTGAATAATTAACTTCCTATATTATGAAAGATAATGAAGAATATATTGTATGAAATGCAAGTAATATTATTATTTTTTCTTAATTAAATTCGTGTATTAATATTTCAGGCCTAATCAGTGATCATCCCCACACATTAATTAATCCTTTGTTGTGGGTGTTTTTATAAAACAAAAAATGTATGAAAATAAATATATTTATTTCTTATTCACCGGTGTTAAAAGAAATCCAAAATCCAGATCCTTTCTTGTTTCGGTTTTGTTTTCTATCAAAATATTATCTACCAAATTATCTCTACCAAATGTTATCTGTTGAGAAATTGACTCAGCTAATCAATTTCAAGTAATTGAGTTCACGTCCGATGATAAAAATTCCAATACTGAAATCTGCAACAATAATACTGCAGCCTTCCACAAAAGAAGCGCGATACACAATACCGATTAAAAAAAAAAAAAAAAAAAAAAAAAAAAAAAATAACAAAACGAAACAAAAAACAAAAAAAAAAACAACCACAAATCGAAAACTGCTGTTTGTACTGTCGCTAGTAGTTTTTTAGTCGGTTGCTGCTCTCGGAGAAATTTGCATAAACCTAAATCTAATCCCGCCAATTCTCTAGGCTACCAGATCGTGTCTCATACATTCTGGTTTTTGAGCGGCCATGTTTCTTTTTCTGAGTTTTGTGCGCCAGACATATGCGTTTCCGGGGGGAAGAAATCTTCTTTTCTGCATTATCTAACAAGTGATCTTTAGTAAATAAAAATAAAGTTGGTTGAGTGGCCTATTTTCGGTATCATGCAAACATCAATGGAGTCTTTCCCCTTTTCACTATCATTAGAACAGGGGGGATTTTTGAGTCTGACGTGGAGCGCCTAACTTAACATCAGCTCCTTACTTTGAATAAAAGAAAAGTTGGTTGAGTGGCCTATTTTCGGTATCATGCGAACATCAATGGAGTCTTTCCCCTTTTCACTACCGTTAGCACAGGGTTTTTCGCGTCTGAGGTGAAGCGCACAAATTACCGTCAGTTCCTTACTTATAAGTAAAAGTAAAGGGGCAGGGGCCTATTTTCACTATCATGCGGACATTGATGGAGTCTGTCCCCTTTTCACTATCGTTAGAACCGGGGAATTTTCGCGTCTGAGGTGGAGCGCCTAACTTACCGTCAGCTCCTTTAAGTAACAGTAAAGTTGGTGGAGTGGCGTATTTTCGGTATCATGCGAACATCGATTGAATATTTTCCCTTTCCACTATCGTTAGAACAGGGGGAATTTTTGTGTCTGTGGTGGAGCGCCTAATTTACCATCAGCCCCTTACTTTACTGTACAGATCCAAGCTGAATGGGCCAAATAATAAGGTTCTGAAGCTTAAATGAACAAATCGTTAGAATAACCTTCAGAACCTAATTATTTCGCCCACTCAGCTTGGATCTGTGCTTTTGGATCGATAAGCTTTTGGGGACTGTGCACCAACTACAATTGGTATCACTTTGACCCTCATATTCCACAGCTTTTTTAATTCTCTGGCAAGTTCCAAGTATTTGTCCATCTTTTTTATTTAACTTCATCTTCACTCTGTGGTCTGCTGGAACCACACAATCCACCAATTGACAAATTCTTTCTTTTTTGTTAATCAACACTAGGTTTAATCTCCTGGCTGGGATAGGATGATCCGTATTTATCTCGACGTCCCTGAGAATTTTATGGATTTCATTCTCAAGAACAGATTCTATTATTATTATTATTATTCCTTTTGAGTTTTCACATCAGTGTTAGCTGATGGTCTTTCACTGGAGTCTGAGTGACAGCAAGTCTCCTCTGGTCTCCAGGACTCTTCCGAGTATTCTGGCAGATTGCAGGAGTCCAGTGTTCTGAATGGTTTCAATCCTTCCTATGATTTCCAAACTTTCCAAACCCTTTTCTACTCCTTTTGGGACTGTTCCACGTGCACCAACTACAATTGGTATCACTTTCACTTTCATATTCCATAACTTTTCCAGTTCTCTGGCAAGGTCCAGATATTTGTCCATTTTTTCATTTTCCTTTAGCTTCACCCTGTGATCTGCTGGAACTGCAAAATCCACCAGTTGACAAGTTCTTTCTTTTTTGTTTATCAACACTAGGTCTGGTCTTCTTGCTGGGATAAGGTGATCCGTTTTTATTTCAAAGTCCCAGAGAATTTTATGCATTTCGTTCTCAAGAACAGATTCTGGTTTATGCATATACCATTTTGTTGTATGGTCAAATATAATTTTTTTGCATAATTCCCTGTGGATCACCTTCCCAACCCAATCGTGTCTAGTTTTGTATTCTCGTTGTGCTAGTTTGCTACATTCGCAGAGTATATGGTTTACAGTCTCATCTCTATTACCGCAAAGTCTACATTTACTATTCTGTTAGGTCTTATCAATTTTCTCTTTGATGTAGTTTGTCCTTATGGCATTATTTTGTGCAGCAATTATAAGTGATTCTGTTTCTCTTTTGAGGTTTCCCTTTCTTAACCATGTCCAAGTCTTTTCATGGGCAACCTCTTCTATTTGTCGTTTGAAGCGTCCATATAATTGTTTTTCTTCCCATTTTAGTTTTCTAGTCTCTGTCGTTTTTCTGTTTGTCCATCTGCCGTTTCTACTATTGTTGGCCGCCATAAGTAGTTTGTCTTTGCTCTTTCTTGTGTAATCTTCAAGTTGTTGGATTGTGGTTTCTACGCATTCCTCTATGTTGGCAAGACCTCTTCCCCCTTTCTTTCTTGACACATATAATCTATATTATTTTTATTCTTATTCTTATTCTTATTCTTATTTATTTGAAATCACGTAATTGCTTGTACAAATAGATTGACTTCAGAATTAATTAACCCAAAGAGTTAACATGTAGTAAATCCAACCCACCAGCCTTAACCTATCCTTTTATTAGAACTGTTTGTTTTTGAGATATTGGCTAGTAAGTTGAATTTCACGGCATGTCAACACATGCTGGGTTATTTCATGCCGATAACTTTTTTTTCTATTTATTCTTGAGGGGTATTCAAAATATTGTAAACTCAAATTTTAAGACATTTTTAAATGTCATTTTTTTCTATTTTACCCATAGATAGGAGCCTGACATTTCAAAATTCACTGTCTATTCACACCTGACAAAAGAAAAGATGGACATGGTGATTTTTCAGTGTAAACAAGTGACACGTGTGAAAACCGTTGCCAGCGTTTTACAGTAGGATCGCAGTGGCGGGAGAACGTTCTGAGAGCCTCTTAAATCAGGCAAATAGTTACAATTGAATGTTAATTATCCTATTATAATGGATATTTTGTGTCTGTCTGTAACCGAAACTACGTAACCACCAACGTCACAATTCTCTTTGTTATTTTTAAATTATATTCTCAACGCTTATTAAATAATCATT
Organism: Doryteuthis pealeii; assembly: GCA_023376005.1. Lineage (NCBI taxonomy): Eukaryota > Metazoa > Mollusca > Cephalopoda > Myopsida > Loliginidae > Doryteuthis > Doryteuthis pealeii. Next base: position 12,453,143 of record CM042158.1, on the reverse strand, counting down.
ATCTAATTTCAATTAGCATCTTATTAATATTTATTCATAATGTCTATTAAGGTATACCTGAGATAGATTTGCCTCAAAACAGCCCATATTATTATGGTATTTGCCTCTCATCCGCTTATGAAGGCGTAACACAAGGACATTTTTATTTGGTCCCACCCATAAGCCGAAGCTCATGGGTGGTAGTCACAATAAATGCATCGATACCGTCGGCATTCCCCTCGAGGGGCGCCTCAGGCGCTGGGCAATAAACCCAGCCCTGTCCCTTTAAATCAAGGTGGCAGGTGTTGCCTGTGGGGATAGCCCCCTGGGATCGAGGCTGTTAATTTCATTAATAGACACAGGCTCCGAAAGGCCCGTGCTATTAATGGGTATTTGCCTCATACCCCACTTGTATGGGCTGGGCACAAGGCTTCGTTTTAACGTGGGCCCACCCACAAGCCGAAGCTCATGGGTGGGAAAGAACAAAAATTGCGTCGATCACTTCGGCATTCGGCAATAAACCCAGCCCTGCCCCTTTAAATCAAGGGAGCAGATATTGCCTGGGGGGATAGCCCCATGGGATCGACGCTATTAATTGAACACACCGGTCCAGTGGCCGAAGCACACAGGACCCCCACCCCGAAGGACGGGTTATTAATGTGTTTAAAATCCTACAATGTGTGTTCTATATCATTAAGATATAAATGGTTACAGAGTATGTGGTGTGAATAATTTGCATACCGGTTATAACAAAACCGTGTTTAATAAATAGTTACTTGGTGTTATTGATTTATAATACTGTTTTATTTTCAAATGTATTAAAAGCAATCCTATGTACAATTTTGTAGAGACATAAATTAGAATAATGTACAAATGATTAATCTTTTTTGTGTTTGTATTCAATTTTATAAGTCTTTCTAATTCCATATAATACCGGTTAGAAAAAAAAACCGTCTCATATAAATAATTACTTGGTGTTATTGATTTCTAATATTATTGTTTTATTTTCAAACTTATTAACACCATGTATAATTTTGTATTAAAATAAATTAGAATAAAATACAAATGAGTAATCTTTTTTGTGTTCGTATTCAATTTCGTTTGTTTGTTTTGTTTTGTTTTGTTTTGTTTTACGGCATATCAACTTCAGTGGGTCATTTAATGCCGACAAAGTTCTGAAATATATTCATTCTTAATGCATAATACAATTTTGTTTATAAACTCATGTTTTTCTATTCAACCCATAGATGGGACCCTAACAGGTACTACCACTCCGGGTCAGAGTGGACCAGGGAGCAATGGTGATGAAAGGGTGCTCCACGTTCCCCAAACCTCCAAAACTGGAACCTCACCATCAGATAGAGTTTAACGTCCTTTCCAGGACATGTAGACCCTCAATCACAACCTTCTAGCACCCATATGATAAAAGGAGTGATAGAAGGCGGTAATTCAACATAATATGTAATTTTCAAACGTATTAAAAGCAACCCTATGTACAATTTCTATTGACATAAATTAGAATAATGTACAAATGAGCAATCTTTTTTGTGTTCGTATTCAATTTCATAAGTCTTTCTAATTCCATTAAATATCTAATACCGGTTATAACAAAACCGTCTTAATATAATATTTACTTGGTGTTATTGATTTCTAATATCATTGTTTTATTTTCAAACGTATTAACACCATGTATAATTTTGTATTAAAATAAATTAGAATAAAATACAAATGAGTAATCTTTTTTGTGTTCGTATTCAATTTCATTTGTCTCTCTAATTCAATATAATATGTAATGATATTAAATCTTAAATACTTGCACCCGAGGGGAGCATTTATTTGCTAGTCTTATTATAATGGAGATTGGGGGTTTGTCTGTCTGTAAGCGAAACTATATTACAATACAAGTCACAATTCCCATAGTTATTTACATCACATTCGCCATGATTTTATTTTTATTTAAATCTCAGTTATTAATAAAATTGTTTTACATTATTAATACTGTTGACCATATCTACATACTAATAACATGCAATTGTATTTATATATACAACAAAATAACGGTTTACAGTGTGAATGGCAAGGCTAATTTGCATATTGATCTTAAAAAATTGATTTTTAATTAATATGTGCTTAGAATTATTTATTTCTAATTGTTTGGTTTTATCTTAATGAATATAAGCAAAAATCTCGGGGATAAATCTTAAAATAAATCCCTGAACAAGAAGAAATAACTGTAATATCATTCTTTACTTCCTATTTTAACTAAATAGTTAAATTAGGAAAATTTACCAATGAAAGACGGGAGTAACGGAAAATGATGGAATAGTTAGTTTCAAAGTTGTTCTATTTTTCAATCATACTCCCTCTGTTTCAAATCTTTTTTTATCTACATTCTTATTCAGTTTCATTAGCCTTTCTAATTTAATATGATATTTTATTATATTAAATCTTAAATACTTGCACCCGAAGGGGAGCATTTATTTGCTAGTATATATAATGGTACAGCAAATATCTAGAAAAGCCGATTTTATCCCATTTTAAAATCGTGTCTTCTAAATTAAGTTTCCCGAATATCAAAAGCAAATCAAGTAAACATTGTGGGCGAAAAGCAATCAATGAATTAGAAACATAAGACTTGGCGTTTGTTTATCGCTGATGACCTTGAGTATTATCGCCTTGTGACGTTAGAGCGGGAATATTACGCCTATGTATAAATACATAAATTTCTAAAGGAATTATAAATAGATCGTTTATATGGTAATTCCATGATTATGTTCTTTATCGTTCATACATCTACAAATAATTATAAATTTATATTTTAAGTTTCGATTTACTCTAGGCGCCAGTAAATTGTTGTGAACTAATCACAGCCAGCTGTTCTGGGAACAAATTATATATTAGCATTATCTTATCATAATAGGGATTGGGTGTTGGGCTGTCTGTAACCGAAACTATATCACTACACCAATACACAATTTCATTTGTTATTTACCTCACATTTTCCAGGATTTTTATTTTTCATGTAAACCTCAATTACTAATACAATTATTTTATATTATTAATACTGTTGACCATATCTACATACTAATAATATGTAATTGTATTTATATAGAAAATAAAATAACAGTTTACAGTGTGAATGTGAAGGCTAATTTGTATATTGATATTAAAAATTTGATTTTAATAAATATGTGCTTGGTATAATTGATTTTAATTATTTGATTTTATATTTAAAGAATTTGAGCGAAAATTTGCGGATAAATTTTAAAAGAAACATTAACATAAAGAAATAACTTTAATTTTTTTCTTTACTAAAAATAAATAATTAGGAAAAGTTTGCAATGAAAGACGAGAGTGATGGAAAATGATAGAAGAGTTAGATTCAAAGTTGTTCTACTTTTCGATTATACCTCCTCTGTTTCAAATCATTTTATCTGCATTCTTATTTAGTTTCATTAGTCGTTCTAATCTAATCTAATATTTTATTACATTAAAACTTAAATACTTACAACCGGAGGGTTCATATATTTGCTAGTTACAATAACGAAAGTATTTATTTTGGGTCTCCACAATGTCTGTATGCAATTTAAATTTTTTATAAATTTATTTGTATTTCAGATAGAAAAAACACACACGGACTTTGTGGACATCTTGTATATAAATATATGTATCTATTTCAGACACTATTAGTTCCCTTTAAAAAAGGCTTCACCTTAAAATGGCATGAAGCAGTCGATATCCCGTAGAGACTATCATAGATGCAGACTATGCAGATGATATGATGTTTCTTGCGTTAAACCTGCACAAATCTAATCAGTGCTTTATAGCCTGGAGAAGGTGGCAAGTAAAATTGACCTCTATGTGAACTCAGATAAAACTAAGTCAATGTATCTTAAACGTGATTGAGGCATCTCCACACTCAATAGTGAATGCATCCGAAAATCGGTACACTAGTTCATGTACCTAGGCAGTAATATGTCATTCACAGAAAGCGATGTTAATGCACGCATGGGGAAGGTATGGACTGCTATAAACAGATTTTCAAGGCGCGTGGTCTAATGGTTAGAGTCGTAGGAAATGGACTCGACGACCGTGTTCAATTCCTGGACGAAGCTGTTTGCATTTTACATGGTGCTAATACCTTTGAGAGAGGTATGAATCCAATTCTCCCTCCGACTATGGACAAATAGCAGGGCAGACTGGGCTCCTTAACCATGACTAGGTAACCAGTCTAGGAGAAGGAAAACTCTGAACTCGAACCTGTTAAACTCCGCTTAAGAAATTGACATTGTGTCACATCCTGCTCGTTGGTAAATATATATATAAACAGATTACCCTCATATGAAAATCTAATCTCATTGATAAGTTAAAGCGACAATTCTTCCACGTCGTCGTTCTATCAGTGCTAGTATACGGCTGCACCACTTACGAAGCGCCTAGAGAATAAACTAGATGGAAGTTGCACAGCAATGCTCTTAAACAAATTGTGGAAACAACAACCTAGAAGAAAAGCAGCTGTACGATCACTTGACCCCATCACACAAACCATCAGAGTAAGACGAACACATAAGCTGGAGTTGCTGGAGAACTAAGGACGAACACATAAGTGACGTTCTTCTTTGAAACATGCACATTGGCACGCCAGTGGGCCATATTGCAAGGACCTACATCGATCAGGAAGCGCGTGGTGTAATGGTTAAAGTCATGGGAAATGGACACGTCGCCCCGAGTTCAAATCCTGGATGTGGTAATTGCATTTCACTTAGCGCTAATTACCTTGGGAAGGTATGAATCCTATTCTCCCTCCAGCTATGGATACTGGGCTCTTTAACCTTGGTTAGACAACCGGTCTAGGAGAAGGAAAACTCTGAATTCAAAACCTGTTGAACTCCGCTTAAGAAATTGACCTTGTGTCACATCCTGCTCATGCGGAGGGGTTGGTAAATATATACATCGATCAGCTCTGTGCGAATTCTAAATGTTGTGCAGAGGTGTAGGCACCGTATTTTGATGCCGGGGCGATAGGGCTCTCATTTAAGGGGCAAAATATCGAAAGCGGTGATTGAATGAAAGGAATTGTTTGGTCCTTGAAATAGTATTTTCTTTTTCGTTTCTGTGTTAGAAGATTTCGGTTGCTGAAAGGGAAAGCAGCGTCTTGAATCATGTGCAATCGCATAGCCATTGGCGTTTGCCGATAGCGAGCCATCTATCAAATCTCGCGAGATATGTCGGTCACATTCACGATGTGACGATATTTCGAATGCAGGAGCAGTTGATTGATATTGTGAAATTGCTGCGATGCCTATCTTTTTAAGTAAAAAAAAAAAAAAGACAAAAATAAAGAAAGATAGAATGAAAGATGGAAAATAGAAAAAAGACAAAAATGAATGAACATTATTATTTTGCGGTGTTCATGCAATCGAATAATATCGATTAAAGATTGGTTGGTGCGAGCAGAAATTGCAGAGAAATATAATGAGATAATTTATGCAGAGGAAATTGCCACTGACTGCAGAGAAATAATGACGATGAAGGAGAATAAATCGATTGATGATTTGATTGATATGGCAAATCAATAGAAAATTGGAAACAGATACGTAAATAACGAGTAAGGAGAGAGCATATATGACAATAAGATGAAACACAGAGAGAGAGAGAGAGAGAGAGAGAGAGAGAGAGAGAGAGAGAGAGAGAGAGAGAGAGAGAGAGACAGAGATAAAACGAAAGAAAAACGTGCAAATTACGTGAATGGAAAGTAAATAAAAGTAAGCAAAGATCCGCTAGAAGGAACAAAAATACGAAAAAAATACAATTAATGAAGGCCAATTAATAAATGGCAAATTGAGGGGTACCTTGACTTACGAGTTTAATTCATTCCGCTCGTAACTCAACTTACTCGTAGATCAAATCATTTTTCCCAATTAGAATAATCAGAAATAGCATTAATCCGTTCTGCTCCCCAGCAAAAAAAAAAAAAAAAAAAAAAAAATATATATTTTTTGTTTGTTTGTTTTTTAAAACGAAAAATAGCACTGTATTGAAAAAAACAATAATAGAATAGAATAAAAGGAATTATGTAATATGTTTAAAAGTGTATTTGTTGTATAAATAATGTTTTTTGAATAGTGAGTTTGGAAACTTAAATTGTTAGTTGAGCTATTAACATAAGCGTATCTGAAGCTCACTCGTACCTGAAATTTGAGCTCTCAACACAAAGCAAAAGTCTACCGATTAACAGCTCGTAACTTGATCCTAAGTCCCAAGTTGGTACATTCGTATGTCAATGTACCACTGTACTATTTTTCGTAGGCGTAATAAATTTGGAAACTTAAATGGTTTTAGTGAACTTATTAACATAAGCGTACCTAAAACTCGCTCATACCTCAAATTTTAGCTCGCCACACAAACAAAAACCTCGACTGAGTGACTGCTGGTAACTCAGAAAACTTGTAAGATGGGGCAGTCATATGACAAGCTACCGCTGTATATTTTTTCCAAGTCATGCAGAGAAAAATATAGAATAATCCAATACTGTGGGAAAATATGGAAGGATCTTTTAATTTGTGCATCTGAATCTTGCTCGTACCTCAAATTTTCGCAACACAAAGAAAAAATGTAGTGATTAACAACTTGATCCTAAGGCCCCAGTAGCACATTCGTAAGTCTGTGTACCACTGTTTTTCTAAGACGATTTTTTCTAATTTTCTACGAATCATTTTTATTACAATTCAATTTTTTATTACGTCATCTTAAGTTTTTCAGCCCTCTTCATCTTCCAAGAACACTAAAACCCGAAATAATTCTCAAACCAATCTACTCTTTCAGTTCAATGTTATGCCTTTCGGGCTTGCTAATGTACCTGGATTATTCCAGGAGTTCATGTCGGTAGTTTTAGAAGGACAAGAAGACTACGCACTAGCATATTTAGACGACACCCTAGTATTTTCGGACACTGAAGTGAATCACCTAAAACATTTACAAGAAATTCTAGGTAGCCTGAGGAGATAGAATCTGAAATTAAAACCTGCTAAATGGGATTAAAAAAAAAAAAAGAAACCCAATATTTGGGATTCAGGAATTAGCAGTAAGGGAATTCAGCCGAAAGTATTTTAATTATTTGCAAAAATGTTCAAACCAAGCAACCCTTTTTAGTTATTTTAGTGACAGCGTTCGCAGGATATCTAAAATGTGCGGCCTTGTATCACAACCTACCCTTTGCTAACTGGTTGGGTATATATACCTTCAGTCAATACGTTGTTACAATATACATTGTGGTACAATGGTTAGCGAGCTAACTAATAGCTAGCTTTAACTGTAACATTTACACCGGTATGTTCTGTGACGGTCTAAAAGAAAAAAATGTAAGTATTCCATATCTAGAGTCAAAGCCATGGGAAAATAGCTGGAAAAAACTGGTCATTTTAAACATGACAAAGCAACTCATCTACGAGAAGGAAAATTCCAAATTTGAAACCTTTAATGTGAATGGTGCTAGCGACTAAAACTCATAAAATATTGCTCAATTGCTTAAGAAAGTATGCACAATAAATACGAGGCAATAAAATAGAAATAAAATTATGCAAATGGAAATGAAAAAGTGAAACGTAAAATTTACAACAAATGAAGGCCAATTAGTAATTGCCTATCTTCTTTAGAAGATATATTTATTATTTTTATTTCAAAAGAAACCACATTTTTACAAAAAAAAAAAACCCAAGAAACAACAAAAAAAAGTCGAATAAATGAGAATTTCCTGCTTAAATTTTTTTTTGTAAATCTCAAAAACTGAAAAAAAAAATGCTAGTGTCTGTAATCATCAAGCTAAAATTAAAATTAAAAAAAAACTATTTTTTCTATGAATCATTCTTATTATTCTGTATTCAATAAACGCATGTTTATGGTCTTCTCCATCTTCTAAGAAGCAAAAATAAAGTTTCTTTTTCAATAATTTCAAAAATTGTTTTAACTAGTCCCATGACCATAGTTACATTAACTCAATAGATACAAAAACTCCGAATTCAAAACCTTACGGGTGAATGGGGCAAGTAATGGTACATCATTAAAATCCTAAACAATTACTCAAAATAACAAGCAAGAAAACAAGAGAGAAAACAAAAGCGTACCTCAATTTTAATCATTATTTTGCTGGGCCATTTGAAGAGAGTATGGAAAAGAAAAATCAGAATTACAAGAGTCTAGGAAGTTTGGAGGCGCGTGTTTTAATGATTATCACCGTAAAACTCGGCAATATGCAGTTTGCATTTCCCATACACATAATACCGTTGTGGAAATTATGCATTCATCTATTCTTCCAGCAGCTATGGATTACATGTGTAATAAAAGTATCGCTATTGAAGCTGTAGTTACCAAGAGAGAAATGAACAATAAATGGAGCGTTAGTTGTTTTTTTGTTTTTTCAGAATACAATTAACGTTATCTTTGTCAGAATACAAGGTGTGTCGAAAAGTACAAAATGTCTCGATACTTTTTGACACACTTTGTACTTTGTTTAGGCCACCCGCTCTAGGAGATGGAAACCTTCGAATTCAAATTTGTTAAACTCGGTTTTAGAAGTTGTGTCACATCCTACGAAGATGTTGGCAAATATTTACAAGCTCGGGGTGTGCTCGGTGCTAGCAGCTCCATTTCCTGAAAAATGGAGAGGGGTAAAAGCAGACTGCCGATTTCTTTCGTGACACTTTTCCCGAAGATGTAATAAACAAAAATAAGCAAACGAATATTCTTATATATTCATCTATGTTGCTGTAATCACTACAAGGGACCAGTTCAGCTTATTTGGTAGAACATCCACCTAGGAATAGCAAGGTTCCTGGTATGATGATGATGATGATGATGATGATCATCATCATCCACAACATGTCGTGTTAGCAGCATGGATATCCATGAAAATCTCTCACCAACCGTACCTATCATTCATTGTCATCAGGAGGACGTCTGCGCAACATCCAATATCGGCGCAGAGCTGGTCAATGTACATATTTGCTGGACGAACCATACTGGTGTGCTCATTTACTGGCTTCCATAGAAGAACGACACTTATGAACGACACTTATGAGTTCGTCCCTGTTTCTTGTCCATCGTGTCTGGTTTGTCTTACACGGGTGATTTGTTTGCTTTGGATCAAGTGGAGGTACAGTTGTATTCACGTGGGGTCTTGTTTTCTCGTTTTTTTTTTAAAGATTGCACGCAGCGTTCTTTTGCAGCTCCAATCTAACTTATTCTCTTGGCACTTCACAATTCCTGGGGGATTGTAACGCAAGCAGTAATGTAGTTTTGGTTACAGCGACAACGAATATTCATTAATAATAGTAGCAAAATAAAAAAAACGCCCACTGAGCGACGTAAATTAAATATTGCCTGGGAGTTGAAAATTTAATATCAGAGAGTTTATATCATAAGTAAAGTAAAATCATCAATTTTTTAAAGGAGTAAAAAAATAAAATAAACTTATTAAAGGAGTAAAAAATTTAAAAAATTAAAATGGAAACTTAGTTCTGATAACTTTAAATATATATTAAAATTTAAAAAACTATATATAGATAGATAATACCAGTAATGTATTTATTAAAAATTGCCTGAGCGGTGGGAGTAAAAAATTCAATGTCAGAGAGTTTGTACCCTAAGTAAGTAAAATCATCAAATACATTAAAGGATTAAAAAATAAGACAATTTGAAATGTAAACTTTAAATATGTATTAAAATAAAACAAACTATATATACATATATAATACCAGTCATGTATTTATTAAAACTTGTTTTAAAAAACAATGAGGACTGTCTAACATTGCCTGCTCAAATTTTGAGTGTATTTATTCTATGTTATGAAGATTTCAGGTAGTGTGATGTAAGCAGTGACGTAGTTTTTGTTACAGACAAAACCCAGAAGCGAATCTCCATTATTAATAGATATTTAAGATAGTTGAGGAAATTCGTTCTCTAAGAAGAGTGATAGAATAAGGACGTAAACCAGTAGACATGATAATATTCATTCCGCCCGTTTTTTAGTTTTTAATTATTTTTTCGATTATTATTTTTTAAATTATTTTTTAGATTATTTTTTTAGAAAATCACACGAGGTGGTCTCAAATATATCGGTATTGAAAAATAGACAGTTTATTTCACGCCAACACAGTATTATTGTTTGCCTTCGTCTTAAACACTAGGCCCCTCGAGTCAAAATGTCAATTCGATATTATCAAACATATTGTTAATGATCAATAGACGAATTGCTTTTGAGTAGAGTACGCTTTGTATATTGTATTATAAAAGGCTGTTTTAGTTTTCTATTTTTCTATTCATGTCTGTCAGCAAACACACACACACACACACACACACACACACACACACACATATATATATATATATATATATATATATATATATATCAATCGGAGATTTAATATTTCACCCCAATTATACTTTATCTGATTATCTCTTTCAAAGTTTCTGAGGCGTCTTTACTTACTTTTCACACATTCAAGCACTTTGATCTAAAAAGAAATGGAAATTATATTAGTTTTCGAGATGAAACAGGACGTTGAAAAGACCTTTCTCATTTTAATATACAATCACAGTATCATATTTGAATGCCCTCTCTACCAATATTATCTCTCTCTCTCTCTCTCTCTCTCTCTCTCTCTCTCTCTCTCTCTCTCTCTCTCTCTCTCTCTCTCTGCGTTTTTGTTACCATTCTTTTGAAAGGTTTATCTACTGACTATAGGTGAGAAAACCCAATTGAATATCAGACAGACAGACACACAGACACAGACACACACACGCACCCCCCACACATATATATACACAAACACATACAAATATATATATATATATATATGAAATATCTGAGTGTGTGTGTGTGTGTGAGCGTTCTTAAATACATTATATAATATATATATATATATATATATATATATATATATATATATATATACTAGCAGCGGCTACCCGGCAAAGCCCGGGTAGGGAGATAAAAAAGGTGGTTTAATAATCGTTTGCAGATCTATTACTACTGAATAGCGAGTTCGATCCTAGCAGGATGACACATAAAAATCACCACGTTAAAAAGATCTTATTTTAATCCGGTTTGTGAGAAATTAGGGATTTTTTTTTCGTTAAAGTAGAGGAAATGACATCACATAAAGGATATAGTAAGACATTTTAATTCAATGATTGACTATATATTTTAAATAAAATATAAATGATTTCTCTCTCACTCTCTGGTGATATTAATTTTTTTTAATTCGTCATGGATCGGATACTTTGTTACAATCTCTCTCTCTCTCTCTCTCTCTCTCTCTCTCTCTCTATATATATATATTATATATATATATATATATATAATATATATATATATATATAATATATAATGTGCTATATTTATAAGTAAACAATGCTCAATAGTATTGGTATCTAATTGTATATCTAATGTGGATAATGTGGACATGATATATATATATATATATATATATATATATATATATATATATATATATACAAGGTGTGTCAAAAAAGTGATAATATCTTTTATACTTTTTGACACACTTTGTATTGTGAAAATAATAACGTTCCATTCATTACGTTTTTCAGAATTCAAGGACTGTAAAAATGTACCAAGTTTAAAGCTGTATTTACCAAGATAAAAACGAAGAATGAATGGAACGTTATTTTATCAAATTGCAAGGTGTGTCAAAAAGTACAAACGATCTCGATAATTTTTTAACGCACTTTATATATATATATATATATATATATATATATATATATATATATATATATATATATATATATATATATTATAATGTGCTATATTGATAACTAAATAGTGCTCAATATTATTGAATGACCATGTATATATCGAAGTTAGGATAGAGTGGACATGAAGTTAACAGCGCTTAGTAACTGACAGTTTCTCGCCTATGCGATTTTCAAACCAAGACAACATGGTCTGAAAAATCGTATAAGTGAGAAACTCTCAGTTACCAAGCGCTACTGACTTCATTTCTACGCCACCCTAATCTATATATACATACATACGTACATATATATATATATATATATATATATATATATGTGTGTGTGTGTGTGTGTGTGTGTGTGTGTTGAAGTAAAAACCAGTGGAATTTGATCTTGTGTCACATTTTACTCATGGGGAAGAGTTCGTAAGAATAAATAATGATACATTGCTAGTCGCCATGGTTACCCTGTAAGCTATGTGAAGCACCCTCTCCCCTGAAATGCAGAAATCTAATCCCCAAGGAGGCTCATGAATTTGGCATTGTGTCAGAGTAGTTAAATATAAAAAAAGAGGTCCTATATTTGCTGATTCAGCGATCCCACATTCTTCCTGATTTTCACTTTAATGCCAGACTAGTGATCTGCAAAAATGGTGATACCCACTTTTGGCATCACCGATTCTATTTGCATTATAATTATTGTAATTATAAAGACGACGTAGACAGAAAGCGATAGAGAGTGTTGGGTAAAGGACGATAGATGAAAGAAAAGCGAAATCAAGTGGATCTAATGCACGTTACTCTAAATCCTTAGAATATATATATTTTTTAATCCTCCCACTTTCAACCCAGTTCAATCAGTTCTCGTTGTGATCGAGGATTTTTAACTCGTTGACTTTGAACTTTGTTTGTCTCAAGTATATTTTGCAGTTTCCACTCGCACCGCAAATGAATTCTATGAAATTCGATAAGCAACAAAAAAGATTATGACAGTGCAAAATAATGTGACAAAATTATATGCTATTCATCTGCACTGAAAATCTTTTTTTTTTAAAGAAGCCTTTGGAGTATCGCAGATGAATTTCATGTACTTGTATTTGCTTATATTCAAAAATAGAAAAAAAATTCTGTATCACGTACAATATTTACAAAATATATTTTTAGATTGAAATTATAGGTTCTCGTATAATGTTGCACTTGTTGTATGTATTTTTCTGGTGAGTTTTTTGTGTGCAGAATTCAAAAATCAGAATATACATCAATGCGTGTTGCCTATTTTTTAATATTCTTAACAAAGGTATAACAATGAATACTTAATTTTTTTCTAGCACTTTTGAACATTCGTGACCGCAGGAGCTGTGTTCAGTAAGTTCTAATATCTTAAATAAAAGAACATATCTAATATCTTTAAAAAAAAGCGAGAGATAGGTTTGAAAAATGCTTTATTGTAAATCAACTATATCATTAGGAATTAGGTTCAAAGTTCCGTTATGGCTTCCGATTACGACAAAAATGTTCCCGATTACGACAAGAAAGTTCCCGAGTTCGAAAAAGGGTTCCCAAGTTCGAGAAGGTTCCAGAGTCCGACAAGAAATGCCTGAAGAAGGCCGGAGGGCACATCGGACGAAACGTTGAACAGATAACAATGAAGATGAGGACAATAGTCCGAATAACGCAGATAACATTAAGAATTTGATTGAAAGTTTTACTTTCTTTCTTCTCTCGCCACAAGAATTCATAAACATATAAGACTAGGATATCTGCTGGAATTAATTAACCCTAACCAAAACCAGTATACGGCGGAGTATTCTGAAAATGTCACCTTACATTGACAACATACAATTTGTAATGATATAATTGTCTTACACAGTGATTCTCAACATGGTCCAGCTGGACCATCTGTGGTCCATAGAATATTTCTAGTGATCCACAGAGAGTTCGAAGCCACAAAAATCTTTTAGCCATTTCATAAAAATTTAACTAATTTAGCGCTTCTTATAATGACCCTCCCCAGTTGAAAATCTCTATTTAAGAGCATGTCGATGATCGGTGTAAAATGAATTGTCTTGTCTTAGCCGCTCGCAGCAACATTCAAGAACAGTAGGATTGGTCCATGGGAATGTTTTGAATAAAAAATGGTCCATAAGCCGAAAAAGGTTGAGAAGCACTGGTCTAACTATAAAGCATTGTTCAAACCTATCTATCACTTGTCTTATTTCTTTAATTCTTTAATTCTTTAGCAACTTTTAGATACCTCATGTTCCCCAAACATTGGGACACGGATTTTCCTGAGTTTTACAAGTGTAAATATCTACTGACATCCCACCATGTCAGACGAAAACAAATATCATTATATTGGGGAACAACACACAAAGCGAAGGTCATACGTGGCTAGTGTTAAGAAATTGCTTGAATCTCTTAGACATTCCTCTTTCGTTTTAAAAGTACTCTCACACACACACACACACACACACACACATACATATATATATATATATATATATATATATATATATATATATATATATATATTATATATATACTAGCATAAATAAGCACCCTCTGGGCGGTGTAAAAATTAATTTTGGAAAGATATTTCCTGGGGAAGTGGGAGTTAGAAATTCAATGTCAGAGAGTTTCTACCATTAGTAAGTAAAATCATCAAACTTATTAAAGGAGTAAAAACTAAAACAGTGTGAAATAGAAACTTAATTCTGCTAACTTTAAATATATATTTAAATAAAACAAACGTTATATAGATATATAATACTGGGCATGTATTTATTAAAACTTGTTTTTAAAAACAATGAGGATCATATATGGTTGCATGTTCAAATTTTGAGTATATTTATTCTATGTTATGATGATATTGGGTGACATGTGATATGTCATCTAAGCAGTGACATAGTTTTGGTTACAGACGAGTAGATACCTAATTTCCATTATATATATATATATATATAAAGTAAAGTCGTCGGGGCGGCCTAAAGTCGGTATCAGCCAATCAGCGAGGGAATCCCTTTCACTAGCGCTAGACCAAGGATATATCTGATGTGGGGCGCCACACCTACCATCAGCTCCTTACTTTACCGCACAGATCCCTGTGCTACTCATATGAGTATAGTTATTTTTTTTATATATTTAATTTCTCCCGTTGGATATATATATATATATATATATATATTATATATATATATATATATATATATAATATATATTATTGTTATGTGTCCAACGGGAGAAAATTAAATATTTAAAAAAAAAAAGAACGTCTACAAAATGGATTATGTTTTTAATTTTTTTTTTTTACATTAGCAGCCGATATTCTGGTATCTTCTTCAGGCTTTGATTACCGCCCCCCATATATATATAATATATATATATATATATAATATATATATATATATATATATATATATATATATAAAGAAATAACAAAAGACTTAGAGATTGAAATAGACTATAAAGCTCAATCTCTAAGTCTTTTGTTATTTCTTTACTTATATATTTGCTCTGTGACTCTAACATTAAGAGCACACATTGAGCTCTCAAACTGCAACAGTTTTTTAAATAAAACTATTGTGTTGTAAGGAAGATTTCTTCTCTGGTCTTTTGGATTATATATATATATATATATATATATATATATATATATATATATATATATATATATATATATATATATATATATATATTTCTACGTGGTAGATTTGAACGTCCTATACCACTATTACATTTTTTTCAAGTGAATTTACTCCGTAAAATCCTTTGAAAGGGTCCTTAGATCCTCAGTCGCTTGCCAGACCTCCTGCATTCTGGGTTGAACTGGCAATTTCATCGGAATATGACATGGCCCGGATGTTATACATACATACATACATACATATATATATATATATATATATATATATATATATATATATATATATATATATATTAGTGAAATAGATGACTAATTAGGACTGAGCCTATTCTATTAATGACCACCCCCAAGCAAAGTTTAACATGTTTGAAATTTTCCTTCTTCTATACTGGTTACCTAACCAAGGTTAAAATCCCTGTCTGCCCTACTATTTGAACTCGGGTCGGCGCATCCATTTGCTACAAATCTAACCATTACACCACGGCCACAAACTATATATAATGACTTCTTTAAGGAAGTGTAGACATCGTAGAGGGTAACCGTTTGTCAGTTCACTATCCGTTACGACGTCAGTTTCCCAACTTTGTGGGCACACATCGCAATTTATATTATTGCTTTTAAGATCCATTGATGACAGCGTTCGAATTTCACGAATCACGAATTATGTAGATGCACTGGTGAAGTCCATTAATCCACCGATAACATAAATCAGAGGACGTAATGAACTCAATAACGATCGGGTTTCTTAAATATCACACGGATTATTAAATAAATCTATTTATACGGGATACCAACGTATAATTCAAGTCTATACTTACATGAGGAAGATTCTCCAAATATTTACCATCATGGTTTCATTATATTCGCTTTTTTCTTTCCCACATTTACAATAACGTACATATTGCGTACATTAATTAATGCATTGAGAATGAATGTTCAATGCATTTTCATAGTAAAAGTCATATGCAATGACTTTTTACAGTAACGCTTATTCCCAAGGTAATGCATATTTCCAATGCATTTCTAAAGCAAAGCTTATTTCCAATGCATTTTTATAGTAAAGCTTATTTCCAAAGCATTTTTTAATAATAAAGCATATTTCCAATGCATTTTTATAGCAAAGCATATTTCCAATGCATTTTTATAGTAAAGTTATTTTCCAATGCATTTTTTTAATAATAAAGCATATTTCCAATGCATTTTTATAGTAAAGCTTATTTCCAATGCATTTTATAGTAAAGCTTATTCCAATGCATTTTTATAATAAAGCTTATTTTCAATTCATTTTTATAGTAAAGCTTATTTCCAATGCATTTTTATAATAAAGCTTATTTCCAATACATTTTTATAGTAAAGCATATTTCCAATGCATTTTTATTGTAAATCTTATTTCCAATACATCTTATGGTAAAAATCATTTCAAACACATTTTTATTCTAAAATTAATATGCATTGAATTTTTATAGTAAAACTTATTTCCAATGTATTTTTATGGTGAAAACAAATTCCGATGCAGTTGTTTAATAAAAGCTTATTTCTAATGCATTTTTCTAATAAGACTCAATTCCAGAGGATTTTTATTATAAAAATCATATGCCATGCATTTTTATCTTAAACCTTATTTCCAATGCATTTTTATGGTAAAAGCCATTTCCAATATATTTTTATAGTAATCGCCATATGCAATGTATTTTAATAATAAAAATAATTTCCAATGCATTTTCGTAGTAAAAGTTATATACAATGCATCTTTATAGTAAAGCTCATTTCAGGGGAATTTTATGAGGAAAAATCATTTCCGGTGTATTTTTAGTAAAAATTATTTCTAATACATTTTCATAGTTAAACTCATTTCCAATGGATTTTTATAATAAAACTCATTTCCAGTGCATTTTTATATCAAAACTAATTCCCAATGCATTTTTATAGTAAAACCTATTTCAAATGAATTTGCATAGTTTTTGTGTTGTGAGTAACGACGGACAAATACTCGCACACAAAGAGAAGTAGGAAATATGTCAAGTGAATAAGAGGCAAGTCCAATACTTGGTAGTAGTATATTTATTCTATCAGTAATTCATTTACATACTAACTCCTCATCTTGTCTTTCTAGCAGCTATATATAAGACAGACGCAACCATTATTTTATGGTCTTGAGGTGAGGTAGCTATTCCTATACAATAACAGTAAACATAATTTCCAATGCATTTCATAGTAAAAAACTCATACGTAATGCATTTTTTTAGTCAAGTCAATTTTCATTGCCTTTTATAGTAAGATTTTATCTTATACTAGAAGTGACCTGGGTAGATGGGGGTATTTTTAAAGTTAGTCCCGCAGATCCATTATTACTGAATCATGAGTTGGATCACTGTAGGATGCCCCATTAAAATTCCTACATGAAAAATACCTTGCATTGATCTAGCCATTCTGAAAAGAAAAATTAATTTTTACTATTTACAAAATTAAATGCAAAATAAATCCATGTTGTAATTATTTAAATTCTTTTTTTTTTTTTCATTTTGAAAATAAATCTTCATTATTTTTGCTCAAAAAGGAAGATCTGGTGATAGTGAATGTGTATATATAATTTCACATTGTCGTTAATTCTTTAATATTTGTAGTTTCCTCCGGACATACATACACACAACTGCCCTATATATATGTATAGATTTTCAAGTTATTTTATTTTTATTTATCTGTAAAAATAGTTAAAAATAGTTCATTAGAAATCCATACACTGACGAAGACATTCGTATCTCTCCCTGAAACAGTGCACGATATTTAAAAAAAATGACACTCCCATCAGTTGTTCCGTCACGTCATGTTGCGTGTTCTCAACAGATATCAAACTTTATCCATGGAGCTGAGTTTTGATCTTTTTGAACAGAATATAACCGTGGTTCCAGAAGAAAATTCTCTTAGGCCAAGTGCTCGTTCAGTGAAATGATGATGATACGTGTGTGTATATTTATGTATATTTATAAACTTATGCATATATATGTATACACCCCCACCCCCACACACACATATATATATGAACGTAAACAAATATGGCTATTTTCAGCCGACAATATTTGAGAGAATATGTGCTTAATTGAAGTCAAACCTAATTTTTTTGAAAGTTAATTCATTAATGATTAATTAGGCGGGATTTAACCATTTAAATGTAAGGCTAAACAAATCGAGAAAAATCAATCTCTGAATGTACATTTCGGCCTATTAGGCCTCATCAGCAGAGCTATAGATACGAAGATCGCCTCGTGTCTGATTCGAAACCTGTATGTCGGATCGACAAAGCAAGCCTCTTACCCCTACACCTAACGGAACCTCGCAGTTTTTCATCGTTTGTTTAGGTAGTAGTAGTACTCATATTCCTCTTAAGAGACTTCGCATTTAGCCTTACATTTAAATCCCGCCTAATTAATCATTAATGAATTAACTTTCAAAAAAATTAGGTTTGACTTCAATTAAGCACATATTCTCCCATATATATATATATATATATATATATATATATATATATATATATATATATATATATATTGGTTTGGTGGTTGGTTTTAAAGGCTATCACCTGGCCTGGAAATAAACAGACAGGTTAATACTTAGAGTGTAACCCAAAGCTGGAATGATAAGCAGACACTGTTGAACTGACATACACATATAAACACATACACACAAACACACACACGCACATAAACACACGCATACACACACACGCATACACACACACACACACACACACACTCAGAGAATTTGGAAGATATGACACAAAACAAAATGGACGTTCGCTAGCAACAGCTTCAGTTTCGGAAATCTTCTGTTATATAAAAATAGATTTTTATCTCGAAATATTAAGAATAAAAGAATTACAGATTAACAAACAACACCATAGTTACCTTATATTTCTTTGCACCAAACCAATATAAACACTATAAACAATATAATGCTTCAAGCAAATTATAAAACGCACACGTACACACACACACACACACACACACACACATATATATATATATATATATATATATATATATATATATATATATATATATATATATACAATGGTAAATAAGCTAGTCTAGCAAACCATTGTTCGTCGGTTTGAGTTCCATAGGGTACTACTACAAGCATTGTGATAGCCTTCAAAACCAACCACCAAACCAATATAAACACAATGCGTCAAGAAAATTATAAAACATTTATATATATATATATATATATATATATATATATTATATATATATATGTAAGTTGTAAACAAGGTTTGTTTAGAATGGCTTTTTGCCGATAATTTTTTGGAGAATAAGTGTTTAATTGGAGTCGTACTAATTTTGAAAATTAATTAATTAATAATGAATTAGGCGGGAATACCTATTAAATGTATGGCTAAACAAATCGAGAAAAATCAATCTCTGTATGTACATTTCGGCCTATTAGGCCTCATCAGCAGAGCTATAGATCGGAAGACCGCCCTGTGCGTGATTTGAAACCGACTGCCAAGCTGACAGGCCGATCCCATAACCCCAACACTAATC
>CM042158.1:12423227-12428227 GCA_023376005.1 Doryteuthis pealeii | reverse complement strand
TTAAAATTAGACATATCCCAAAATTTGAGCTTCCAATTCCAACAATTGGAGAAGTTATGTCGATTTTTAGCTCACAAAATTTGAGGGGGTTCATATGTGAAATAATAATTGAAAAAGATTTGTCTTAGATTTAGTACCACATCGGGATATTGAACTTACTTGTGAAAAAATCAAAAATCATCAATAACTTAAAATTGGTTAACTTTCAGACTTTTCCGATCGCATTTTCGGATTTCTCTAGCAAAAGATTCTAGTAGTAGGGAAGCACTAGAACACATTTTACAGAAAAAAATAAATTACAAAAAGTCGACATTTTTCGAGAACCTCACTAAATTTTGATAGCTAAAAATCGACATAACTCCGCCAATTTTTGGAATTGGAAACTCAAATTTTGGGGAATGTCTAACTTTAACACTATCCACGCATGTACAACATTTCAGAAAAATACGTATGCAACGTACATCTATCTCAGAATATTGTTCATTTTCAATGATAATTAATAACAGTAAAGTCCTTAACGATCAAAAGTAAATGTGTTTTGATAAGAAAATTACGGTCGAATCTTCAACCAGTATTACAGCCAATAACAAGATGATGTCCATCAACACGAATATCCTGATGTAAACTTTAAATAAAGTCAGTATCAGCCAGACATCGAGGGAGTCTATGCTCTTTTCACTAGTGCTAGACCAAGGAGATTGTTTATTTAGCGTCTGAGACAGAGTGTCACACCTACCATTAACTCCTCAAATCCCTGTGCTACTCATACGCTGAGTTGGTGAGGACCAGTATCGAACCAGAAACCTTGAGGTCCCCAGCCGAAACTCTACCGTCTGAGCTAAAACGTTCTTATTTTTTACACCCTCTAAATTCAACTAAATTAATTTGAGTTTTCGTTTTCCTTTCATTTCGTTATTTAATCCTGTTCAAATCCTTGTTTTTTTTTCTTTCTTTCTTTTTTCTTTTGTTTTGTTTTTCACAGACTCCACAGACGAATTGCATTTCCATTAATAAAAAAGATACCACCTTTTTATTCGGTCAATTCCGTTCTTACTAAAAGCATTTTATTCAAAAACTCTAGATTATTATTGCCTGGTAATAATGCTTTGTTTGTGTTTTCGTCTACACATTCTCAGATAAAGTAATTCGGTCTTCGCTGATTTAATCGACGGTTGAATTTATGGTGGAATTCGGATGAAAATGTTGTTATTCAAATCAGGTGTAAATCTGTGCCGTTATATGTATTGTAATTTCATTTACGTATTTGCCTGCACACACACACACACACACACACACACACACACACACACACACACACACATATATATATATATATATATATATATAAGTAACAAATATAACAGAAGACTTAGATTCTTTGCTTTATAGCTTATTTTCGGAAGCCTAGACCCAGTGACTTAGGATCCCAATCTTCAGATGCGAATGATGAATTCTTTATTACTTTTACGGCAGTTGAAAACAATTTTTATTTATTTATTTATTTATTTTTCCTGTATTCCTATGTGTATACTCTATACACTCGCACACACATACATACACACACTCGCACCACTCACTTCTTCTCTTCTCTCTCTCTCTCACTCTCTCTCTCTCTCTCTCTCTCTATTATATATATATATATATATATATATATATATATACATGTGTATTAAACACAGTGATCAGCTCCGTGAAACTTTAAAAGAAAAACATCTGACTCCTACTTTAGAAAAATTCATCTGTCAGTATGGCTTCTTAGCTCACAGCAAGACTGGGCTAGTATCACACTCGAGAATATAAAAAAAATGTGTTCTTGATAGCATACACAACATGGGAGGAAACGCATCACTCACTGCTTACCCTCATGTATAATTTATGATAGGAAACCATCACACAACACACTCACACACACACACACACACACACACACACACACACATCTATCTATCTATCTATATATTATATATATATCTATCTATCTATATATATATATATATATACATTCCAAACCTCCACACGAGCAGGATGCAACACAAAGTCATTTTTCTTAAGCGGAGTTTAACAGGTTTGAATTCAGAATTGTCCTTCTCCTAGACTAGATACATTACCAAGGTTAAAAAGCCCAGTCTGTTGTACTATTTACGCATAGCTGGAGGTAGAGTAATTAAATGAATATGTTTCACAATGGTATTAGCGCTATGTGAAATCGTCCAGGATTTGAACTCGGCTCGACGAATCTATTTCTGTACGACTCATCTTTAATTTGCATGTTTGAGGGCTTGTTTAATTACTTATTATAATTAAACAAGTCTGAAAAATATTCTAAAATGTGAAACACGTGTCGCAAAAATAAAATTAAAAAATTTGCACAAACAAAGTGCCAAACATTTTTACGATTTCTTACTTTTTCATTAGCATAATAAATAATAAAAAAAACTTGAATAGTTTTAGTAAACCGAATAAAATAAGCGTATCTGAAGCTTGCTCATAATCAAATTTTACTGCAAAGAATCGACACAGTGACAGATCGTAACTCGGAAAATCCGTAAGCTGAGGAACTCATAAATCAAGTTACCACTGTATATGTTGTATATTAATAAGTAGAGTCGTTTTTTTAGACGATTAGTGTAGATATGGATTCTGAATTCATGTGTTGTTGAATTCAGAATATGTGGGATTAGGATGATTGACGCTCAGTGACATCAAGTTGACCCCAACATCCTGTCGCTGGGAAACGGTGGGAAATAAATAGTTAGTTTTAGTCAGTCGGACGTCGTAATATATGCATGTACCGGTTTCACTCAACGCATGCGGTTGAAGGATCCGGGCTAAACAGTTCTTGTTCTGAATTAAAATGAGATAATAAAATACAAGTCTTGCGCTGTCTATATGAGGATTAATGATAGCCTTAGTAAACAAGAATCTGAAGACACAGAACTACATCAGTCAACAATAGATGAATTAGAAGAAGAAATGAAGAACTCAAGAACAGAAGAAAGTACGGCACCAGACAGCTACTTCAACAAGAAAGTAAAAGAATTATGAGGGTATAACCACGGAGATTCTCATAATCTTAATAGGACGAACTCTCGCCACACACACACACACACACACACACACACATATATATATATATATATATATATATATATATTCAGCAGAAGAAGTGGGTATATAACATATTGTTGGAAAATTTGATATATTAGGCGTGATGAAGTCCACCACTTAAACTTATAAACTCTGCGTGGGCGCGTGAATCAAAGCCAGCCAATCAACACGCTTGAATACGTGGTTAGTTAACTATTTAATCGGTGATCTGGAAATCGAAGCTTCTGCTCAACCAAAGGATCCTGCCTAACATCGGGGAACAACCAAGGATGCTTCAGTAAGGAACAACCAAAGGATTCTACCTAACACTAAGGAACAGAAGGAATTTCCACTGTAAAGTGCTGTCTAAAAATGTCCACAAAAATCGTAATGGTTTATTGCCGCTTGACTGGACTTCAATAAAACCACAGACGTATATATAAAAATATGACCCGCCTGGATTTTCTTCGGTTTGTGGGTGGTGAGGGGCGACGAGTGTTCACAATGAAAATGCCGGGTGGCTGACGAAGAGCGCAGTGTTCATAATGAATTTCCCGAGGGTGGTTAATACGGGAGACGATGTTAACTTCTCGGCTGCTCGCTGGGGACTGATCTCATACCCTTCATCCGCTAGGCCTTTATATACAATAAATATGCCTACGCATTTTTATCTTTTGATCTGATAACAGATATATATATTTCTTTATCTTTCTCTTCACCTGAAGACTCGGCTTCCGTTTTCCTTTTTGCTTTTATCTATTTCTTCACCTTCTTCCTTCTTGACCGGAAGACCTCTCTTCCGTTCTCCCTGTTTTTAAATATATATATATTCATCTTTCTCTTTGTCTTTTGACCGGAAGAGGAATCTTCCGTTGCAAGATATGCAACAGTACCACATATACATAACCATTACATCACGACGCTTTGGAGACCTTACTTTTGGTATTACCGTTGTAGGTTCCGCAGTGTAGCACACCTTATGACAAATATGCACCATACTCCATTGATCTGTATTCGTGTCGCTTTGAAGGTTCTTATTACAGAATATTTACCAATGTAAATGTAGCTATGCACACGGAGATAACATCGGGATAAAAGTAATATAATTTAATTGCTTTCAGCTCGGTAACTGATAAAACGAAAGAAGATACAATATTGATCCAGGCATCCGCAATAATTAAGAAAGCGAAACAAAATCGAAACTAACTTTGCCCTTTCCTTTTCCGCCATCTTTATTTTCACCATTTCACTCGTAACACCGCCTCATCATCACTTCATCCCATCACCCATCCCTCGCACACACACACACATACGTCCCGATATGCTATTCTAATATACGTCTGACACGATAGTCGATCTTGTAACCCCAGAGGGATATGTATGCCGCGACCTAACTGCTTATTTCTTTTATTCATTTTCTTTCTTTTTCTTTTTTTTATTACTCCTTTTGGCTCATTTTGTTTTATTTTATTTTGTTTTATACTATTTTATCCGAATCTTGTTTTTTTTCTATGTATTTTTCCCTCTTTCTTTATTTCGTTCTTTCTTTATTTCTAATCTCGCTTCTGTTCGGAGATCAATGGTGACGCGCTTGGCTACAAGTCTCGCGAGACTTCGTTGCCACAAGATGGTGTCGATGCTTCCTCGTGAGGCGAAGATAGATGACTGTACATCTTAGCCCACCTACCCCAACTCAAACCGGACGGTATGTTATTCTGGATATTTAGCGAGATGTCAGTGACGAAGGATGTTTAGTTTACAATATAAAAGAAAGTAAACTGAACAGGTTTAGAAAAGAAACTCACATTGGCCAATACCGAAGGGCTACGATCGGTTTATGTTTTTATTAGGCAATCTCGTCTACCGTACACGTGTTTTGCTGTGTACACTTTGTAAGAAATTGGGTGTAATGT
>CM042158.1:12403227-12413227 GCA_023376005.1 Doryteuthis pealeii | reverse complement strand
TTTAAAGAAACCGAAACGTTTAAGCGTCGATACATTTGTTTTTTTCAAATTTCTTAATATATATATATATATATATATATATTAATGTATATAGTTAATTATTTGTTATTATTATTGAAAAATGATTATAAAGTGCTCAATTACTTCTGTAAGAGCTGTATTATATATATATATATAAACCTAATGAGTCACCTAATGAGTCAGATAACCCTACTAAAAAGTTTTGCTTAGTGCTCTTCAGGGCTAAGATTCGACTAAAGAGATTTGAAGCAAACTCATATTTATACAACACCTTCCACCTTGACTCAAATAAATTAGCATAGACTAAACTAAGAAAAACAAAGAAAAAAGTCAAAACACAGAACACCATTTAAATCTATTATTTCACTTATTTATTCATTCATTTTTTTTTATCCAAGCGGTGATATGTATGAATATATATTTCTTATATATATGTATACATATAAATTGTTTTTTTCTGTTGGCCAAGTATTGTATCAATAGATTTTTTTTGGTTGGTACAGTTATCTTGGTCTTTCATTTTTTACAATTTTTTTCTCCCAGGGGATGTTTCTTAGTATATTTTTACAATCAAACTATTTGCTGTTTTTTTTTTCTCACCGCGAGAATTTACCAACAAGTTTGGTTTATTATATATATATATATATATATATATATATATATATATATAACTTCAAGTCTGTAGTCAGCCTTGTAACATGTACTAGTCCACTATTCGTTTTAATTTTTTAGCTAATCAAATGTGTTATCACCCTATGATATAAATCCGACAGTGTCTCTGTCGGGTATATTTTGATAGAATCTTTTGATATATATGTACTACAATACACCATTTAAATTTATAGACTAAGCGGGGTGACGTGGTTTAAACCTCAGATAATCAAGAGCCCGAATACGTGGGTGGTTAACTACTTAATCGACGCCCATTTGCAACTATTGACGAAGGAGCTCCAAGACTGAGGAGCACCAAGGAACAACCAAAGGATCCTTTACTAAGGATCGCGCTCTGATTAACACCAAGGACCTTTACTGGACCTTTACTGGACAGTGCTATTGCTTGAAGCCTAAAAGGCCACAAAAATCGTAACATCCTGGGGAAAAGACTTTTATATATCACGCTGTTTAGAATGAAGTGTAAAATATCTACATCATTTGATTATACTTACGAACGAATCTGTTTGTTTAATGGCATATCAAACTTCATGGGTTATTTAATGCCAAAGTGTTCAGAGTAAAACAACAGGATTTGTGCTATTTAACCAATTTCTGGGGGATGAGGGATTTCATACATTTCCCATGGTATGAATCAGAAAGTGAACGTGATAATGCTAGTTCTAACTATCGCAGTTGCAGTCCAGCACGTTATCCACTGTACCACGGGGACATGAAGGAATCAGAATATATTAGATCAAAGATGCCCAAGATGAAATCCTATTCCAGGCTTTAACACTATCACGCTAACAACACTGTCTCTAGGATGTGTTATTTCTATGTATTACTCTAATATAGATACAAACATTGATTGATTATATCAAATATTCATTTTATTGAAAAAAAGAGAATACGTGGACTTGAGACGAAACTAATTTGATACTTGAAATTATATTATCACCTGGGAAATAACCAATAATTAACATTCAATACCCTTTCTCTCGTGAGTAAATATAACGGTCAGAGTGTATGTGAAGTCCACCAGCATTTTCGCTTCCAAATTCGATTCAAAATTGTATAATTTTTATTTTCATTTAAAAGGTTTTAAGACTGTCACGAAAACATCACTCTCTCTAGGGTGCACTATATCTATGTGTTACATTAATCTATACATATATAAAGGACAGTTGTGTGTATGTATGTCCGAAGGTAATCTATACATATATAAAGGACAGTTGTGTGTATGTCCGGAGGTAGTCTATACATATATAAAGGGCAGTTGAGTGCATCTGTATGTCCGGAGGTAATCTATACATATATAAAGGGCAGTTGAGTGCATCTGTATGTCCGGATGTAATCTATACATATATAAAGGGCAGTTGTGTGTATGTATTTCTGAAGGTAATCTATACATATATAAAGGGCAACTGTGTGTATGTATGTCCAAAGGTAATCTATACATATACAAATGGCAGTTGTGTGTATGTATGTCCGAAGGTAATCTATGCATATATAAAGGACAGTTGTGTGCATCTGTATGTCCAGAGGAAACTTCGAAAATAAAATAATTAACAACAAAGTAAATATATATACACATTAAATATCACCAGGTCTTGGTTTTTGAACAAAAATAATAGAGATTTGATTTATATTCGTGAAGGTAGTTAAAAATTGAAATTTAAATGATATAGCTATACTGATACTGAGAGACGTCCATTTGCAATCATTGACGAAGGACCTGCAAGACTGAAGAGCACCGAGGAACAACCAAAGGATCTTTTACTAAGGATCGCGCTCTGCTTAACACCATGGATCTATGCTGGACAGCGCTATCAGCATGGATTTTTTCCATTTAATATTTTAGATAGTAGACATTAACATTTCTTTTCAGAGTAGCTGGATCAATGCAAGGTCTATTTATTTAAATAATTTTTTTTTTTTCATAGTGTGTTAGAAGCATTAATTATAAAATGTATTAAGATATTTTTGAAGGCAAAATAATGCAAATTTATGTTGAAAAACATATTTATTTAAATTTCTTTTTTTTCTTTATTTTTCTCTTAATATTTTCGGAGTAAAATCCATCTTCAGAGAGTTCTTATAGAGTTGACAAGTTTCCATCTGTGTTTGTTAAATCAACTGTGGTCTAATTCCGTTGAATTTGATGGAGATTTAAAATTCGGCAGATATCGTAAAGTTCCGTTAAGTCCCGTGAGTTGTTGTATTTGTGGGAAGTTTGAAATCATTTAAGATATGATTTTTTTTCCTTTTAATTTTTTTTATAATACTATAAAAACAATAATAATTCCCCGTCTATTATCTATTTTTTACATAGGGATTTAAATGGGGCATCCGACGAGGATTCAAATCACGATTCAGTAATAATGGATCGGCAGGACTAACTTTAAAAAAATCTCTTTCTACCCTGGCAACGCCGGGTAGCCGCTGCTAGTATAGATATAAACAAGGGTTGGTAATATTATACATTCATTTCATGGAAAAAAGAGAATAAGTGTGCAGCAGATAAACTTATTTTCATGCTAAAAATTATATTATCACCTGGGGGCAATATTAAAAAAAATAACTTAGACTATCTCAAAATGAAAGGTCATTTCAATTAGCCCAGGTAAAAATCAATTTGGAGTTTGATTTTAAATGATGACTTTTTACAAAAGTTTCATTACATTACAAATAAAATACATATCAAAACTTATTACATGTCTATTTCTCTGAATGTTTGAGATGAGTCTTGATGATTAGTATTATTTGCGTTATTCAGACTGTTGTCTTCATCTTTATTGTTATCTGTACAACGTTTCGGCCGATATGCCGTCCGAAACGTTGTACAGATAACAATAAAGATGGAAACAATAGTCTGAATAACGCAGATAATACTTATTACATGTCGTAGTAATAAAGTTGTTGGGTATCAGCCAGACAGCGATGGAGTCTATCCCTTTTCAATAGTGCTAGACCAAGGTAATTGTTTTTTTGCGGCTGAGGTGGAGCGCCACACCTACCATTGGCTCCTTACTTTAACGCACAGATCCCTTTGCTACTCATACGCTGATTTGGTGAGGGCCGATATCAAACCAGGAACCTTGTGGCTCCTAGTCGAACTCTGACTGAGCTGTATCATAATAAGTAGTAATAAAGTAGGTGGAGTGGCCTATTGTCGGTATCAGCCGGACAGCGGGGGTATCTATCTCCTTTTCGTTAGCACTAGACTATGGATGTTATTTATAGGTCTGAGCTGGAGTGCCACACCTAACGTCAGCTCCCAACTTTAGAACACATAAGTTGTGCTACTCATACGCTGAGTGGGCGAAGTTCGGTATTGAACCCGGAAACTTGTGGTTCCGAGGCGGACGTTCTGCCGACTGAGCTAACAATATTGTGTGGAAGAAGATTTTCAATTCTATTTGATGACCCAATGCTTAGAATTAAAGGTTAGTTCCATCTTTTGAGGGCAAGTAGAATACCAGATTGATTGTTCGTTATCTTTGCAAAGGAAGACTTTCTCTCCAAAAGGCTTCAGGATTTGTCGCACGTTGTCACCGCATCATTTTCTGTTACGTTGCCAATCTCGTCCTCCCGTGGTTTCTTGCCAAGGTCAGATTAACATGCGAATCACTCATTTACAATCTGAGGTCAGTGGCTTGATCCCCGAGCATCCATTTTTCTAGTGGCAAGTCAGCCGTCATACAGTGGTTATCCTTAGAATTGTGATCTGAAAATTTCAATGTATTCTGCTCAAATCATGTGACATTCCACTTTATCATGTGACATTGATATGAATGGAAACTGTGCTGAGAAATACATATTCGTTGTCTAAAATAGATGCTTTTTTCATCAATAGCTAGCGGACTTGTTCATGTTTCTATATACAGAGAGAGAGAGAGAGAGACAGACAGACAGACAGACAGAGTGAGGCGGAGTGGCGAGAGAGAAACGAACGGAAAGCGAGAAGTACAAATATAAACAAGAAAATTTGAACAGCGCGCGCGATCAAATATACGTAGGAATTTTTGCCATTAAGTAAACACACACACACACGCACACACATATACTCACACTCACACACACATATATATATATAAACATATGTACATATATATATATATGTACACACACACACACATATATATATATGTGTGTGTGTGTGTGTGTGTAAGCACAAGTAAATATAGATATAGATATGTACACACACACACAAACACACACACACACACACACACACACACACAATATATATATATATATATATAAATGTAGATATATATAAATATTTACATAGATATGCACAAATATAAATGTATATAAGTGCACTAACGTTCATATATATATATATATATATATATATATATATATATATAAAAATAAAGAGAATGACGTACCGATAAAATATATTGAGTTAATCGCAATATATGGTTGATGCAAATATTAATCAGATAAGTCAGTGTTATAACAAATATAGATGGCTCAATACGTTAGTAGAGTGGATTTAGTATCACAGTGAGTACAGAAATGACCTACTCGAGTTTCACTATATTATTTTTTATTTAAATTTAAATTTAAAACTTTTTCAAAAACCTTCTTCAAAATTTAAAAAAAAAACTTACTTAAAAAACTTTAAAGAATTTTTTTAAAAATTCAGTTGGTGAGTTGCCATTTGCGTATGTGCATGCATTTCCCCAAAAAATTCTGATCTTTGCTTTAATAGTTCTTTGGTGTTGCCATGGCCTGCTATTGTCAACTTTTCTTCGGAACATAAGTAGCAGAATTTATCACCTGGTTGGTAGCGGTGGGATTTTTTAATAAGTTCCCATGTTATGATTGGATTTATACCGGATTTATGTTTTGAAGAGAGAGGTGTTGTACATATATTTTATATTGTTAAAGCTTGATTTGTGATTATAGAATCTTTTTTTGAAAATGTCTTGTATTAATAGTAAAATAATATACATTGGATCAAAAATAAAAGAAGATTTGCGAAAAAAGTTTGAATTTCTAAATATTTCTAAAAATATATAAATATATAAAATGGATACGATCATAACGTCACAGTCTACACGCATTTTCATGCACACGCGCATGTCAACATACGCACACGTACAAACAAAAAAGCGCATTCACGTAAACATGCAACACGAGAATACAGTTATAAAAAAATACCATCTGTAACATTTTCAAAAAAAATCCATTTAACTAAAAATGCCTCAACAAGACGACAACTACTTCAGTTCCAGTGTTCTTCTGAAAAAAAGATTTTATCTCAAAATATTAAGAATAAATCACAGGTTAACAACCAACACCATTGTTATCTTATTTTTCTTTACACCTGCATTGTGATAACCTTCAAAATCAACCTCCAAACTAATATAAATATATATTTAAAAAATATAATTTTAAATATTCCACGTTAACATTCATATTCATAATACAACAACGTTGTGTTTGACATTCAACGTTCAAAATGAGAAAACGGCGTTCATTAACTGCGAAACTGTTTTCAACGGTCATAATTGCAATATTAACTTCCGCAATTAACTGTAATTAATCAATATCTTGATTAATTCAGTGGAATTAACCCTGAGGATCCTTAAGGTGATACTCGATTATGTTATTTCTGTACACACTGTAATACTATTATATATATATGTGTGTGTGTATGTGTATGTGTGTTTGAGAAGCGTTCATATGGAGTCAACGTCGCTTGATTACTGTCAGTTCGTGGTTTGGGCATAGGCGAGAAAACTCTCAGTGCCTAAGCGCCGTTTACTTAAAAACTCATGCGCTATCCACGGCATTGAGAACTCTTTACTTATTCAGTTCATATATAAATAAAAGCACATAAGTGAATGTGTATTTATAGTCTCTCCCCCCCCTCTCTCTCTCTCTCTCTCTCTCTCTCTCTCTCTCTCTCTCTCTCAGTTCATATATAGACAAATGCACAGAAATGATTGCGTGTTTATAGCCCCTGTCTCCCTCAGTATATATATATATATATATATATATTATATATATATTTGAAGGGAATTACAATGCGTATATCGCATAAAATTCGATAATTATAGAAAATAATCATGACAAGTGAATCTCGGCAAAGGATCCCGTACCTATTATAGTAGAGGCATACTAATATCATTGACAGGTTAAATTCGCATGGATTTTCCGTTGTGTATCGTGGCCGAAGCAGTAAGGTCTCTGACTATGCTGCTGAAGTCCCGGTTTCGATTTCTGTCGGAGGGAAATCGTTAGTATACATCGCTGATGAGACTTAATAAAGTCGAAACAGTCTGTACGATGTTCTAGACACCGGGCGATCCTTTGCCGAGATTCACTTGTCATGATTATGTTCTATAATTATCGAATTTTATGCGATATACGCATTGTAATTATCTTCAAGCAATATATATATATATATAATATATATATATATATATATATAAATAATAATATATACTTTATTCAACAATGCTTCTGAAAACAAACATCCAAAAATCTTATATATATATATATATATATATATATATATATATTATATATATATATATATATATATATAGATAGATAGATAGATAGATAGATATTACCCTGGGAGATAAGAACTCTCTTTATTATAGACAAACTGATAAATATGTGCCTCTAACAAATACTTATCTGTTCATATATAGATAAATTTACACGAATGAATGCGTGTTTATACGCCTTCTAATATAATCGAAAACTGCCTCTTCGTGAGGTGACTTCGTACAAAATATTGTTTATTAAATTATTTGTTCTTAATTACGATAATTGTAATTATAGTAAACCGGTGTTTGTTATAATTGTTATTTTTCATTTCTTTCCTTTCCTTTTCTTTTTTTTGTATTTTTATTGTTTTTATTACTGATTTTTCCAACTATTCGTTGAGTAACGTCCAGGTAGGATTGTGTGTTTGTTTACCAAACACCTTAAAAAACAATCACTTGTTCCGTATATATATATATTTTTTTTTCTTCAAAGCTTATCGGTACGATTTTTTGTAGGACAATACTCCATTATTTTTTTTTCATTTTAATTATACCGAAAAATAAATGGGGAGAAACACACATACACCCCCCCTATATATATATATATATATATATATATATATATATATATATATATATATATATATATATATATATATATGGGAGTAAATATGGAAAATAAATCCGACAATATAAAGACAATTTTGAAAACAAATGTTCCAAAAATGGGATGAATTTAATTATCGATGTTTAAACATTTCGGTTACATTGAACCTTCATCAGGATGTATCTTGGGGTGAAGAAAATGATGGATGTTTTTATATGTGACAGGAGAGGAAATAACTAAAAAGTTTTTCATCTCCTGTCACATATAAAAACATCCATCATTTTCTTCACCCCAAGATACATCCTGATGAAGGTTCAATGTAACCGAAATGTTTAAACATCGATAATTAAATTCATCCCATTTTCGGAACACTTGTTTTTTCAAAATTCTCTTTATATATATATATATATATATTATATATATATATATATATATATATATGTGTGTGTGTGTGTGTGTGTGTGTGTGTGTGTGTACCAACCCTCTGAACGTAATCTTGGTGGCTGAACAGTCCATGACATGCAACACTCCACTTTTGCACTTACTTAGGCTAGAGTGGCGGTCGGAAAGGCCCTCTCCGATCAATCAGCTGGTCACGTCAAGCCCAACAACCTTTTCCATGCGTATGTTGGCTTCACTTTCTGTGGATGAGATATGACTACCTGGGTCTTTGAACTGGTCTACTACTTTCAGAGTCTTTCCAACCTATGTAGATATGTGGCGAGAAGTAATTTACAAAGCTTACTTTAGTTTAGAACATTAAATGGTGTATATCGACACCGGGTGAGAATCGAACTCCTTGCTTTATCTTGCTAAACTTTAAACAACCCAAGGCAGTCCCGGAAGGTGAGGGGTTAATTCTTAATCCGCTCAGCTGAATTCTGAATGGTAAGGACACTGCTTGTTTGTTCCTACTCTGAGCTGAATGTATCGACTGTCCGTGGAGACTTACAATTCGCTTCGTTGACTGGAGACGCTTTTCAGGCGGCCCGTGTTGACCTAAAACGTGACTAAGTGTCGTCTGGATCTTCTGCTTATGTCTTCCTTGATTTATTTTTTTTCTGGTAAAACGAGGAAATTTATAAATTGCAAAAACGACCAGGTGAAAGCAACGGTATTGGTGCTGTATAGCACCATTCTTCTCATGGTGATAAAGGTTTACATATTATATGGCGTGGTTTATTTGCGCACTGGTTTTGACAAAACCGGGTTTAATGAAATAATTACTTGAGGTTATTGATCTCTAATATTATTGTTTTATTGTCCAATGTATTAGAAACACTCCTTTGAATCATAACTTATAGAAGCTAATTAAGACATGATTAAGATAAGTGTAATACTTTTAAATACATTCTTATTTAATTTTATTAGTCTTTCTAATTTTAATATATTTCATTACATTAAAACTTTCATACTTACACCAGGGACGTATATTATTGCTTACCTCAGAAGAACCAGAACACTCTTAGAAACCAAGCTCAACAGCAGAAATTCCTGAAAACTCCAAGAGAACTACAGAATAGAAAGATTAGAATAGAACTACTAGCCACCGTACCTCAAAGTATACAACCCATGTCTAGTTAATTTAAGAAAGTACAACATATAAGAAAATACGGGATTTCAACATTATTGCTGTATTTTATTCTATTTCCTGGGTATGACGTTGAACTATCTGATGATGAGGTTCCAGTTCTGAAAGTCTGGGGAATGTGGCGTCCCACTCATCACTAGTAGTCCCAGGTCCACTCTGTACCGAAGTGGTAGTACATGTTATGTTCCCATCTATGGGTTAAATAGTAAAATGTTTTTGTTAAAAAAATCAGTATCCGTTAGGAATGGATTTGTTTAAAAAATTTGTCGGCATTAAATATAACCAACGAGATTTATATTCCGTAAAACAAAACAAACAATAACACATATAATATTTGGCTTCTGAGATAGTACGCTGCATTTACTATCAGCTTCCCACTTTCCAGCATAAATTAAATACATTATAAATTAATTTATTGAATTATTGAATTTCCATTATGAAGTGGAATTAATGAGATGAAAGTTATTTCAGCTTCTCTGGAATCTGCAAGGAATCCAACATCTTAATCCAACTTCTTGAATCCAATGTCATTGGAGTTGTCTCTAAAACATCTTCTGCACATGAAGAGACTGTATTTTCTGATTACACCATGAGTATTGGCACAGACACGGCATT
>CM042158.1:12388227-12398227 GCA_023376005.1 Doryteuthis pealeii | reverse complement strand
TGGTTTAAACATCAGCCAATGAACAGCCCGAATACGTGGCTGGTTAACTCCTTAATCGTTGATATTAAGAGACATCTATTTGCAATCATTGACGAAGGACCTGCAAGACTGAGGAGCATCAAGGAACAACCAAAGGATTCTTCACTAAGGATCGCGCTCTGCTTAACACAAAGGATCTCTACTGGACAAGAGCTAACATTGATATCACCGTTATCTTCATGTTTCACAGTTTTTTGGGGGGAGGGAGTTCTTGTCTTTCTGTCGGAATGAAAAACAATCCATAAGAAGTTAATCCTGTATCTTGAATGGTTCGTATTTCTTTATAACTACTAAACACATGATCACTACACGAACTTTGAAATTGGATAGCCTTTCTAAAATGTCCACACAAAAATGAATTAGCAAATGTATTGAAATCGTTTGAGCCAATTAATAACATTGTTCAAATTTTCACTTGACTTGAAAAGTTTTCTGGTGCGCTGTAGGTCGTCTTTAATGTTATGAAAATATGAAAATGAAATTTTAAAAAAAGTTTATTAACTGATCACTGTATTTTAGGATTTTATGCTTTTGAAAAAATGAAAGTTTCAAGAAATAAATTAACTATTTCTCGATATTTAACTGATATCTCGCCTGTAACATCCGTGGCCACCGGCAAAATATTGCCATATTTTAACATTGAATTCCATCTGAGTTCGTCGAAAAAATATTTACATTTCCTATTCACCTAATTATTTAAGTTAATTACTAATATTGTTTTAAGAAATCCAGTTTTACATGAAAAAGTATTACGTTTTTTTCGTTTTCTTTTTTGCTAGTTGCTTGTGAGGTAATGGTCTGATTCCTTTTGTTTAATATCAAATCTACATCTCTAGCTTTATGTAACGCCAAACTATCCTCACAGAAGAACAAGGGAATGGGGTTTTCATACTTTTACAAGGATATTAATACGAAAATGAACAGCACATATCGTCTTTCTTTGGATTGTAGTTTTGGCTTCCCACATCACGTGTCCCTTGGTAAAATGACAATTCAGCCGCTTCAAACATTCTCTTTTGTCTCCTTTCGTCGAGAGACAACATATCTGTTTTCAGTCCGCGCTCGTTGAGCGAAAAGGACAACACCACAAGTTAATTGGCTATCTAACAATAACCATTCCACTCCACAGCGACTGTTTGCATTTCAGATAGCGTTAATACACATGAGAAAGGAAGAAATAATATTTTCCTCAACACTCACCATGTCGGATTAACATTAGGTCTTTTTTTTTGCGTGGATATTTTATGGAACATCTAACGATGATGTAACTCGCTATTCAGTAATAATGGATCTGCAACACAAGCTTGCTAACCATTAAACCACGATGGAACGCCTTAATTATCTATCCAATCCGTTCACTACAGGTAAGATTTGACACAAGGTGAAACCTATGAGGATTGAACTCGCTTTTGAGTTGTAATAGATCTAAGAGTCTAATTTTCTAATCATTAAACCACGACAGGACACCTTACTCCTAGGAAGGAAATGCATAAAACTGTTCTAGTTCCAGCTGTAGGTTAAATAGTAGGGCAGGATTTGGTACGGCAATCAGTCTCAAATGAAAATTCTGTGTTGAATATAGACGGCGACTTCTACACATCAAACTAAGTATCCATGGTGTAGAGGCTAACATACTGGACTGTGTGTCTGGTATGAACCCCTTATTCCCCACCTATGGTTGCCCCTTCCAGCTGGGAAAATTTAGGTGAGGACCGCCCTCGGTGGTGGCAGGCTTTCCGTAGCGGATTGTTCATGTCTGAGGTCACCTTGGTGCAATACCATGAAGCTAAGAGGTCCAGACGAAGGCAGCAACAACAAAGCACTGACACATCGACATCTTTAGAGACAGCCTTTACATGTGACATTTATGGTCAAGAATGTTTTTCAGACATTGAACTTCAGTCACAGGAGGCTTAAAAACTACATTATAGTCTTCCGAGACTGAAATGCCAATAAATGGGTTAAGTATTACCACTACTGTGTCCCATCAAGAATTTCTTGTCATTAAATAACCTACAAAGGAAAATACACAATTTAAAAAAGAAATAAAAACAAATTGACCTTGTGTCACATGATGTGTACGGGTCAGACACGAGGCCCTATTAATGTGGGACCACCCACAAGCCGAGACTCATGGGTGACGGGTGAAAAAATTGCATCGATCCCGTCGGCATACCCCCTCAAGGGTTGCGTCTCAGGCGCTGGGCAACAAACCCAGCTCTGCCCTTTAAATCGAGGGGCAGGTGTTGCCTGGGGTTGGCCCCTTGGATCGACGCCGTTAATTATAGCAATCCCCAATCAAGGATTTCTTGTCATTAAATAACTTACAAAGGAAAATATACCATTTAAGAAATAAATAGACCTTGTGCCACATGCAGTTCAAGCAGAGGGCTTGTGTAAATGCATTAATTTTAGCTTTGCGTCCAGGCAGTTTTAACGCTGTAAGTTCGTTATGACTGAACTTCTAAATTGACTCGTAGATTATGGTTGGAAAGGTTCATTGAACTTCCAACTGAAATATTAATGTTGAAGTTTTTTCAATTACCGAAAGTTAAGAAAGAATTTCCCATGCATATGTTAATAGGTGTGTATATAGACATATATGTATGGGGTGCGTGTTTTATTTGGGTAGAAACGATGTCGCTTCAAAAAGTTATAACACTGATACATTATCACTGCTCGAACACCAGTTTTGGCCCATATTTAGATTTTAGTCGGGAATACGAAAACATAAAGTCAACAACACTTGGTAACTGTCAATTTATTGCTCATATGATTTTAAGTGACGTTACGTTAGTGTATATATATATATATATATATATATATGTATAACTCTACTGACAATTCTTGTCTGGCGAGCTTTTGATCGATCCTTTCTAATGGCACAAAGACGTGTAGAAAGCGCCCGTGAAAGAGCCTTTGGTGGATTGCGCTACCAATTCCCCCCAAATATTAAAAAGATGGCAAGCCAGTTAGAATGGATCGAACAAAAACTCGTCCGACAATAATTGTCAGTAGAGTTTAACAAAACATATTTAAAAGAAAAAAATGCTGCCAATATATATATATATATATATATATATACTAGAAAAAATATGACCCGTTGAGTCACCCATTAAGCTCAGGTTCGATTGTTGAAAGAAAATCAGGATTTCTCAATTTAAATTTTTCCAAAACTGTCCGAATAAGTTGGATTTTATTGAGAATAGGCATAAAAAATGAGGGTTGTACTTTTTTGCAACTTCTCTAATTTACCTACGTCAGTTTTACGCATGTGTAGACGCTTAGATTTGTCGGCTGAAATCTCTTCATTTACGAAGATTAAGTTTCCTATTTATTTTATTTTATTTACATTTATTTAGAAATAAAACAATCTAATTCTGTAATTTTATATAATTTTGTTGAATAAGCTAGTTAGCAGGTTTCAGTAAAATAGACTTACTTTTAGGCTTATTTTACCTGTCCTAATAAAATAGACCATTTAATCATTTAAATTTGAACTTTACTTAAAAGCTCTCTCGGCTGGGGCAAAATAGTGTGTGAGGATTAGAAAATAAAAAAATAACAAACTCTCATAAGCCTTTACACTGGAAGAACCCTCCGAGCATGTGTAGAAAAAGGACCCACAAAGATAATATCCTGTAGAAAGTTTACTTTTTTCCAAATTTCAGATGTCTGCATTTTTTTTAAATACAACTGGTTTTAGGATATGTACATCTAACAAAACTGTTTTTTTTTTAATATAACATAATCAAGAACTCTCAACAAATCTAATTAACATATTCATTGAAAGTCTGACTAATTTTTGTATGGCTTCTATTTTGATAAAACAATAAAAAGCTGCAGATCTGAATATTATCAGACGTATATTATAATAAACATCGGAATTACTTAGTTTATCATTTCTTTTATTTTAGACAAATTTTTTCTTTGTGATTTACATCTATTCATATTTCATCACTTTAGGAAAATATGTTACATTTTCAATATTTTTCGAATACCAATCATATCAACTTAAAAAAACAAAAAAGAACTCTGCTAAGCGGAAAAAAAGAACATCTAATACTTTCTCCTGTTTCGTTTGGATTTTGTGAAGAATTGCAACTCAGTTCAGACAATACTGTACTTATACAAATGCCCTGATTAATGTTTCATAACGAACCAAAATGTTTTAACGTTGATTTCATCTACAAATAAATTTATCTTTTGAAACACTTAAGTATATATATATATATATATATATATATATATATATATAATATATAAAATAATATATAAGTAAATAAGAAAATATATAAACAATGTGTTTTGATATGGCTTGTTTTAGCCGACAATCTTTGGGAGAATATGTGCTTAATTGAAGTCGTACCTAATTTTGAAATTAATTAATTAATAATTAATTAATTAGGTGGTATACCTATTCAAATGTAAGGATAAACAAATCGAGAAAAATCTTCAGAAAATGCAATCTTAAAGACGACTGCAAGGAATATTCCAAATGTATGTATATATATATATATATATATATATATATATATATATATATAGGTGTGTCATGAAAGTATCGAGATTAAAGGTGTATGTATCAAGACAGAAATAAACAATGAATGGAACGTTAATCTTTTTCAGAATACAAGGTGTGTCATAAAAGTACCGAGTTTGAAGCTGTATTTACCAAGATAGAAATGAACAATGATAGGAACATTCATTTTCTTTTCAGAATAAAATGTGTGTAAAAAAGTACAAAAATTATCGATACCTTTTTGACACACCTTGTATATATATGTATATATATATACATATGTGTGTGTGTGTGGGGTGTGCGCTTCTGTGCTTCTGTGTGTCTGTGTGTGTGCTTCTGTGTGTATGTGTGTCATTGTGTGTGCGAGTGCGTAGGTATTCATGAGTGTGTCCCCTTAAAGTCCAAAGCCTGTGAGCTACTGCGTCAGAGTGTCAACGTTGGGCACATGATTCTGTTGCTTGAAGCTATCATGCAATAACAATGGAAGACTAATTAGTTATTAAGCACAATCATAACTACAGTGAAGCTGAGTGTCTGCGTACATGTACAGATAAATACAGAAGAGTTACGTCCCTTGTTAGTTTAACGGTAATGGAAAGACTTTGTTGGTTATTATCCAAACAGAATTGCTCAAGGCTATGAAATATAAAGTAAGTACAAGTCTCTCAGTAAAATGCACGCTTTGAATTCGACTGCGCATCACTTCTGGTATCCTACTGATAATACGCTCAAATATTAGAAGAATACAGCGATGTTTCTTCTGCAGAGCTAGCTCAGTTGGTAGAGCGTTGGACTAGGAACCAAAAGGTTCTGCGTTCGATACCATACCTAACCATCTCAGCGTATGTGTAGCACGGGGATCTGTGAGGAGCTGATGGTATACGGGGAACTCCATCTCAGACGCCGGGAAAAATCTCATTGGTCTAGTCCTAGTGAAAAAGGGGATAGACTCCCTCGCTGTTTGGCTAATACCGACTTTAAACTACCCCGAAGAATTTACCTACTTACCTGTGCAGAGGAGTAAAATACCCCTAATAGGGCCACCTGTTCGCTGTGGGTAGCATATAATAACTCAATATAATAATGTTAGTTTATAAAAAAACATATATATCAATCTGTTTAGATGTATTCGATGTTATATTCACAAATGTAAAATTAAAAAGTATTTAAAAGTAACTGGTAATTTGCTTGATGCATTGTTAAGTATGTTATAATATATTAGTAATTTGAAGGCAAATACAATGCGTATGAAAAATAAAATTAAAAAGTTGTTTTTGTCTTATCGATTTCGAAGCATGAACTTCATCATCAGATATTCGTATCAGAAATGGACGTATTACAACCACACAAATTAAAACGTAAGCACGTCCATTTCTGATGCAAATCTCTGATGATGAAGTTCATGCTTCAAAATCGATAAGACAAAAATAACATCTTTTTGTTTTTATTTTTCATACGCATTGTATTGGCCTTCAAATTACTAATATATTATAAAAAGTATTTTTTTTTACATTATAGAGGATTTTATATACGAAAATCTTGACTTATATATTCATTGCTTAGCATATGTATGAAAAGATTATATGGTAGAACATTTTAGTAAGCAACTTCATTTATTGACTTTTGTAAAATTTTCATGAATTTTCCCTTGAATAAAGAAGGGAATAATATTGTATAAAAGTTAATGCTATCAAAATATCCATGCCATTAAAAAAAAGAAAAATTGAATAAGAAAAATTATTTATTCACATTTTATAAGGACATAATGTTGGCAGCTTAGCTGTCCATCACATGCAACACTTCCCTTTGACTTAGTTGAATATGTTGCATACCTCTTTACTTCTTTCTTTTCTTCTTCTGATGTCTTTTCTATCTTACATCTTCTTCTAACATCTCTTCTAGCGTCTGGACTTCTCTTGGGGACTTCGTGTCTGGTCTTCCATTGGGGATTTCTCTTTATCAGAAGCCCTGTGTCATTGGTAGTTTTTAGATAATAACACAAGACTTCGATTTACTTAGATCGTATTTTATTCTCGAAATCCTCACCAGACTACCTGCGCAGATCGAGTCGGCCGCGTGCATAACACGACTTACCACAGTCGTGGTCTTGGCCGATCTGACTAAAATCTATTTCTAATGTAAACCGGAAGAGGGTCCTCTCCACCGATTCTCACAGTAGCCACCGGAAGGTTAGGACTGAGGTCAAGCTTTGTCATTCAACCTTCAAGGCCGTGGGCTGCAACTTATGACAGTCATTTGGATTTCTACACTACTGTACATAAATATTAAGAATCTAATAATTATGTAACAAATACTAGAAGACGTGGAATGTACGGATAAATGTGCGGATGAATTCAACATAGATGGATCAATTCTCTCTTTATATAAATGAATGAAAATTGCTATCATTATTAAAGGAGTTTTATTCTGATGAAAATCTTATACACTGTTTTCAAACCGATGGTAACAAACCCATTTGATTTTATAGTTTCTCATAATAAATAGATATAGCTCATGCACCTGTAAGCGTGCACTTTATTTTTTACCATCAATACAAAATACAAAGACTCACACACACGCACGCATATATATATATATATATATATATCTATATATATATATATATATATATATATATATATATGTGTGTGTGTGTGTGTGTGTGTGTGTGTGTGTGTGTGTCTGTGTTCTACACACCGAACGATCCTTTGCCGTGATTAACTTGTCATGAGTATTTTCTATGATTATCGACTTTTATGCGATATACGCATTGTAATTGCCTTCAAGCAAAAATATAAATAATAATATATATATATTGTTGTTGTTGTAGAGGGATCCACGTATGCTTTTAGTTGATATATGTGTTTATATATATATATATATATATATATATATATATATATAATATATATATATATATATATATATATATATATTGTTCAATAATAGCTATGAAAGTTATATAAAAAATATTCATTTTTAAAAATATAGTGTGTTTTCATACCTTTTTATCTCTCTATCTCTCTATCTCTCTATCTATATATATATATATATATATATATATATATATATATATATATATGTGTGTGTGTGTGTGTGTGTGGTGTGTGTGTGTGTGTGTGTGTGTGTATTTATACAATATATATTGTTTGGGCTTTGGTGTGAAGCATTAGGAATAGAATATCAGAAACTCGCTTTTGAATTGTTAAGGTTCGTTCTATTCGTTTAATTTTCGATAGCGCTAGCTGCTCTTCTACAGAACTACAGCCATATTAACATTCTATAGAAGAGAGGCTAGCACTTTTGAAAATTAAACGAATAAAACGAAACTTAACAAATTCAAAACCGAGTTTCTGATATTCTATTCCTAGTGCTCCACACTTTTTATCATATGGGTGCTGGAAGGCGGTGGATGCGGGTCTACATGTCTTGAGAATGACGTTAAACTCTATTTGATGGTGAGGTTCCAGTTTTGGAGGTTTGGGGAATGTGGAGCACCCCTTCATCACCACCGCTCTCTGGTCCATTCTGACCCGGAGTGTTATACCTGTTAGGGTCCCATCTATGGGTTAAATAGAAAAAATGTGTCTATAAAAAAATTGAGAATCCTTTAAAAATTAATTTATTTCAAAACTTTGTCGGCATTAAACATTTTTGAATACTAAATTACCAATAGAAGTATTTGGGATAAAATAACCCAAGGGTTGACATGCTGTAAAACCCAACCAACCAACCAAACCCGAAATGGTACAGGGTTAAAATAATAAAGACAGAGAATGGGTAAGAATCAGCGTAACCTTATGAGTGCAAATCACATCATATGAAGAAATAGACTTTGATTATAAAAATAAACACAAAAAAGATAAAGAAAACGAGGACATTTTAAAGAATTATTAAATTACCAGCG
Organism: Doryteuthis pealeii; assembly: GCA_023376005.1. NCBI lineage: Eukaryota > Metazoa > Mollusca > Cephalopoda > Myopsida > Loliginidae > Doryteuthis > Doryteuthis pealeii. The sequence continues at coordinate 12,389,759 of CM042158.1, read as the reverse complement.
AGAACTTAAAAGAAAGTAATTCCTTGGGTTGCACGCTTTGATTTAAGAAAAAGAAATTGACTACACGCCCCATTACCAAGTTTTACTGATTAGCACCTAAAATTTATGAAGCCCAGTTTTTTGTTCTCCTTTTAGTCTTTCTTTGCAGGTGACTTCGTTCGTAGACTAGTTTTTGCAAATTTAAAACAACCAGCATCTCCTCCATGTTTCTGTATATGTTTTTTTTTATATCACGTCATTTAGTCTTTAAGGTTACACTGCCAATTTTTTTTTCTGGGGGTTTTTATATATAGTCTCTACTTCTTCTTGTCTTCTTTTTTTTATCTGTTTATTTTTCTCAATTCTTTCCTATTATATTTCTCTGCTTTAACGTACTCTGAGCTTCAGACTCTATCTATTATGCTTTTTTTCGGACCATATTACCTTTAGGCACCCCTTTTTATCTCGATTAAGAAAGGACATGTTTTTCATTTACACCGTCAATATCCGGTTGTTTGATAGGGGTTAGGTTAGGGGTTCAGGGTTAGTTTTATAATTTTTTTTAAATCTAAAGATCGTCTGTTAAAACAACCGGATATTGACGGTGTAAATGAAAACATGACCTTTCTTAATCGAGATCAAAATGGGTGCCTAAAGGTCATATGGGCCTTTTTTCCTTTGTGATACTCTCTCTCTCTCTCTCTCTCTCTCTCTCTCTCTCTCTCTCTCTATCTATCTATCTATCTATCTATCTTTCTATCAGTTCTTCTCTTCCTAAATATCTATCATTTGAAATATATATTTCACAAAATGTTACCACAACACATTTTCCTTCTATTCTTCTTCTTGTTTTTACTGTCTATCTGTCTGTCTCTCTAAATATATAATTGAAAAAGAGAGTGTGGTGTGGACGTTTCCTCTCTCTTTCACCCTCTCTCTCTCTCCCTCTCCTCTCTATCTATCTATCTATCTATCTATCTAAATGATCCTGTTTAAATCTTGTCTTCTGTCCCATCAGCCCGATAATGGCTACTCCCCTCTTCTTTCTTTCAATCTATTTCTATTTATCTATCTATCCTCCTGTCATTTGTCACTTGACAGTCATAATCTGCAACTTCCTCTCTCATACACTCTCTCTGCCTTTCTGTCAGTCTCTAAATCACTCTCTAATTAAAGCTCTGTCATTTGATGCATCACCATCAAAATGTAAGCCTCTCTCTCACTCTCTCTCTCTCTGTATCTTAATCTATCTATCCGTCTCTCTCTCTCTCTCTCTCTCTCTCTCTCTCTCTCTATATTATATATATATATATATATATATATATATATATATTTCTTTTTTTTTTCGACTACTCTGTGCAAACAAACTCCAAGACACTCTCTCTATTTACTGGGAGACACTTCTAACCCCGTTTCGATCTAGAGTTCATACATATCCCCCTTTCCCCCCTTTTTTATTTTATTTGTACCCCTCTGCCCCCACTCCCACATTCGTTCTTATGAATTTCTTATACAATCTGACTTTTATTCGTCGCCGGTGTAAAATACTTGAA
>CM042158.1:12350727-12373227 GCA_023376005.1 Doryteuthis pealeii | reverse complement strand
CCTGAAGAAGTCCGGAGGGTACATCGGCCGAAACGTAGTACACATAACAATGAAGATAAGGACAATAGTTTGAATAATGCAGATACTACTAATCATTTTATTCTATTTAACCTTCAGGGTGGATTTTATCTCCATAGAACCGCTACTTTAAAGACTGAAATCTAAAATAACCTTTTTGGCATTAAATGACCCATAGAGGTTGATATGCCGTTAAACAAAACACAAAACACAAACTCAAACTCAGGGTGGATGTGGGAGTATTAGCAATGAAAAGGTACACCGAATTTTCCAGATTTCTTGCATTGGAACTCATTCATTAGATACAGTTTAACGTCATACCCCATACCTGCGAACTTCTGTCATAATCTATTCGTGGCGAACGTGTTGGGTAAGTAAGGATGGCGTCCCGTAGTGCCGTGATGGTTATTTACTAAAAATGTTGCTGTATGCCCCGTAGTGGCGATCTTGTACCACGTCTTACACGTGAGGAACGGGATTGAAAAAAGGTGGTATGGTTCGAAGGATAATCTCGCTGATTCATTACAACTGAATAACGAATTTGATCCTCGCTAGATGGCTTATACTTGAGGACTTGCATTACACCCAACACGTGACGAACGTATTGTGTAATGAATAAGGGTGCCCAATCCTGGAGTAATGTTTAGCAACCTATTCTCTCAAATTCATAGTTACTGAATAGCGCGTTCGAAACTCGCTAGATCCCCTGAAACTGCGACTTTGTGTCACATATTGTTACATAATTATTAGATCCTAATACTTATGTACAGTAGTGTAGAAACCAAAATGGCTGTTATAAGTTGCAGCCCACGGCCTTGAAGGATTAATTGACAAGGCTTGACCCCATCATGATCTTTCCGGTGGATACCGTGAGAATCGGTGGAGAAGACCCTCTTCCGGTTTAGATTAGAAAGAGATTTTTAGTCAGATCGGCCAAACCACGACGGTGGTAACTCCTGTTATGCACGTGCCGACTCAATCTGCGCAGGTAGTCTGGTGGGGATTTCGGAATAAAATATGATCTAAGTAAATCGAAGTCCTGTGCTATTATCTAAAAACTACCAATGACACAGGGCTTCTGATAAAGAGAAATCCCCAATGGAAGACCAGACACGAAGTCCCCAAGACGAAGTCCAGACGCTACAAGAGACGCTGGAAGAAGAAGAATAGAAGTAAGAAAGTAAGGAAAGAGAGTATACAACAATATTACCCGTGGCGAACGGGCCGGATAAATATCTACATTCAAAATATTATTTTTAAAAAGGTTACCCTAGACTTGTAAGTGGTTTGAAATAATTTTATTTTTCTCAAATGATAGTTGCGTTACAATGTTGGACAATTTTTTTAGTTTAATCTATTAGAAATAGACATTTAACAATAAAAAGCTAAGAATTTAAAACGTTTGGAGACGTTTCATTTCCTTCGATATAGAAGAACCATGAACAGGACAATTTCTTTTTTAACGATCCTTGTCATAAAGAAGGTCCACTCGGTGTTATCTCTTTTTATCTTCTTTAATTTTGCTATAACATCTGTTCTATGCCGAGCTATAAAACGAAATTCTATATCCTCGGATAGTCTCAGTTGCTACATGAAAACGAAGTTGGAAAAAAAAAGACAAGCTACACGATTCGGCTACGGCAAGTAATAGTCATGTTTCGTATCGTATTTTAATTACGAAGAAGATCGATTTAATTATTGAAGAACAGTGCCTCTAGCAACGATGTAATGAATGGCAACAACAGTGCCTCCTACCTCATTACTTGATTATCAATTCATATATATATATATATAATATATATATATATATATATATATATATATGTCTCTGTGTGTGCATATGTACGGCGATGCGTGTATAATTTGTATATGCATATATATGTGTGTGTGTATGTGTATCTGTGTGCATATATGGGTGTTCGTATGCAGATTTGCACACACATACTATATATATATATATATATATATATATATATATATATATATATATATATATAGTGTCTGTGTGTGTACATATGTACGCCGATGCGTGTATATATTGCATATGTGCATATATATATATATATCTGTGTTTGTATGTGTATCTTGGGCATATATGGGTGTTCGTATGCAGATTTGCACACACATACTATATATATATATATATATATATATATATATATATATATATATATAACTGCATTAAACGTATGTGGGTGTATTGAGACACATAGGATTATATATATATATATATATATATATATATATAATATATATATGCATATATATACGTTTAGTGGGACACACGCATACACATACATAAACACGTACACATACACACGCACTATTTCTCTCTTTCCTTTCTCTTTCTCCCCCCTCTCCCCCTCTCTCTCTCTCTTTCTCTTACTCTCCCCTCTATCTCTCTATGTCTGTCTGTCTCTCTCTCTCTTCCTCTCTCTCTCTCTTACAAACACACACACATATACATATCCGCCATTTCAAAGCAAGTATATATTTCAACCCACAAATAACATAAACAGACAAACACGCAGACACACACACACACACGCACACACGCACACACACACACACTCTCTCTGTTTCTCTCTCTCTCACACACACACACACACACACACACACACACACACATATATATATATATATATATATATATATGTATATTGATAAATTGCTAGATAGACAGATAGATAGATCGGTTGATAGATACAGAGAGAGACGGGGGACAGACAGACATACAGAAAGAGGCAGAAAGACACACAGTTAGAGATGGGAGAGATAGCTGCATTGACGGTAAAGGTTTGTGTGATTTTATCTAAGCATCAACGAATTAGTGTATATATATATATATATATATATATATATATATATATATATATATATATATATATATAGATAGATAGATAGATAGATAGATAGATAGATATACCTTCGGGAAACAGATGCTATCTATTTCATTTTATTTGTTTTGCAATTACACATAATGAACAGACTCAAATCACTAAACAAAGAGACAAACAAATCAGCAGTACAATAAATTCAAACTTTTTTTTAAAGGAAAAAAAAATGTAATAAAATAGATTTTTTTCGTATTCATGTCTACTTTGCGGCTTTTTACTTTTTTTTCATTTCCTTCCGTTACTAGTGTTATATAGAAATAAAACATGGACTATTTTTCTTGTATTCCAGTTTAGAATATTTGTAGTTTTTTCGTCAAATCAAACAGCGGGCGACTTTTTTCCCACACACCTGATTCCCTCAACCTGAAAATTGATTTGTATGATTCACGATAAGTTTACGATCAATAATTAAAACAAGAGAAAGGTATTGCAAAAAGTAAGAATTTAAGGCTGATTTTTTTTCATGTGGCATTATTTATGAACACTGTGATCAATATATTTTTTTAAATTCTTTAATCTGTCACACAGGTTTCTGTTTTCTTATAGTCATCAAGTCGTGCAGAGAGTACGGATCTCCATGACACTCCATCGCCACCTGACTATCCTGACTATCATCCATAGCTCCTAGAAAGTCCTCTTCACAGCATCCAGATCCGTACAAAACTGATCGTTGTAGATTTTTGCAGACCAATCCAAACTGGTAAGTCCATGTACAGGTGCCCACATGTAAGTTTTACTGGCCGACCGACACTGGTGAGTTCATGTGCAAGTGCCCACATGATAACCTCAATTATGAGCTCGTCTTTGCTTCTACATCAGTGCCCATTTTTTATACTGTACTCTCTACTGAGACAACGTCGTCTCCGATGGTTGGGTCATGTACGTCGGATGGATGATGGACGAAACCCGAAAGACATCCTGTATGGAGAGCTTACATCTGGTAAAAGACAGATTAGTCGCCCCCTGCAGCGATTCAAGGATGTCTGCAAAAATGATCTCAGGTGCTTTGGCATTGTCCCTTCCAGCTGGGAAAATTTGGCTCACGACCGCCCTCGGTGGCAGCAGAATCTCCATAGAGGACTATACATGTCAGAAGTCACCCTGATACAACATCATGAAGCTAAGAGGTCCATAAGAAAGCAACGACAACAAAGCATTGGAACATCATCATCTACAGGGACAACCTACAAATGCAAAATCTGTGGTCGTGAATGTTTCTCAAACATCGGACTTCATAGTCACAGAAGGCGCTGCAACTTTAGGGGCACACAAAAACTTTATCATAGTCTTTCGAGACTGAATTGCCAATGATATCTGCCTTTTTCTATAGGAGAAATGTGGTCGCACAGCTGATTTTTATTCTAACACCGAATACATTGGAAAATGATTTTTACTATAAAAATGCATTTGACAATGATGTTTACTATAGTAATGCATTGGGCAATGTTTTTTACTATAGGAATGCATTGGAAAATGATTTTTAATCTAGGGATGCATAATACTATATCATATCATACTATTTACCATAAGAATGCATAATACCATATCATATATGATTTTATTATAGGAATGTATTGGTAATTATTTTACTATAGGGATGCATAATACTATATCATATCATACTATTTACCATAGGAATGCATAATACTATATCATATATCATTTACTATAGGAATGTATTGGACAATGGTTTCACTATACAAATACATTTGACAATGACTTTACTATAGGGATGCATTGGACAATGATTGTAATATAAAATGCATTGACAATGATTTGTACTATAGGAATGCATTGGAAAATGATTTTTACTATAGGAACGCATAATACTATATCATATCATACTATTTACCATATGAATGCATATACTATATCATATATCATTTTACTATAGGGATGCATTGTACAATGATTTTCTATAAAAATACATTTGACAATGATTTTTACTATATGAATGCATTGGACAGTGATTTTCACTATAAAAATGCATTTGTAACGGATGAATGTTAATACCCTTTTATATGCTTTTGATATGCTTTTGATTTTAATTTCTCAATTCACTGTTTCTTTTCTATCACTAATACTTTGTAGCTGTTTCTGATTTTCTTTTCTTAATTTCCGTAAGGTCTTTTCTTCCCATCATGATATAAAGTCGCCGTCAGTGTGGCCTGAAGTCGGTACCAGCCAGACAGCGAGGGAGTCCATCCTCTTTTCACTTGCGCAAGGAGATTATTTTTTAGCGTCTACGGTGTAGCGCCACAACTATTATCAGCTCTTCACTTTGCCGCACAGATCACTGTGCTACTCATACGCTGAGTTGGCGAGGATCGGTATCGAATCAGGAATCTTGCGATTCCCAGTCAAGTACTCTACCGACTGAGCTAAACCGAATGCTTAGTAAACTAGTTTCGCATATCCATTACTACTGAATAGCGAGTTCAATCCTTAGTGAACGCCTCATACTTGCGACCTTGTGTCACATCCCCCTCGTTGCGAACGGTTTGGGTAAATGCCTACTTAGACTTAAGTTTGTAAATTTTATACTTAATGAGCAGTCTACGAAACATCATTCATCTATCAGCTTTAGTACAAAAACTCTTCATATTCACATATTATCTTATTCAGTAATACAACATGTTCCCTCGATATATTTAAATAAAGCATTGGTAAATAAGATTCAAAAATGTTTGAGACACATACTTGAAACTATCATATTGTTGTATACTGTATCATACATTATTCAGTATAATAGTACATCCAAAAATAGTTTTCGACAGACATATAGTAACTCGCAACACAGTGCTAAAACGTCGAGGTAGACGGTGTGCGTAATGGTTGGGTAATCTTGGAAGTGCCAGTAATTCCTAAGACGTTCTAAAACAGCAGAGTACAAATAGTCTTGGACCAGTTCATTAACTCCCTACGAAAGGTAAGCTAGTCCACAAAACATATCTGGGTTAAAACCAAAATGTTCTTGCTCATCAGTTATCTCACCAATTTTAGGTGGAAAGAAATCGAGATGTGAATGAACTGCCATTCCATCCTCTGTTCCATTGTAAGGTTGATTATGGAATCAACATTGTTTATCAGCTCTATGAGACACAAGAAAGGTCTGTACAGTTATACGAATGTAGTATAATTTGAAAATAACGGTATAGCTGTGGAAGAATCACTGTACGTTCATAGTTTAATTAGCAAACGACTTGAACTCAAAATCAGTTTCCTTGTGATGTATGATACATGTTCCTGTGTTGGTAATTATACCTGTCCTAAACAAAAAGGTATAACTTTTTTTATTCACCTATATAGAGAAGTAGGGATGTGATCCACAGAGAAACATCTTCCTTTTGATGTATGATACATGTTCCTGTGTTGGTTATTATAACTGTCCTAAACAAAATTGCATTACTTTTTGATTCACCTATGTGGAGAAGTAGGGATGTGATCCACAGATAATCAGCTTCATTTTGATGAATGATACATGTTCCTGTGTTGTAATTATACCTGTCCTAAACGAAATGGCATTACTATTTGACTCACCCTTATAATATATATATATATAATATATATATATATATATAATAATATAATATATTGAATAGATGTGTTTTTGTATTCCTTTCTTCATGAGACGTTCCCCATTGCCGACATATCAGTCATTGGTGACAATGCAACACTTACAGAATCTCCATGATGCATCGTAAATAGACTGCCAGCAGTTGCACTAACGCAGGTACTCAACCAACAATTTTAAATATCATACTCTCTGCGTAATCTAGTCAGACGAGCCTTCGTTGTGCAGCTGTAATTATCTTCGCTTGTCACGCAGGAGACTCTGATTAGATGCCCTCTGGGAAAAGCATAATGACTTGTATAGTTCTGCTCTCAGTGTGCGTGTATGAAAAAAAAAAGAAAGAATAGGGACAGTGATGTGTGTGGGTTTCAACGGCTATTTTAGAACGTTCATGAAAATTCGTCGGTTATCCGTTGTGGAGGGGAAAAATCTTGTTTTTATTTTATATTCATCGAAGTGAACAGCTGATTTTCCAATGTATATTGATGCTGATAAATATTGAACAAAAAGATAACTTGTTTCTGATATATTTTTATGAAAATGTTAGCAGGAACATGAAGCAAAGAAGTGCTTTTTTTTCTTTTTTTTTTTTTCTTTTTCTTTTTTTTTGTAGTGCATTAATGTAAACCTGTGAGCAATGGCCATTTCACCTTCTTACCTTATCATGATAGAGATTCAATGTCTGTCTGTAACAAAAACTACGTCACCGTAATTTTATCAATGAGTGTTTTAATTTATAGTAAAAATCTTTAGTCTTAGAATAAATCTTATTATCAAAGAGGAATCTATGAAAATCGGATTTAGATTTGCCTCAAAAACAAGTCCATGTTATAAGTTAATTTAAATCCTGCAATGTATCTAATATCTTTTAATAATGAAGATTCGCTTCCGTTTTTGTCTGTAACAAAAACTACGTCACTGCTTACGTCACATTATCCAAAATTATCATAATATAGAATAAATACACTCAACATTTGAATATGCAACATGAGACATTCCTCATTGTTTTTTAAAACAAGTTTTAATAAATACATGACTGATATTATATATCTATATATAGTTTGCTTTATTTTAATACATTTTAAAAGTTTACATTTCAAATTGTTTTATTTTTTAATCCTTTAATGAATTTGATGATTTTACTTACTTAGGGTACAAAATCGCTGACATTGACATTTTTTACTCCCGCCCCTCAGGCAACATATTACAAAAAATGTATTTTTACATCGCCCGGAGGGTGTTTTTTATTTTGTACTAGTATCTCTAATAAAAATAAAGGTTTACATAATATATGGTATGGTTAAGTTGCTTCCTGGTTTTAACTAAACCGAATTTAATATTTTTTTACTTGGTGTTCTTGATCTCTAATATAATTATTTTTATTCTCCAAAGGATTAAAACCAATTCTATGAATAATTTTAAATAGAAACCAATTAGAATAGAATTAAAGATTAGTGAAATCTTTTATATGCGTTATTATTTAACTTAGTAGCAGTTCTAATTTAGTTTATTTCATTAATTTAAAACTTAAATACTTACACCCGGAAGGTGCATATTCTTGCTAGTTTTTTTACAATATACTTACCTTCTTCTAAACTGTTTGATTGAGGGTCATCTATCCGCTATCTGGGCTAGCTTCTCTCTATTTTTCGGATCTTTCCTCTTGGAATTTCTTGGGACTTTTCGTCTTTGTGCCAGTTGCTGTTTGTCGTAACCGACGCAAGACTTGATACTGCTTTTAATCGTCTTTATTCAACCCAGTTAAGAACAAGACACGTGGATAAATGACCTACGCAATGCAGACGCTATTTGTGTATAATCCGTTTAGTCACTCAGCCAAAACGGGATTTCTTACTATATTACTGTTCTCACGCTTGGCTCTGGCCAATCAGAGACAAACGACAATTTTAGTAAAAGGTTCATTTATTTTAATTACTTATACGGGTTTCCATGATTCAGAAATACCGTTATTTTTAATTCCTCCTCTACGTGTATATAATAATAGGCAACCTATTAAATATGTAACAAATGAAGGGTGATTCCGCACTCCATAGACATCAATAATGGGGCTTCACCAATGGATGCAGTTTGCCTCTTACAATGAACAGATAGACAAACAAACAAAATGCTATAAGAATTTATAATAACAAAACGTTATAAACTCAAATATCTACATTCAGCGTGAAAGAATGTTAGAGTGCATCCACAATAAAGAATATATTGTGTGTGGGTGTTTAAATAGATATTCAAGGGAAACTGTTCCACTTCATTCATATATGACTCATCTAACCCTGTTTGGATTTTATCTTAACACATTTCTCATTTAAACACATTTTCGATTTCATCTAAGCACACTTTATTTCATTTAAAAACTTGGATCATATTACCTTTAGGCACCCCTTTTCGATTTCGTTTCATTAAGAATTTTTTTCATTTACACCATCAACATCCGTTTTTTATAACTGATGATTTTTAAACGTATTTTTACAAATTTACGCGGGAATAATTAACAGTTGTATGGGAGATATTTTTAGTAGCATATACACTTTTTCTTTTTACTTATTAACGTTTTTGTTGTTGTTAATTAAACGAAAGAACACGTTTTTATATTAAATACACTTTTTCTTTAATGTTGTCCGGTTTTTGTTAACATACGATTTATAGATTTTTTAAAATTATAAATCTATTCCCTAACCCTTACCACTAACCCTAACCCTAGCAAAATATTTTTTTAGATAAATACTTTCTATTAAAACTATAAACCAAAGACACGTTTTATATTAAAATAGTTTTTATTTAATCAGAAGAGAAATGCATGCAGATATGTTTATTTCAATAGTATTTTTTAAAAATATAATTCTTTTTTTTATTTACAAAAACTTCAAACAAAAAACAAGTCTACACGGAAATAGTTGTTGTCGTTAGCCTATGTGAAAAAAATAATTTAGCACTAAAGATAAACTAATATTGTTATTCAAAAAAAAATTAAAACGAAAGACATGTTTATTTATTTTCCATGTGCCTCTCCGGATAATTAATATTAAAAAGTATTTATTTAAAAAATATTTTGCTAGGGTTAGGGGTTAGTTAGTAAAGTTGTAATAATGCGTCTAAAAATCGTCTGTTAAAAAAAAAACGGAGGTTAACGGTGTAAATGAAAAAAAAAAAAACATAATGAAACGAAATCGAAAAGGGGTGCCTAAAGGTAATATGGTCCAAAAACTTTTTGCATTTCATTTAAACACATTTCAATTAAACCTTTTAGATTAAATAGTTGATATAGAAACTATTCAAGTGACCATTTTTTGTAGTGTAACTTGTAAATTATATCATCCTGGATTCTTCAAACGATTCACTTCTGATAAACTTGTAAGGCTAATAATCTTCATACAATGATTGCTATTTATACAGTAGCATTGCAACCAAGAAAGCCTTCATCAGATGATGACTCTGGGTTCAGACATGGTTTCGGGCCGAAGCAACATTACCACTACCCAGAGCGCCCCCCAGCAGCATCTCACGATACAACCAGACTTTGTCGGTTTGATGTCACAATGTAATTGCCATATCCACGCTGATGCGGTTAGAGCTTTCTCCTGGATCTTTTTTTTTATGTATTTCCTCTTGTCTGGTGGAGAAAGTCTAAGTTTAGAAAAAAATGTCAATGCTGCTACAACTAAGAATACAGTTGTGTTGTTAAAATGTGATTACTTATTAGTAGAGATGCGTGGAGTAATAGTTACCGTCGTAAGAAATGGATACGGTGAGACGAGTTCAAATCCTAGATGAGGCTGTTTGAATTTCTTATAACGCTAATTCCTTTGGATAATTAGTAAGGTAGACTGGATTCTTTGACCGTAATATGGCTACCGGTCTAGAAGATGGTGGCTGTGGTGCAATGGTTAGAGTCGTAGGAAATGAACTCGTCGACTTGAGTTCAAATCTTGGACGAAGTTACAGTTCACATAGTGCTATTACCCTTTGGAAAGGTATGAATCCAACTACTATCCCTCCAGCTATGGGTAAACAGTAGGGTAGACTGGGCTCTTTAACCATAGTTAGGTAACCGGTATTGACGGGTACTCTACCGACTGAGTTAGAGCGTTCGGCTAGAAACCACATGGTTCCTAGTTCGATATCGGCCCTCGCCAACTCAGTGTATGAGTAGCACAGGGATCTGTGCGGCTAAGAAACGAGCTGATGATAATGTGGCACTCCACCTCTGACGCTAAGAAAGCAATATACTTACTCTGGCGCTAGTGAAAAGTGGATAGACTCCCTCGCTGTTTGGCTGATACCGACTTTAGGCCACCCCGACGACTTTACTTAATTAAAAAAAAAGGCAACTAGTCAAGGAGAAGGAAAACTCTGAATTCAAACCTGTCACTACTAGAATAGACTCAGTCCTAATTAGTGACCTTAAGAAAAGAAGGAAAACTCTGACTTCAAACCTAAGGTGCCATTTTCTCTTCAGTCAAAAATACTTTGAAACCTCCTTCTCTTCCTATTTAAGTATAATAGTTGCATTTATATTTCAAATGAATTGTTTTGTAGTGAAATTAGTGACTGTCTTTTAGTGTAAAGATTCCAAGAAGAATTAGTCAAGCAGACTTTGACGGATTTATAATTACAATAAAGCAATATCATGTTCAAATGACAATCACTGAATGGCAGATGAGATATTAAATAATTTTCATTGTTATTTTATTACGTGTATTAGTGGCAATAATCTAATACAAAAACCCCTTCTGAGAATTTGTACAAAGTATACCATGATGTCTTCTTTCTATGTTTATGTTCATAAATCATTTTAAAAAGATCTATATGTTTATATATATATTTATATGGTGTATGGAGAGCTAACATCTGGTAAAAGACAGATTGGTCGCCCCCTACTCAAGGATGTCTGCAAAAATGATCTCAGGTGTTTTGGCATTGTTCCTTCCAGCTGGGAAAATTTGGCTCAAGATCGCCCTCGGTGGCGGCAGAATCTCCATAGAGGCCTTTACACGTCAGAAGTCACCCTGATACAACATCATGAAGCTAAGAGGTCCATAAGAAAGCAACGGCAACAAAGCATCGGGACATCATCATCCACAGGGACAACCTACAAATGCAAAATCTGTGGTCGAGAATGTTTCTCAAACATCGGACTTCATAGTCACAGGAGGCGCTGCAACCTCAGGGGCACACAAAAACTTTTATCATAGTCTTCCGAGACTGAATTGCCAATGATGATGATATATGGTGTTTATGGAAAAAGTAACTTACCAGTGAAAATGGTCACAGTGGTTAGTTGATGCAAGTTTCACAATGATAAGACAGCGATATAACAAATATAAAGTGCTCAATTCGTTAGTAGAGCAAATTTATTATTGTAAAGGTACACGGTAATAACCTACTCGAGTTTCACCATAAGGATCTTCAGGGTTAAATCCACTGGATTAATCAAGATATTGATTAATCGCAGTCGATTTCACGTGTGTGTTTTTATTATATTTATTATCAAAAAAAAAAAAGAAACAAGAAATACCTTTATTGATTATAGGTTGATGTATATATATTTATATATTTACATAAACCCTCCACAAGGAGCAGAATGCAGACAAGTGCCAGTTTTTAACAAAACAAAGAAAAGGAGATATATAAACATTTTCTCAGATCAAACCCAAATAATCTCAGATCTTGGAGACAAGAAAATTATTTTCGACACCTGTAACCGTTACGAAATTAGCGCATCAGATGGTGCCTATTTACTGGTTGGGTTGGTTTTTTGGTTAACGGCATATCAACACTTGTGGGTTATTTAATGCCAAATCTTGTTTTTTTATATATTATTTGATTCAGAAATAATTTTCTTTAACTACTTGTGTATTGATGAATTGGTAGATATAATTTTCATTAACCTCTTGTGTATTGATAAATTGATAGAAATAATTTTTATGAACTTCAGGTGTCTTGGTATATTAGTAGATATAGTTTCCAAGAACTTCTGGTGTATTGATAAATTAATAGAAATAATTTTCATTAACTTAATGTGTATTTTTACATTGGTACATATAGTATTCCGGAACTTCATAAGTATTAATTAATTGGTTTTCATTAACTTAATGTATATTAATAGATTAGTAGAAATAATCTTCATTAACTTCCTGTGTATTGAGAAACTGATAGAAATAATTTTCATTAACTTCATATATATTAATAACTAGTTGTTCATCGTCTGCCTTCACCTTGTAGCAACTAAATGTGAAACAGTACTGGGTGTTTACCATAAGAGCAATTTGGAGAATACGATCAGTACAATCTTATATTCATTTGGGCGCATGGTGTAATGGTTAAAATCATGGGAAATGGAATCATCGCCCCGAGTTCAAGTCCTGGACGTGGTAATTGTATTTCACTTGGCGCTAATACGATTAGGAACGGTATGAATCCTACCCTCCTTCTAGCTATGGGTAAATAGTAGGGCAGACTGGGCTCTTGAACCATGGCTAGGTAACCGGTGTGGGAGAAGGAAAACTCTGAATTCAAACCTGTTAAACTCCGCTTAAGAATTGACCTTGTATCACACCCTGCTCATGTGGAGGGTTTGGTAAATATATATATCATTTAGGTGACATGAACAAGTGATTGATCGAATAGGGCTTCTCTGATGACCCGTCTAGCAAGTAAGGTCCAAAACGGAGCAATGCACGTAACGTCACGCCATAGTACGTGGGCCACCGCCCGCTCAGCCGCCACAACGTGTCTTCAGGAATTACGCGTCACCAACCACGACCAACAGTTAGTTACTAATAAGATGTGGCCTTACCCCACTGCAGAGATGCAGTCAGTGTAACCTACATTCCCAGTGCACAGAGTGGATATTTTTAAGAGTAGGTAGTGTAAGCGATCTAATGCCAATTTTGCAAATTTGCAGACAGGGTAAAACTTGGAGAATAACAACAATCACCTAGTACAGTCCTATAATATTTCTTCTGTGAAAACGCAAAAATATAGTCGTATCGCACCTTTGAAGTTAGTACTATGAATAAGTCGTCTAGCAGCTGACAGAGAATAATATCAAATGACCACCTATTTGAATGAACCACACAAAACACACACACACACACACACACACCACACACAACAATATATATCTATACTTGATTAACGTATTTATTTATATATATATAATATATAATATCACTATATACTACCTGGTATGTGTAATGTTCTCTAACCTGCTGTATTATCTCATATCAACGCTTTTAGGGGGGCATTTAATGCCGCCGATTAAAGCATCTTTTTTCGATAATCAAAATGGTCTCAGGTTAACTACAGTACCTGCTATTGCTTAAGCAGTCATCCAATTAAATATTGACCAGACTCATGACAGCTCACATTTATATATATAATTACCAACCCCTCCGCATATGAGCCAGGAACAGTGACACAAACGTCAATTTTCTTATGCGCGGATGTTTAAACAGGTTTTAAATTCAGAGTTATCCTTCTCCCAGATTAGCTGAACGAGTACACCTTAACCATAGTTAAACAGCCAGCACAGTCTGCTCTGCTATTTACCCAAAACTGGAAGGATAATATCTGGATTCCTACCATTCGCCCGACGGTATGACCCGGCGTGTGAAATGCAAACAGTTTCCCCCTTTCGCCTCCAGAATTGAACTCGGGCTCGGACGACGAGTCCATTTCTTATTATTCTAATCATTAGTCCCACGCGCCTCCACAACTGCTTACCTTTATAGATCCAATTATAAGTCACCTGCCTACGCAGAACAAGTCTAAGTTCATCCATTTGGTAAATGTGTTTTTTTTTAGGACTGCCTCTTTCTCATTTACAAGGAGATCTTGATTTTTGATCGCTTAAACAAAATGAGAGAATTACTTCCACTATCGAAATCATCACTTAATTAATTACGAATTACCCAGGTTGTATAAGAATGGAAAGAGGACAAGAATTGAAACCGTGTGGGTATTTTTAGAACTTGGTTCTCGCCAGTAGACACTTACACATGAACAAAACTCGAGTGGGCTGACCAGCAATATTTACATTGGTCAGCTCTGTGCGGACACTGGATGTTGCGATGGAGAAATGTCAGGAGCGTCAATAGCGGCTGGTGGCTACAGGAGGGGAAGAGAGGACAGAGTCATGGAATAATATGCGTGCTCTCTGCGAGACACATTGATCGAGGATCATGATGCGATTTATATGATGATGATGATGAAGCTCTGTATCTCAGTATGTTTGTAAAAGATTAAATGAGGACAGTTGAGACTCGAAGTAAACTCAAATCATTTTCACAACTGAACGGACGGTGCTGACGAGTAATTCAATTACGGAGCACTCACGTGACCAGGGGACCTGGGTACGAGAAGCTAAAAAGTATGTCACAACCGATCGGGGCAGCCTACAGATGACGAATGCGCGCAAGATAATGATGATGATGATATCAGATGCACATACACGAATATGACGTATCGAATCAATACGTCGTATAGGTATAACTATCATTGAATGGCTGCATCACGACGTGGCTTGATACCGAAAAATACTTAGAATAGACTGAATGCGTGACAATTCTGATAAGTCTGGAACGTCAATATGAAAGCGACGAGCAGTTGAAAATTGAAGCTATGACAATTCGACCGATAGGGACGGGTGTGCAAGAGAAAATCATGGGGAATCTCGTGCTGTCCAGCTTCACCTACTATTCATGATGAGGATGATGTTGATACGGTGATGAATGATGATGATGATGATATCTAGTAAACCCAAATTAAATCAATAAAATTTAATAGGTTCTAGCAAGAAAGGACGATTAGTTAAAGAATAGAAACCCGTGGTCGGTATTTTTAGATCTTTGCTAATTTTCTATCGTAATCATTGAAGAAGCCAGCTAATGAGAAATCTAGACGCGTTTTATAACGTTCTTGTTTCTTTTCGCCTCAGTTGGTTCATTTTACTTAAAGATATTTGCTTTTGTTTTTACTTGTTCTTTTGTTTTTTTTTTGTTAATTTGCCGCTTTCAGTTAAGTAAGCGTGTCAGTCAAATGTGTAATTTTTGCTCAAACAAGCATTAAATTGACGGCTTGTAAACACGCTATGTTTATTCACCGACAGACTGCTTATTAGCGCTAGTTTTCAAAGATCTTATAAAATCTCTTGCAAATAAGCAATTTTTTGCAGAGTAGAAAAATACAAACAAGCAAACAACCGAGCAGCCTATTTTCTGAATGCGCACGTATATACAGGACTAATTAAAAATCTAATATATGTAGGTTTTTACTGCGAAAATGGTAAGTTGGAGGATTAAAATGGGGAACTGTGTTAACTCCCTCAAACTTTAACACTCATTTATGATTACGAGGCAATTTTTTTTAAAGATCATTATCTATATAATACTTAAAGTCTCATTATGTTTCATACACACTCGTGTTCAACTAGTATCACACTGAAGCTATATTTATAAATATAGAGGGAGAGATGTGTAGGGGACTAACTGAGTAGTCGTCCCTTGTCACAGGGTTGAAGGAACTCTTCTCGCGTCCGGAGTCCCATTTTCGGTCAGGTGACGCCACGGAACCCCAAAATATCAGCTCTTTTACAAAGGTGACGCTTGACGAGGACAGCGTGCTCGTCATTACTCCTCAGCACCACACACGGTGCGTACCTTTTGGTCCAGACCCATAAAACAGTAAGTGGTTCCACCTGTTTTGTCTTTCCATACATTCTTCATGTACTTGGACAATTGTGACTTTTCTATAACCTGGGAACCTAAGTCTCCCTTAAGTATAAATTAATGTTGTGTGTATTTAATTACCGTGTCTGTTGCTATCCATACTGAAATGCTATGCGTTGCGCACTTCCTTTTGTAACCCATGCTTTATAAAACGGAGCCTATATTATTTTGTTGTAAAGCCGCTTGGCTGAACTTCAATAAAACCACAGACACGTATATATAAAAATAGGACCGCGTCTTTATTTTCGATGTGTGCGTGACGTGAGGAGCGAGAGTGTTTCACATGAAAATGCCCGAGCGTTGGTGGGGGCACGGTGACGAGTGTTTCACAATGGAAATGCCCGAAGTTGACGGGGGAGACGAGGTTGTCTCCTCGGCTGCAGCTGGAGACTGGCTTGACACTCATCCGCTAGGCATATATACAAAATATGCCTACGCATTTTTATCTTATTGATCTAATTAACGAATATATATATTTCTTTATCTTTAACTCTGCCCCTCACCGAAAGACTCTGCTTCCGTTTTCCTTTTTCTTTTATCTATTTTCTTCATTTTCTCCCTGCTTCTTGACCGGAAGACCTCTCTTCCGTTCTCCCTTTTTTTAGATATATATTTTTATCTTTCTCTTTGTCTTTTGACCGGAAGAGGAATCTTCCGTTGCAAGCTATGAACTTTGAACTTCTGATAGTGGCTAACGTGTTGACCGGTGACGACGTCGTAAGTGAGGTCGAATTGGGGTTGTTTGTTGTATACGCAGGTGGACTTTGATAAAAACAAAATTAATGAAAAAATATAGTTTATATTTTAACCTCCGAATAGCAATGCATGTGTAGAGTGAGACACTTAAAGAGGTTTGGATTGCCACACTCAGGGGTTGAAGAGTTATATTCGGTTGCACCTGGAGGCAGACTCAGTACAGATCAAAATTTGGACTGGTTATATAGCATTCCGGACACATCCGCAACATTCCCTCTGATCAGCCTCTTCCGACACGTACAGTGAATAATTAAATATCTAATAATTAGCTTTTACTGCCGAAAAGGAAATTCTTAAGATTTTTGGGGAATTGTGTTGACTGCCTCAAACTTGAAACTGAATATGAGAATATCTTTGAAAGGTCATCTATACATACAAAAAGGGCAGTTGTGTGTATATCTATGTCCAGTGGAAACTTCGAAGATAAAACAAATTAACGACAAAATAAATATTACATATATACACATTAAATATCGCCAGGTCTTGGTTTTCGAGCAAAAATAATAGAGATTTGATATATACTCGTGAAGATACTTTAAAAAATAAATTTAAATGATAAAGGCATGATTTTTTTTTTCATTAATATTCTAAATTGTAGACATTAACATTTCTTTTCAGAGTAGCTAGATCAATGCAAGGTCTATTTTTTAGATAGGGATTTAAACGGGAATCCCACGAGGATTCAACTCACGCTTCGTAGTAATGGATCTGCGGGATAATTTTTAAAAAATTCTCCTCTACCCCAGGCGACGCCAGGTAGCCGCTGCTAGTTATCTATATATCACTTAAAATGTTAACGAGCTTTTATATGCGAGAGTTCAAATGTGTCCACGTTGAATATACAGTTACCATTACATAAGCCAAGTCATTGTTGCCTAGTGGTTAAAGTGATGGAATATGTTATTGTAGTAAGCGAGTTTGGATTGCAATTTTGCAGTTAGGTACTGCAGCTGGATTTGAAGAAAGACGAGAAAAATATATATATTTACCAACCCCTCCGCCGAGCAGGATGTGACAAAAGTCAATTTTCTTAGCCGAGTTCAACAGGTTTGAATTCAGATTTTTCCTCTCCTAGATATGAAAATATAGTTTATATTCTTATCCTATGAATTACGGCGAGTAGCGTAGAGTAAAAATGACTCACAGAGATAAGAATCGCCGCATGCGCGCACGCAGCCCCCAGACACACAGAGGAATCGATAGGTGTTATCTTCCGTTGACCCTACAGTCAATCTCAGCCGAGATGAAAATTCAACCATGGAATATAGCCATGAACACTCACGCAACTTATCGTGGTGACGCCTCTACCGGCACATACGTAGACTAATTAAAAATCTAATCATTTCTATTTTGAAGGTAGAAGGCAATTTTGGAATTGATAGGGAATTGGGTTAATTCCCTCAAACTTATGATTATTTTTAAAAATCATTATCTAAATATTACTTAAAGTCTAATCGCTTTTATATACGAGACATTCAAAAGTTTCACACTTAAGCTATATTTGTTAATACAGCTGTAATGTCACGTTGCGTAGTGGTTAACTTGCGGCCTAATAACCCGGTGAAAGTTATTGTAACCCATAGCTATGTGTGATGCTGAGGAGTAATGACGAGCACGTCTGTCCTCGTCAAGCCACCTTGTAAAAGAGCTGATATTTTGGGTTCCCGGTTCACGTGACCAAAATAGGACTCCTGACGCGAAAGGTTCCTTAAACGCGTTGACAAGGGAGACTACTCCAGTTAGATCCCTACACCACTCTCCTCTATATTGGTTATTATAGTCAGTGTGAATACTATTTGAACACGCCGTGTATATATAAAAAACATAATTTATATTAAAAAGTACCACTTTTGTCCTTCTACAAGAATGTCTTTTGTAGTTACCCACGAGATTGATGTTTTATTAAAAACCAAGCCGTTCACTATTACACAATGACCAAAATGTCGTGACTATAAAAAAGCAATAAATTCGGGTCAAAGGTGACCTGTTGACAGGATTTGGAGAATGGCTTTCGTCTACTGTGGCTATAAAGGTGGAGGGTTTTACCCACCTCAAGTATTGTACGACAGGAGAAGAACCTTTGCATATTTTTTAATCGTTATCCAATTTTATAATGTTGGAATTTTTTTAAGGTGTTACATTTATAGAATAAGTGAGGTCTCTTAATTTAAACCGCAGCCAATCAACAGCCCGAATACGTGGCTGGTTAACTACTTAATCGCTGATACTGAGAGACCTATATTTGCAATCATTGACGAAGGACTTGCAATACTGAAGATCACCAACGATTAACCAAAGGATTCTTTACCAAGGATCGTGCTCTGCTTAGCACAAAGGATCTCTGCTGAAGCTTGAGCCTATAGGATGGCAACTAAAATCGTAACAATTACACCCCTCTGTTGACTGGGGCGTTAGAATGCTCAACTGCACCTTTGGAAAGGGATGAGACCTCCCCACCTGTTAGCCGTGGCTCGCGACCCCTTGATGTTTAAGGGCGGAATCCTGGTGGAATGAACAATCCATGACATGCAACACTCCACTTACGCCTTACTTAGGCTAGACGGCGCGGTCGAAGAGGACCACTCAATCAATCGGCTGGTCATGTCAAGCCCTAGCACCTATATAATTTGTCCCAAACTTACTGTCCATATAGCAAGCCCCCAAGCCTTTTATTCATATATGTGCTAGAGGGCGATGGCTGAGAGTTTTTATACCCTAGGAATGACGTTAAACTCTATCTGATGGATGAGGTTCCAGTTCTGGAGGTTGAAAAATGTGGATAACCTTTTCATCACTATTGCTTCCGACCCCGGAGTGGTAGTATCTGTTAGGGCCCCCCATCTATGGGTTAATAGAAAATGTGTTTACAAAAAAATATTGAGTATCTATTAAGAATGAATTTATTTCGAAACATAGTCGGCATTAAATGACCGACCGAGGTTGATATGCCGTAAAACAAACTAAACCAAACCAAACCAAACCAACTTTATTACAAAGTAAATGCCGTTCATATGGTTATGGGAATGATACAGGGAAGAAGGAATGTCTTCCACCCTTTTTTCTACTACTTTTTTCGGGCCATATTACATCTAGGCACCCCTTTTTGATCTCAATTAAGAAAGGACATGTTTTTCATTTACATCGTCAATATCCGGTGGTTTGTTAGGGGTTAGGGTTAGGGGTTAGTTTTATAATTTAAAAAAAATCTAAAAATCGTCTGTTAGAACAACCGGATATTGACGGTGTAAATGAAAAACATGTCCTTTCTTAATCGAGATAAAAAAGGTCACATCGTCCGTTTTTTCCTCTCCGATGCAACTACGAGACAGACCACCGGTAATGAAACTAAACACTTTTGAAATTGACCAAGAGATAGCATATTGATGCAATCTTAAAGTGGACATTGCTCTGATGCTATTACCTTATATGTTTGGATTGAACGCTGTTCATTAGAATATTCTACTGCTAAGTCTCCAATTTTAAGCAATGGGTAATTCCATGTCAAATCCCCTAGACCATGTCACCCAACTCCTTCAATTTTTCTTAAATCTTGTCCAGGTGTGGATAATGTTAAAGTTAGGCAATCCCCAAAATTTGAGCTTCCAATTCCAAAAAAAAGTTCTACATTTTTTGGGATTGTCTAACTTTAATATAGTCCAGACCGGGACAAAATTTCAGACAAATTGAAGTGCGTGGGTGGGTGAGTGACAATTTTTCCTTTTTTTTCTGGGTGATTTTACATGGAATTATCCTAATACTTGACGATTACATATGGTTAGCGTCCATTCTTTAGTCAATTTCTTGGGAAAACGTAACTAATAGGCCAATTCAATAGCTCAATGAACATCTGCTGGAGTCCTCATTGAAATGGTGGCCGGCCACATTGTTTCTCATTTCGTTACGAGAAGAGGTTTATGCCGAAGATTGTTTATTCAAACCAAAAAAACCACAAAAATGGCAAATGCCTTTCTATGGTTAGCGTCCATTCTTTAGTCAATTTCCCGGGAAAACGTAAGTCAATGGGAACATTCTATAGCTCAATAAACTTCTGAAGGAGTCCTCATCAGAATGGTTGCCACATTGTTCTTTTTTTTTTGGGGTGGGGTACGAGAAGAGATTTATGTGCTATTACCTAATGAGTATCCGCACATACAGTATGCTGCACAGAGGACCTCCCGAGAATGATGAGCGATAGGGACGGATGGAGAGAGATTGTCATGGATACCGTGCTGAAAGCGCCACATGATAATGATGATGATCTAATGAGTTTTGATAGAAAACTGTTTGTTAATTAGACAAATAATCTCGATACTTTTTAGACCCAACTTATATATATATATATAAACAAAAAAGCGCGTCCGACATCACGAAAACACGTAAACAGGCAACATGAGAATACAGTTAAAAAACGCGCACATTTAACTATTTTCTTTCATTATCAAAAACTGTTTCGTTTTACCTGACGAATGCCATAGCAAGAAACCGCTCGGTTGTAAAGATTGTTCCAATAAAAATAAATGAAAGCTTATACTTTTATTTGTTCATTTATTCATTTCTCTCTCTCTCTCTCCTCCCCCTCCTCTCTCTCTCTCTCTCTCTCTCTCTCTCTCTCTCTCTCTCTCTCTCTCTCTCTCTCTCTATCTCTATTCTATCTCTATTTATATATATATATATTTTTGGGAGAATATGTGCTTAATTTAAGTGGTACCTAATTTTGAAAATTAATTGATTAATAATTAATTAATTAGGCGGAAATGCCTATTTAAATGTAAGGCTAAACAAATCGAGAAAAATCATGATTTTTCTCGATTTGATTAGCCTTACATTTAAATAGGTATGACCGCCTAATTAATTAATTATTAATCCATTAATTTTCAAAATTAGGTCCCACTTAAATTAAGCACATATTCTCCAAAAATTATCGGCAAAAAGCCATATCCAAACACACCGCTGTTTACATACTTATCATATATATATATATATTATATATATTATATATATATATAATATGTAGAATTAAACAAAAGACACATGTCCTGTGTAACAATTTTAATTTGCCTTTTCACAAGGTCATAACGGTATTGCCAGGTGTTATTTTGGTACTTAGCTGCCGGATTGCGTATTTTGAAATATGTGTATTATGACCTTGTGAAAAAGCAAATTAAAATTGTTAAACAGGACATGTGTCTTTTGTTTAATTCTACATGTATAAATGGAAGAATGCAGCCCAAATACATATTTATCAAAATACGCAATCCGGCAGCTAAGTACCAAAATAACACCTGGCAATACCGTTATGACCTTGTGAAAAGCCAAATTAAAATTGTTAAACAGGAGTTTATACACACACACACACACACACAACACACATATATATATATATATATATATATAATATATATATATATATATATATCTTATTATAATGGAGATTTTGGGTTTGTCTGTCTGTAACCGAAACTATCACTACTCAAGTCAAAAAAACTCTATCCCTCCCCTTTTGGTTATT
>CM042158.1:12345142-12350627 GCA_023376005.1 Doryteuthis pealeii | reverse complement strand
TGTGTCTATATTGTATAAATAATATTGATTTGGGTTTGGTGTGAAGCATTAGGAATAGAATATCAGAAGAAAACTCGCTTTTGAATTGTAAGGTTCTCTATTCGTTAATTTTCGATAGCCGCTAGCTGCTCTTCTAGCAGAAACTACAGCCATAACGATTCTATAGAAAGAGAGGCTGCACTTGAAAATTAAACGAAATAACGAAAACTTAACAAATTCAAAACGAGTTTCTGAATATTCTATTCCTAGTGCCCACACTTATCATATGGTGCCTTGGAAGGCGGTGTGAATGCGGTCTAATGTCTGAGAAGGTCCGTTTTTATTTTTTTTAAACTCATTTGAGGTGAGGTTCCAGTTGGAAAGGTTGGAATGTGGCACTCCCTTCATCACCACCGCTCTCTGAGTCCATTCTGAACCCGAGTCAGTTTTACCTGTTATGGTCCCATCTATGGGTGTAAATAGAAATTGTGTTCTTAAAAAAATTGGAGAATCCTTTTAAAAAATTAATTTATTCAAACTTTTCGGCCATAAACCATTTCTTATTGAATCTAAAATTACCATAGAATACGGGATAAAAAATAACCAAGAGTTACATTTCATGCGCGCCGGTAAAACCCGAACCAAACCAAACCAAAACCGAAATGGATACAGGGGTTAAAAAATAAGACCGAGAATGGGTAAGAATCGCGTGAACCTTATGAGTGCAAACAAAATCACATCATTATGAAGAAATTAGACTTGTTATAAAAAATAAACACAAAAAGATAAAGAAAACGAGACATTTTATAAGAATTATTAAATTACCAGAGAAGAACTTAAAAGAAAGTTCATTCCTAGTTGCACGCAGGCTGGGATTAAGGAAAAGAAATTGACTACACTCCCATTTACCAAGTTTTATGATTTAGCACCCTAAAATTTATATGAAAAGCCCAGATTTTTGTTCTCCTTTTAGTCTTTCTTTGCAGAGGTGACTCGTCCTCGTTAACTAGTTTTTGCAAAATTTAAAACAACCGCATTCCTCCATGTTCTGCATAAAATGTTGTTTTGTTTATACACTAATTTAGGCTTTAAGGCTTACACTGCCAATTTTTTCTGGGGGGTTGTTTTATTAGTCTCTACTTCTCTGTTCTCTTTTTATCTGTTTTATTTTCTTCAATTCTTTCCTATTATATTTTCTCGGCTTTAACCTCTCTGAGCTCAGACTTATCTATTATGCTTTTGTTTCGGACCATATTACCATTTAGCACCCCTTTTATCTCGATTAAGAAAGGACATGTTTTCATTACACCGCAGATCCGTGTTGATAGGGTTAGGTGGTTCAGGTGTATAGTTTTATGAATTTTTTAAAGTCTAAAGATCGTTTTATAAAAAAACAACCGATATTGACGGGTGTAAAATGGAAAATGTCCTTTTCTTAATCGAGATCAAAAGGGGTACCTAAAAGACCATATGGGGCCTTTTTCCTTGTGATGACTCTCCTCTCCTCTCTCTCTCTCTCTCTCCTCCTCTATCTATCTATCTTATTACCTATCTATCATCAGTTTTCTCTTCCTAAATATCTATCATTGAAATATTATTTCACAAAATTTACCACAACACATTTTCTCTTCTATTATCTTCTGTTCTTCTATTACTGTCTTGTTCGTCTCTCTAAACAATATAATTGAAAAAGCGGAGAGGTCGTGGGACGTTCCTCTCTCTCTCCTTCTCCTTTCACCTCTCCCCCTCTCTCTCTCTCTCCCGTCTCCTCTCACTATCATCTATTCTATCTATCTATCTAAAGGATCCTAAGTTTTTAAATCTTATGTCTTTCTGTCCACCTATCAGCCCGATAATGCTACTCCCCTCTTCTTCCTTTCAATCATATTCTATTATTAATCTATCCTCCTGTCATTGTCACTTGAACGATTCATGATCTTGCAACTCCTCTCTCACACACTCTCTCTGCCCTTCTGTCAGTCTCTAAATCCTCTCTAATTAAAGCTCTTCATTTGATGCATCACCAGTCAAAAATGTAAGCCTCTTTCTCACTCTCTCTCTCTCTCTTCTTAATCTATCTATCCGTCTCTCTCTCTCCCTTCTCTCTCTCTCTTCTCTCTCTCTTTTCTTTCTGTTCTCTCCTCGCTCTCTCTCTCTATATATAGTATATATTATATATAATATATTATATTATAATTAATATGATTTATTTCTTTTTTTCACTTACTCTTGCAAACAACTCCAAACCACTCTCTTTAGTTACTGAGACACTTCCAATCCTGTTGTTTCAACGTAGGTTCATAAAATACCCCCCTTTCTTCCCCCCTTTTTATTTTTTTATTTGTCCCCTCTGACTCACCCCTTCGTCTTATGAATTTCTATACAATTCTGAGCTTTTATTCGTCGCCGGTCTTTTTGAATTATACTTGGAAAAGTACGTCGATTTCGAAAAGGGTTTCGTGACTCCCCCTTTATTTTATATTTATTTCAATATAAAATATTTACCTCCCTATCACTATGATCCTCACTTAGTGTTATACAAATTTCCTGCTACAAAAACAACATAGTATATATCCCTCTTCTCCATTTCTTTATCTCTCTCTCTCTCTCACCATTATATATATACTATGTTATATTATATAATATATAATATATATACACACACACACACACACACACATATAATATATATATTATATATTATTACTATATATATAGATTAATCGAATAGGAAAGGCCATGGTTGGACTCGTGATCTTCCGTGACAAGCTAAAGAGACGATTCTCCCAGCTGTGTTGATGTCGTTACTGCTGTAGGCGTATCACATGAACCCTACGAAGCGCCCTAGAATAAGCTAGAGGAGAGCTGCACAAGAATGCTGCGAGCGGTCCTGAATAAGTTCGTAAAAGCGCACCCACCAAAGAAAGCACTTGAACCCCCCCCCGTCTCTCACCAAGCACATACGAGTAAGACGGACAGGCATGCGGGACGCTGCTGCGAGAAGCAGGATGAGCTTCGTAAGCACCGTACTACTGTGGAACCGGCACATGGGCCGCTAAATTGTTGGCCGCCCAGCCAGAACCTACATTGGACCAACTATGTAAGCGATGCTGCTGCTTGTGGGAGCTCCCAGAGTCGATGAATGTATAGGGAAGGTTGGCGAGAGATTTTCATGGAATTATCCTGCACAACAGCGCGTCCATGATGATGATGATACATATATAATAAATATATATATATATATATATATATATATATATATATATTCGCTGTCGGTCACCATCATTGTTCCCAATTTACAACTATCATATTTTCCTTCGTCTGTCAGCTTCTTCTATTCTCTCTCCATCTCTCCTCTCCTACCCCCTCTCCTCTCTCTCTCTCTCTCCTACCCCCCCCCTCTCTCTCTCTCTCTCTCTCTCTCTCTCTCTCTCTTAAACGCCACACTTTCTACTCACTCTTCCGTAACCTGATAATTTCTGTGTATGTTTCCTTCCATCTTCTCTTCTCTTGCTTCATTTATCACACTTCCTTCTTTTCAATATATTCATTCTTCACTAGTGAACTAATTCTCGCGTTAACATTCAATTTCAAAGGGGCAACGAGATCAAACGAGAACAGACATAATTACAAGTAATCAATTTGGGGAGAAAAAAAAATCCAAGAGAACCAAAAACACACACACTAAAATGGTGGACTATTTGGATTGGACTGTCATGTCAATCGCATATATTTATACCTCATACATTCGGTCCCCATTCTAAAGAAGAAGAGAAGAAGAAGAAGAAGAAGAAGGAGAGAAGAGGAAAGAAGAGAAAGAAGAAGAAGAAGAAGAAAGAAGAAGGAGAGGAAGAAGAAGAAGAATTAAAGAAGAAGAAGGAAGAAGAAGATTAGGAAGAAGAAGAAAAAAAAAGAAGAAGAATTAAAGAGAAGAAGAAGAAGAAGAAGTAAGAAAAAAAGGAATAGAGAAAAAGAAGAAAAGAAAAGAAGAAGAAGAAGAAGAAAAGAAGAAGAATTATGAAAGAAGAAGAAGAAAAAGAAAAAGAAGAAAATGAAGAAGAAAGTAGAGAAACAAGAAGAAGAAGAAGAAGGAATTAGAGAAAAAGAAAGAAATTAGAGAAGAAGAAGAAGAAGAAGGAAGAAGCACGAAGAAGAAGAAGAAGAAGAAGAAGAGAAGAAGAAGAAGAAGAATTAGAGAAGAAGAAGAGGGGGGAAGAAAAAGAAGAAAGAGAAGAAACATGAAGAAGAATTAGAGAAAAAGAAGAAGAAGAAGACAGGACATAGAGAGAAGAAGAAATTAGAGAAGAAGAATAAGAAGAAGAAGAAGAAGAAGAGAAGAGAAGAAGAAGAAAGAAGAAGAGACCCCCAAACAAAACAACAACAACAACAAATATATTAACCCTTGCCCTAAGAGTGTAGCAACGTCTTTGGTTCATATTGAAAGAAATGAGATTGGTATATTACATAGAAAAAACTCCATTGCAGAGTTAGTCGGCCCTGGAAGCGGTTGTATTTTATGCAATTACAGCACGAAGCCAAAGCAATGGTCATTTATTTTTAAGAGTGCACAAGTAAAGTATATGATGTAGGCTTTTAAGAGCTGGCTACTAATTACGGGTCTCTGCGAGCTGTCCGTGTCCGTAAAAAGTTGAGTCGATGTGAGGAGTGAACTGCCAATATTACAAATCAACCAAAACTGCATTTCGGCCAATATTATGGGTGCACTATAAGAACAGGAGACATTCGATCATCTTTAAATATGTTCTTTTGACAAGAAAGAAAAGAAATATATATATACACACACACACAACACCACACACACACACACACACACACACACAACACATATATATATATATATATATATGAGTTTGTTGTGTGTGCTTCTGTTATATAGAAAACAGAGATTCTCTATTTAGCTTTCTAAACCCCCCATATTATATATATATATATATTTATATATATATATATAATATATATATTATTACATACATACACACACACACACACCACACACACACACACAATATATATTATATATATATATATATATATATATAGATATGTTCCTATGATAATAGAATAAAAGCTAAAAACTTTTTTATTTGTTCATTTATTTATCTATCTATCTATCTCTCTATCTCTCTCGTCTCTCTCTATCTCTCTCTTCCTCTCTCTCTCTTTTCTAATATATATATATATATATACTATGCACCTATGGCGATAATGATATCTCTCTTTATCTCACACACATATTTATATGCATTGAAATATATTATATATATTAGAGAGAGGAGAGAGACAGACAACAGACAGACAACAGAAAGAGACAGAGAGAGAGATGAGAGAGAGAGCAGAGAGAGAGAGAAGAGAGAGAAGAAAGAGAGATAGATTAGATATAAATATAGATATATAAATATATATATATACATATATATATTATATATATATATATATATAGAGAGAGAGAGAGAGAGAGAGGGAGGACAGAGAGTATTCAATTGGT
>CM042158.1:12332642-12337642 GCA_023376005.1 Doryteuthis pealeii | reverse complement strand
GAATCTGTGTGGGCACGCGTCAGTGATGATTAACTCTTTCTCTACTTTGAGCCGCTTACAACGACTCTCCTCCCACTATTATCCTACCGTAGACAGCTGGCAGTGGCCCCTGCACGTGTCGCATGAAGGACTCAGATTATAATAATAATAATAATAGGACTGTATTTGAATAGAAAAACGTATTGAGGTAAATAGAGAGTGAACCTTAAAATATCCTATCATACAGGTAAAGGTTGCAAGAAAATTACGTACAGCCGAGGGAGGAATTGTTTGGCATGAAGTTGTGGGTTAATTTCACTCAGTGTTGTTCATAGTTAGTTTTGAAGATGTAACAGTATTTTGAGTGAGTAGATGATAGCAGGCCTTGAAAGAGAGCTTTTTCAGAACTTACTCAGGAACATCCAACATACTTGATTAGGCAACCAAACTAGGAGAAGAAATATCTTGAATAAAACCCAGGATTACTACGCATAAGAACTTAACCCTTTAACAGTAAAATAGATACAATTCAATTTGGGGGAAAGTGATACATCAACCACCTATTAAAGTGGCAATACTATCCTATTAAATAATTAACATGACATAATTATTCTTATTTGTCTTATACACACACAAATATATATACATATACATACACACACACGCGCACACACACACACACACACACACACATATATATATATATATATATATTATATATATATTGAAGATTCGCTATACTGTGTGAAACTATAGTCGGCAGATTTTTACCCATTCGGTGTTAAAACATATATTTTCGCTCTTTTTATTGTCACTTATTAAATCGATTTTAATTAATCCAGAAGTAAAAATATTTGTTTGCTTCGTGGATTGGCAATTAACTTAATATATATATATATATATATATAATATATTATATATATATATATATATATATATATATATATACTGCAAAAAATATAACAGCTGTGTCACCATCAAAAAAATTAAACAGATATTGATTTGTTGTAATGCTACTTACATTTTATATCAATTTTCAAGAATACGTTTTATCTTTTTATCGTTTTGAAAAGAGACGTTTTTTACTTTAAAGAATTGATTGTAAAATCGATTAATTACTTAGATGTTTATTTCACCGATATTATATGGTCTTTTCCTCTGTAGGAAATGAATCTCATTTTTTCTTTTTGAAAATGTTGATTAGGAAAAGTGATGATATCTAATGTCGAATTCCTACATTTATCAATATCTATCTATCCGTTCGTTCTTTGTTGATAACTCTCACTTTTATCTCTACCTATGTCAAAATCTCTCTCATTCTCTCTCTCTCTCTCATCTCTCTCTCTCAATATATAAATATATATATATATATATAATATATAATATATATATATATATGCAGATGATCACTGTCTATCCGCCGCACTGAGTTACGTCAATTCATATGTAATATTCACTACTCACCTCACACGTTGGTAAACACACACACACACACACACATATAATATTATATATAATATATATGTGTGTGTGTGTGTGGTGTGTGTGTGTGTGTGTGTGTGTGTGTGTATGTGAGTAAAGCAATGGATAGCAGACATATATTTGCAGACCATTGTTAGTGAGTTGATTCTCAGTGGGTGTCCCATACCCCTGGCCTTGTGACATATTTAAGCTAAGCGTAGTACATAACTCTCTCCTCTCTCTCCCTCTCTCTCTCTGTATATGGCCTCTCTCTCCCATCTTTCTATCTCTCCCCATCCCTTCTCTCTCTCTCTCTCTCTCTCTCTCTATATATATATTATATTATATATTATATATATATATATATATATATATAATATAAGAGTCAATTGTCAATCTACGAAGCAAACACATATATTTAATTCTTCTCTATGAAGATTCGTACTCCTTAAAATATAGTCGGAGGATTTTAACCCATTCGGTTTTTAAAAAAAAACATAATATATATATATATATATATATATATATAATATATATATCATATATATATATATATATAGCTTGACTCCCGCAAACACAAAAAGTCTGAGAACTATCACAGGACACTAATGGCCCAACGGCCTAAAATTTCATTGGTACAGAAACCCGGAATTTGATGTAATAGGGTCAAACAAAAATGGACAGACAAGAAGGGAACGCCACAGCAGAAATTTGTTTTTGGTAAGCTGGGGCTGAAACGCCACCGCACGTGGAGACTATGGTCTGTAATTCAATTGAGGAGCTAAGGTCTCTAGCAAAGTAAATGGACTGTAGTTTTAAATCACGGAATACTGTTTAACGATTTTCCAAAACTACTACGATGGCAAAATACAGTAATAACAAAAAATAATATAATAATAAATATATATATATATATATATATATATATATAATATATATATTATATATATATATATATATATATGGTTCCATGTTTAAATGCATACTTATTTTTGCATACAAAGAAAATGCTGATCGAAAAAGTGATTCTTCATTTATGAAACTGAGTATATGAATGAATAGATAAATGTATACATGTAAGTATATAAATATATATATATATATAATATTATATATATATATATATTATGTCTGTGTGTGTGTAGTCTGTGTGTGTGTGTGTGCGTGCTTGCATCAGTTTATGAATTAGTAGATGAGCATAAACATAAAACAACATATAGAATATTGAAAAATATAAATGATCCAGATTAAGTATGATATGAAATTCATACACACACACACACACACACACACACACACACACACACACACATATATATATATATATATATATATATATATATATATATCATATAAACCGAAATAAAAATAATCTATCGTTTTTATTAAAATTCCCACGTATGAACGATTGAAGAAGTGAATTAAATTGCTTTTGCTGTCAAAGTTATCAATTCACAATAACGATTTATTGCATTGAAAGAAGAAAAGATGTTTCTGATAATTCTATGTTCTTCACAAATGCTTCCTTTCAACTCAGCAAACAGATTTATGAATTTTGTCATTTTTATAGAACTTTTAGTTCATCCCATAAAATGTTTGCTTGATGCTGGATTTTTGATCGAACATTAAATATTTTACCTGATTTTGTCACCGTTGAAATGCATTTGGAAACCTGGCTTGGTTCTACAATTATGAATATTCAAACAAAACCCAGCAATAACCAGATATAGATAATCCAGGGGCGGGTGGGGGCCTTTAATTTATCTTTAATAAGCGACCCCCCGTCTTCTCTCTCTCTCTCTCTCTCTCTCTCTCTCTCTCTCTCTCTCTCTCTCTCTCTCTCTTTATTTTTTGGATTTTACGAGATGTTAACCCTTGTTTTGTTATTTTATATCGAAGACGTTTTGTTATATCAATTCTTGATGTGTATCTTTTTTTAACTCAATTTTTTAAACACATTTTTAATAACTCATTTTATTCTAATTCTCTGGATGTTTGAGATGAGGCTTCATGATTAGTATTATCTGCGTTATTCGGACTATTGTCCTCATCTTCATTGTTATCTGTACAACGTTTCGGCCGATATGCCCTCCAGCCTTCTTCATGTATTTCTTGTCGGACTTGGAAACCTTCTCGGACTCGGGAACCTTCTCTTCGAATTCGGTAACCTTCTTGTCGTAATTAGAAAACTTCTTGTCGTAATCGACAGCCATCACGAAATTTTGAACTTAACCCTTTATTCAAACCACGGGCGTATCCTGTTCTTGTTCCGCTAACCATAGCTTACCGAAGATTCCCGATTACGACAAGAATATTCCCGAGTTCGAATATAAGGTTCCCGAGTCCGAGAAGGTTCCCGAGTCCGACAAGAAATACCTGAAGAAGTCCGGAGGGTACATCGGCTGAAACGTTGTACATATAACAATGACGATAGGACAATAGTTTGAATAATGCAGATGCTACTAATCATTTTATTCTATTTAACCTTCAGGGTGGATTTTATCTCCATAGAACCGCTACTTTAAAGACTGAAATCTAAAATAACCTTTTTGGCATTAAATGACCCATAGAGGTTGATATGCCGTTAAACAAAACACAAACTCAAACTCAGGGTGAATGTGGGAGTATTAGCAATGAAAAGGTACACCGAATTTTCCAGATTTCTTGCATTGGAACTCACTCATTAGATACAGTTTAACGTCATACCCCATACCTGAGAACTTCTGTCATAATTTATTCGTGGCGAACGTGTTGGGTAAGTAAGGATGGCGTCCCGTAGTGCCATGATGGTTATTTACTAAAAATGTTGCTGTATGCCCCGTAGTTGCGATCTTGTACCACGTCTTACACGTGAGGAACGGGATTGAAAAAAGCGGCCCATCAAGGTGGTATGGTTCGAAGGATAATCTCGCTGATTCATTACGACTGAATAACGATTTTGATCCTCGCTAGATGGCTTATACTTGCGGACTTACACCCAACGCATGACGAATGTATTGTGTAAAGAATAAGGGTGCCCTATCCTGGAGTAATGTTTAGCAAGCTATTCTCTCAAATTCATAGTTACTGAATAGCGCGTTCGATCCTCGCTAGATCCCCTAAAACTGCGACTTTGTGTCACATATTGTTACATAATTATTAGATCCTAATACTTATGTACAGTAGTGTAGAAACCAAAATGGATGTTATAAGTTGCAGCCCACGGCCTTGAAGGATTAATTGACAAGGCTTGACCCCATCATGATCCTTCCGGTGGATACCGTGAGAATCGGTGGAGAAGACCCTCTTCCGGTTTAGATTAGAAAGAGATTTTTAGTCAGATCGGCCAAAACCACGACGGTGGTAACTCCTGTTATGCACGGTGCCGACTCAATCTGCGCAGGTAGTCTGGTGGGGATTTCGGAATGAAATATGATCTAAGTAAATCGAAGTCTTGTGTTATTATCTAAAAACTACCAATGACACAGGGCTTCTGATAGAGAAATCCCCAATGGAAGACCAGACACGAAGTCCCCAAGACGAAGTCCAGACGCTAGAAGAGACGCTGGAAGAAGAAGAAT